>SJYV01030512.1:33606-93113 GCA_006410875.1 Neotragus pygmaeus
AGCATATTCAGAAGCAGAGACATTACTTTGCCAACAAAGGTCTGTCTAGTCAAGGCTATGGTTTTTCCAATGGTCATGTATGGATGTGCGAATTGGACTGTGAAGAAAGCTGAATGCCAAAGAATTGATGCTTTTGAAGTGTGGTGTTGGAGAAGACTCTTGAGAGTCCCTTGGACTGCAACGAGGTCCAACCAGTCCATCCTAAATGAGATCGGTCCTGGGTGTTCTTTGGAAGGACTGATGCTAAAGCTGAAAGTCCAATACTTTATCCACTTCATGCGAAGTGTTGACTCATTGGAAATGACCCTGATGCTAGGAGGGATTGGGGGCAGGAGGAGAAGGGGACAACAGAGGATGAGATGTTTGGATGGACATGAGTTTGAGTGAACTCCGGGAGTTGGTGATGGACAGGGATACCTGGCATGCTGCAATTCATGGGGTCGCAAATAGTCGGACACGACTGAGCGACTGAACTGAACTGAACTGAACTGCACTGGGAAGATTCAATATGCCAAGAAACAACTAATCCTGTGTGTCACAGCTAATTGAGCCTGTGCTCTAGAGCCCGGGGGAGCCCACAACTGCTGAGTCATGTGTTTCAATTACCTAGAGCATGTGATCTGCAACAAGAGAAGTCACTGCAATAAGAAGCCCATACACCGAAGCTACAGTGTAGCCCCTACTTGCCACAGCTACAGAAAAACCTGTGCGGCAACAAAGACCCAGGAAAGACAAATATAAAGTAAATAAATAGAATCACTGAGTCATTGTCAACAAGCATAAGAAAAGCACATATGTATATGTGTATACAGACACACACACATATGTATGAATATACATACATATGCATATATATGTAAATATATATACATGCATATAAGAATATAGATAATCATACCATACACACACACACACACACACACGCACACACACACACACACACACATATGGATATAAATTGACCATCCAATGGCTCATAAATCTTTAAAGAAACAATTGTACCAATAGTATTTTATTTTTCAATATTTACATGTAGGCTAAAGCAATAAAGGAACCTCAAGAAGAGGGCTTCCCCAATATGGCTAGAGATCCAGTTTTTTTGATCAGAGGCAACATTCTCTGTTACTGCAGCTTTTGACTTACCACTTCAAATAAGCTTTGAAAAATATAATAGAACTTCTTTAATTAAATCCCCCAAACTCACATTCATGGATAAATAATAATCCATCAGCAATTTTATTCTCCAACTGTACTCCAGAGAACTTGACAGTCTTAATCACTTCAGCCATTTATACCTTCCTTTTGGCTTTATTTCCATCAAGCCATTTAGTGGAGTTTATCTAAATTACTGTATCTTTCTTCTTATCACACATTCAGAGCTGTAACATAGAAACTAATTTCAGGTGCAAAATAGAATATCGCAGAGGCTTAGACATCAGTAGTACAGGCGCATTAGAATGAAAAGTTACCTGTCACTAGTGGATATTTGTCTCTATAATGAGCTGAGAGGTAAAAGGAACTGTGGCTATAAAAAAATTAGGAGACACCAGTAGAATTGCAGAATCTTCACTCAGAAAGACAATAGATTCCTGAATCCAAGCTCTGGAGATCAGCACATCACCAATAAAAAAATATTTTGAAATATGTTCTACTACTTGTTTTGGATAAAGATAATCTTTTGGTAAAGATAATCTAAAACAGAGGAAAATGCCCCTGTCTTTGCTAAAATACCATATCATGTAGACACAGTGTTTCAGTAGAAGCAATTTTATCACTTACAACAGTATTGCTCAACATGACATAATTCTCAAAAGGCTGAGTGATATCCTAATGGCACTGTGTGAATGATATATATACATTTTTAACATGGAGATAGTCAAAAAAGGTACTAATGCCAAATTCATCCAGTTTGGAAACATGGACTTTTTTATGCTTTTAACTCTAAATTGTTCAAAAGTGGCCACATTGGCTCAGATTTTAATGTAAATGTTATATAGTTACCATTCCACATACATCATCATGGAAAGAGCAGCTTATTTATGAAACTAATATCTCATTTATAGGTGGCAGGGATCATTCACTTTGTTGCCTCGCTCCTCTCCAGCATCACGTCCTGCCTTTTGAAGCCTTCTTACTTTGTACTCCAGCAAAACTTGACTACTTTCTATTCCCTTAATATGTAGTATCATCTTTTTTTCAGAGAATTTCAAGTATACTTTTCCTAAGAGTTTGGAGGTATGGATTTCTGCTGGTAGTGACTTTCCTATGTCTTGAACATTGTGGTTAACAGTCTGGGCTCTGGCATCAAACTGCTTGGTTTTGAATCCTTCTCTGCCACTTGGTGGGGCTTCCCAGGTAGTTCAGTGGTGAAGAATCCACCTGCCAATGTAGGAGATGTGGATCTGATCCTGGATCAGAGATATCCTCTGGCATAGGAAATGCCAACCCACTCCAATATTCTTGCCAGGATATTTCCTTGGACAGAGGAGCCTGGAGGGTTACAGCCCATGGGGTCACAAAGATTGGACATGACTGGGTGACCCAAGCACCCGGGGATGTCCAAAATCACATCCACACGTCTTTACTCTGTAGGAGAGCTCTAGTGAACCTAAGTCTGTCAGGAACTTTCCTGGGGCAAACTGAGCAACACTGTGGGGTCCGGAGCCACATACCCAGCACAGGGGCACAGGGACATGCTCCTACTTGATAGTTGCATAATTTGAGGCAAATTACTTAAGTTAGTAATTACTGGGATTTAGTTTCCTTATCTGAAAATGGACTAAATATTATACCAGTCTCTAGAATTATTGAGATAATAAACTGAAATTATAGAGACAAGGTAGTGGTATTTGTGGTTTCCATTAAAGCTCTTTTTCTTCATAGTTACAGCCTCTGGGTAGTGAAACTACCTCTGCTGTCTTGCCAGTGTCCCTCTATAGAGGCTGATATTATCAGAAACTGAAGCAAAAGATCTGAGTGCATTTAGCCTTGTTTGCTTTCTAACAGAATGCAAGCATTCCTAATTTGAGGAGTTGAAAAGAATGATGAAAGAGTCTCCTGTTGTGTTTACTCACATACTATTGCTGAGCTTGTTAAAAAAGGTTTCTTTCCAGCAATCTAAGTTCAGTAGGTTGTCCCAGGTTGGAATGAAAGCAGAAACTGATACAAAGAAGCTTACCATGTTGTTCTACCTTATAAGTTGTCCCCCTGATAAACTCTGAGTGAAGAAAGCAGGCAAAACTCTCAGTTCTCATTCTCCTTCGCCTGTGTGTGTTGGCATCTAAAATAAGAGTTACTTCAACAGAGTGTACTGTTTTTTGCTAGAACTTAACAATAAGTGGAGTGTCCTGAAAAATGATTGTACTTACAGGGTGGTGCTCATTAGTTTTTCCTTATGTTTCCTATTTTCACTGAATTGAAAATTCTAATGTCTTTATAGGACTTATGTATTTTTGGACTAATCATATTATTTCCTATTCTAGGGCTAATTCATATTCCTCCATGAGTTCTTTTTGCAGAAAAGAAGAACGTGAGATGTGGTTTATGAAGTGATTATGGAATGTTTCAAAGAAGTATATTTTATATTTTATTTGTGTATAATTTCACATAGGATATTCATATAGGACATTAGTTCCATATTTACTTAAAATTGAACACTAATAATTGTGGAGTTCAATTTGAAATATTGTCCTACAGTACTCATATTTGGCACATGGTGAAGTTTATATAAATTTATATTTATATGTATATGATACATTTTATTCACAATATAGAATATTACCCTTATAATTTTAGAGGAATCATTACTCACATACACCAAACACCTAAGAGCGCAAGGGCTTTGATGCCAATATTAGTACATAACTTTATGCTCAGATTGCAATTTAAGAAGATCCAAAAAGATAAAGCGTAATGTTTAAAGATATTTTAAAAACACCACAGTGACCCTACTGGACAATGGAAGATCATTTTGATAAAGCCATGTATCACCTTTCCCAGGCTCGGAGGTAGAGGTGCTTTTCCTGACCAAATACATCACAAGCTAACTGATTAATACAATGTGTTGACACCTTTATTTGGATTTGTTTGTGAATTGACTGCACCTATATTAATTGTTATAATAGTAAAGCTCCATAGAGAATGGCATGATCATTAGGTAGTGCAAATTTAGAAAGAAGGCCTAGGAACTGTATCCCAATAAATATTCTATATGAATGCAATTGTTTGTTCCTCAGTGACACAGAACATCTCATCTTCATTGTTGGTTCTAACATGATAACTGGATAAAGTATCTGTTTGAAATATGTGTTAAATGAATAGTAGTTTTGGTTGTACGCACTTATGAGTTGAACTGTGCTCCCCCTGAAACTGATATGTTAAAGTACTAACTGCTAGTACCTCAGATATAAGTACCTCAATTATTTGGGCTACTTATTTGGACATAAGGTCTTTACAGAGGTAATCAAGTTAAAGGAGCTCATTAGGGTGAACCCTACTCTAATATCACTGATGTCCTTATAAATAGAAGAAATTCTGATATAGAGACACATGCACAGGGTGAATGCTGCATAAAAGTGAAGATAGCCATCAGTAAGTCAACACAGAGAGACCTGGGATAGATCCTTCTCCCATAGTCCTCACAAGGAATGAACTGCTGGAAGCTTGACTTTGAACTTCAAGCTTCCAAACCTGTGAGGCAATTATTTGTTAGGTGAGCCTCCAGTTTGTGGTGCTTTGTTACATCTTCTCTAGCAAATTAATAAAGCACTCTAAAATAGGTAAATTAAATAAATAATAAAGCACTTGAAATAGGGTAAATTAAGTCTCACATGCCAAAAATTAAAAAAAAAAAGAAAAGGTAAATTAATAATCAAGTCTTGTTGACTGATAAGTGTTGGCCAAGTTAAGAGAAGCATCATCCTACCTCAAGTTAGCCTTGAAGTTTACAACTAGAGTAGCAGATCTTAATCTTGTATCCCATCATACTGCCATGTTGGCATGGGTTGCAAGTTATATTAAAACATACTTTTATTAAAAATATGAGTCATAACTTGGCAAATGATGTATATTTCAAAAGAAGTTCAGCAGATTCTCAAAGGTCTAATACTCTAACCCCCAAGATGGTAGAAAATTCTGGTTGGACTTTGATGATAAAGAATGAATTTATGAAAACTTGAAATTTATCTATTAAAAAACCTGACAATCTCAGATTCTTTGACATTGGGATAAAAATCATGACATACTTCATTAGTTTTGGAGGTTATTATTGTAATTATAGCCATCTAGTCAACAATTCCTAGTGATATAACCATCAAAAATTGTAAATTGTATTCAGCTTGTTTTGTGAAAGACATCAGTAAAATAAGTAACAGTACATTTTAGAAAGATTCCTGATAAGAGTAGATTGAAATAAAAATCTAGATTTTCAAAAAGTAGCACTTGGTTTTGTTACAAAATCTGTTCTGTAGAAGAGTTCATTCCCTGAAATTTCAAGGTTTGTTTTCCACTTTTAGCACTGCCCTTTCAGCCATCTGCCTCCAAAAGGCAAAATGTACACAAGGATACAGAAACTCCAGTGACTCGGGCTACACTAAGAAATATTAGAATTGATTATATAGCTTTAAGAAAGTGAGATACTATTTTCAAATTAAAGAAAAAAAATCTATATCCTGCTATATATAGTACAAAGAATAGAAAAAGAAATGAAGAAAGAGTCAGGGGGAGGGTAGCAGATTCCTGTCTTTTTTTTTTTTTTTTTTAATACAATTGCCATGATTGAGGTGGCATACATTTTTCTTGTGTTAGTTCACTTATTGGGTGTATGAGCAGCAAGGGGTAGATTCACCAACCCGAAGTCTATGGAAATCTGCATGGAAAATTCTGCTGCATAAATTTGCTTAACTGAAAAGTATGCACATGTGCTGTATAAAATTAATGACTCTGCTAAATATTTAAATGTTCATAAAGTATTTCAACATCTGCTTCCTTCATACAGAATTTGTTTTTAAATTCCTGAATTCCAGTATTTTGAAGGAGGACAACATACACATATGCTTTCTTATAAGATTTCTTATTATTGAATAAATATAACATTTATTAAAGTATTTGCACTCTACAAAAAGAATTAAGTGAAACTATTTTAGAAAGCTTCTGTAAACTCCATCGAAAGATCAGGAATAAAATTTAAGAGGATTTCATTCTCATCTTTCTTATTAGTAAGTCTGTATTTAAAACCTTAATTAAATGTTTAATATATCCAGTATCTTAGTTTCTTTACTTTGAAAAACAGAGCCTAAGAACAAGCTTCACTGCAGCTTCTTTATTTTTGGACGTAGTATACGTGCTGTGGGATTGAAAGCAGTGAAACGAGGAAGGAATAAAAGGCTATCGAAGGATAAGTTCACTGATGGGTCAACACTTTGGACAACAGGGGCTTATCACACTGAGATCTTTAAAAGGTGAAACACCACAACGTTGTTCACCTAGGGAATAGGAAAAGAACATTTATTTACAGCTACTATCTTCATTAACCAACAGTCATCCCGTGAATTTTTCATTCCTTTGCACTTCTAGATTATGCATGATTATGTGCTAAAAGGTTGAAAAAAATCTAAGGCAAAAATACAGTGAGCAAATCTGTTAGGATATATACCTGCAGGAAGCTAGTTGTGCAGAAATAGAGTAAAAGGTGTGCTAAGTGAATGGGAAACAAGGCTAAAGAAGTTTCTAACATACACAAAGTGTAATATTTGTATCAATATTGATTATTTTGACATCTGATTGCTTTGCTTTGTTTTCAACAGTAATAAAACTTTTGTGATAAATAAATAAGTTTAAAGAAATATCAATTAAAATGTTAATTTATTATATTAGAGATAAAATATGAATAGATTTTGAAAGCATGATTCTTGCCTTGTGTTTTTTACACTCAAGTACTTTCTAAGCTCAGATAGGTAATGTGAGGAGTACAGGAAACAGAACACAGGATTGATGAAAACTCTGACAAACCAAAAAACAGGCACCCTGTTTCAGGGTGTTATCTGCTTCTCACAACCTGTCCTTCTTTGCTAATTAAAAATACTGACTTTGGATTGTTACATCATCTGATTTTTAGGAAAATCAAAATCTGAATTTTATGAGAAATTTCAATTTTTAAAATCTCAGAAGAAAAATTAATTTTCATGCTGATAACACCCATAGGTTGCTAGGTATTGATACCAAGTTTAATTACTCTATAAATTCTGTATACTAGAAACTGAATATTGCAATTAAAAGTTTAATTATATTCTTTCTTCATTCTCAATATTTCAAACAAAATCTTGACTTCTTATATGCATTTTTTTTTTTTTACTTACATGTGCTTGCAGGACAATAAAGAGCTTGAAAAGTTTAATGAAAGTAGTCCATACATTGACCAAAGATGATGAAGTGTCATGAACCAAGCCTGAATCAATCAATCAGTTGATTCCTTGAAGCCTGATCAATCAAGCAAGCAAATAAGCACTAAAGCAGTCATATAAAACAATGTCCAACTTTGGCCAAAAAAAACCTGAGAAAGTCAGAAGCTGGCTTTCATTAGACCCAATGTTGAGACTACAATTTCCAGAAAGAATTTTTCAACTTAGTGACTTGCTGATTTGTCCACAAGTGTAGTGGCCACTGTAGTACTAAAATTTAAAAAGCATACTTTTATTTTACCTCCTGTAAGTTTTCAGTAATAGTCAA
This sequence comes from Neotragus pygmaeus, assembly GCA_006410875.1. Classification (NCBI taxonomy): domain Eukaryota; kingdom Metazoa; phylum Chordata; class Mammalia; order Artiodactyla; family Bovidae; genus Neotragus; species Neotragus pygmaeus. The sequence goes on from SJYV01030512.1 coordinate 41,332, forward strand.
GAATTTTAAGGTATTTTTGTTCTATATCATTGTGACTTTCAAAGAATAAGGTACATGGTATTTTCAATTATTACTAAGTCTCGGTGTTAATAGGTAATACAGGGGAGATGAGACAGGTATAAATGTTTGATAATTAAAAAAAAAACTTGCCTTGACATTGCTAGTTTCTCATGAATTAGGACAGATCTTTGGAATTCCTTTGAGTGAATAGCGTATGTACATAAGCCTTCTTAGTAAAGCAGGATTAAACTTAACCAGTTTCCTAGAAAGTAGTTCTGCTTTACTCCTGTAAATCTTGAACATAATTCTGATCCAGTTTCATATGTGTCAGTTCAGTGTTGAAAAGAAAACTGATTTCCTACTGATCCAGGATCAACAATTCAATAAGCTTGTGTCTGTTGAGATTCAGACTTGTTTTAAGTATATAGGCATCTTAAGTCCTTCATAAAGCGTGTCAGTAGGATGCCTGGCAATGTAAAGTATGCTAGGATAAAGTGGGTCTTTCCTTTGGAAGGCCTCCTTGTCTTTCTTTGTTTTCCCCTGTTCCCCAGGTCTACTTCATCCTATCTTTTATAATCTCTAGTGAGCACACTCACATATGTGATTTTGTGTGACACACTTTCACACATATGCACACACACGTTGTACTCCTCTGATTCTACTCTGGGGACTATTCCAATTGCCTCTGAATCAGGGGTGCTGTTCGTGAATCTTTGAAAGCAAAGCATTGTCTACATCTCTGGATTTATAGTGATTTCCTGATCCCACTAAAACTCCACTTTCTCCCTTCAATGTTAATAATCCATCCTTTGTTCTACCACAGGAACTACAAGAAATCAAATTAAATTGATTCTTTGAAATGTTTGAAGGCTTATTCTTCTCTTAGGTATTAGAGTGGCTTCATCGTTCATTAAGGATACGTTTGAAATTCCATACGTATTACCTAGCATTGTGAAATCCTAAAAATGATAGCTGATTTCTATTTGAACAAAGCACTTCTCCCTTAGGCAGAGGCATAGGTCTGCATTTTTCAACATTATTCAAAAGAACAGAAGATACTCATGAAGAGCTGTAAAGTCAATAAAAAGAGCTCTTCAGTAAATCACAAAATTATGCTCTTTCTTGTAGGATCAATATGGCCTTTTTTCAAATTGAGGTGTATGGACTACAAATAATAATATATTTACCCAAGTGTTTAAGGAATTATTTTTTAAAACATCATAAGCTTGTTTTTTAGCTCCTTTGGTTTGCCATGTTAACTAAGCAAGTGAACTACATTTAACCTGAAAGGAAAAGTGGCCCAAACTTCATCAGTTAAGAGGGTAATAAATTAGAAACTGACTTACCTCAGAAATGGTGAGTCAGTGTCTGTGTGAAACTTTCCTTTCTAATGCTGGATTGCCAGACGTCCATTCCCATTCACCCTCTACTTTGATTCAGAATTAATTCAACAAAACTGCTTCGTGATTAAAGTAGTTCAGGCAATACATGATACATATCACTTGCCCCTTCTTTGCTTTAATCATTCTGTTTTAGTTTTCTTTTATTGTTGTATTCATTTTTTTTCTTTCAGTTAGTATTACACAGAAGTCAACTCTGGAGAAGGAAATGGCAACCCACTCCAGTACTCTTGCCTAGAGAATCCCGTGGACAGAGGAGCCTTGTAGGCTGCTGTCCATGGGGTTGCACAGAGTCGGACGTGGCTGAAGCAACTTAGCATGCATGCATGCATGCATGCATTGGAGAAGGAAATGGCAACCCACTCCAGTATTCTTGCCTGGAGAATCCCAGGGACAGAGAAGCCTGGTGGGCTGCCATCTATGGGGTTGTACAGAGTTGGACATGACTGAAGCATTTTAGCAGCAGCAGCAGAAATCAACTCAATAATATTCTTTTTAAATCTGTGTTAAAAATTAGTAGCAATGAAGTTACACATACAAACTCAGTGGCTATTTTATAAAATATCCATTTTATTGTTCAGGATTTTGTATGTCAGGGATTTTGGGCTCAGATTATCTGATGCTATGTTTCTTTTGGGATCCAGGATGATTTCACAGGGGGACCTAGATACTACCTGTCCTCTGTGGTGCATAGATTCTCCTGTTCATGACCTCCCACTCCATGAAAATTATCACCATTAAGGAGCTGAGAATAATATTTTATACTTGGTAGATTAGATTTAAGAATTAACACAGAAACGTAAGGCCTTGTAAATGTTAAGCTCAAAGTCGTATTAATGATACTTCTGCAGCATTTTAGGAGTTAAAACAAGTCACTGACCCAGCCCAGATTCAAGTGGAGGGGAAAACAATCTACTTCTTGATGTGCAGAGTGGAATATGTATACAGAAATGGAGATATTGTTGGTAGCCATCTTTGCAGCCAATTTTCCATATTATATATATATTGTGTGTGTGTGTGTGTGTGTGTGTGTATAGATATAATTTTTTATGTCTTAAATGTTTTCTTTTGCTAGTATGTGGAAAATGCAAATTTTTTATGTTTATGTTTGCATCTAGTGTCTTTGCTAAATCTAGTTGTGATAGATTGTTAGCAGATTCTTTAGATAGATATTCATCAGTCGTTTTATGATATTTAATGGGGTTCTGACTTTTACTTTTGATTAATTGGTGAGTATTCATGCTTAGCCGTTTTCATTCTCCACTGCATCATGAACACTGAGGAAGACCCTTTCAATTCTATCATTTTTACTGTAATATAATAGCAATGGTATATACCAGTAAACGGCTCCACTGTTACAACTTGCCACAGGCTCTTGTGTACTTTTCCTTCTACCAGCAATGGATTTTTCATTGCCAGCCAGCTGGAAGGTGATACAACTCCAAAATGACATTTTGATATCTGTTTTCCTGGAACGTTCGTAAGTACCAAGTGTCTTAGAACAAGTTCCCTAGAAAATAGACTCTGAGATGAGGATTTGGGGGGTGCCCTCAGGATCAGCATCTGTGTGAGGAATAGAGGAAGTTAGAATCTCAAAGGAAGGAGTAGAGCAATAATGAAGATAACAAAAGTCTCAGCTAACTCCACGGGGACCTCTGAGCCAGGGATGTCCCTTCATATGGGCCAGATACTGATGGCTCTGCATCAGCTGGTCATTGGAGGTAGGAAGCCTTTCAGAACAGAGGAGTGACCTTGGGTGGGATGTGTGTTTGATGCAAAGAAATTCCTGAAGCAGGACTGAGCTTAGAGGCTTGTGTTGCCAGCATCTCCAGAACCTAAGAAAGTGAGTGACAGTACTGAAGGAGAGATTTGAGATGTCCACACAGTAGTCACTACCCTTGGATTCCAATCACAATTATATTAGACTTTTTCATTGTGTCTCATATGTCTCTTATACCCTTCTTTGTGTGTGTTTTTTTTTCATCCTTTTCCCTTTGTAAATAAATCAGGATTATTTTACTGACATTTTCAAGTCACCAATCTCTTCTATTCTGTCCAATCCATTACTCAGCTTAGATAGTGGGCTCTTAGTTATTGTATATTTTATATTTTAGACTTTGATTATTTTTGTTAGTTTTCATCTCTCTGATGCAAGTCTTTTATTGTCATTTTGAATGTTTTAATCACATTTAGTTTAAGTACCTGTCTAAAAATTCCATTATCTAGATGACCTATGAGTTTATTTTTGTTGTCTGTGTTATCCTTATGCTATTTTTCCTTCATATGCCCCGTGATGTTTTATTTCATGCAGAATATTAGCCTGGGCTTCCATCCCCAATAAAAGATCATACACTGGATGGCTTAACCAAGAGTACTTTATTTCTCACAGTTCTGGAGGCTAGAAGTCCAAGAAGGAGGTGTCAGCTGACTTATTTCCCCACTTTTTTTTCCCAGAAGACTGTTTCCTTGCTGTGTCCTCAGTTGGCACAGAGAAAGGGGACTCTGGTCTCTCTTTCCTCAACAGGACCCTAATCTCATCATGGGACTCCACCCTCATGACCTAATTTAAACCAAATTACTTCTCAAAGTCCTATTCCTACCCATCACATTTGACTTTAGGGCTTCAACATTTGAATTTGTATGGGAAACAAACATTCTGTCTGTAACACTGGAAGTTGGAGAAAAAAAAAAAAACACTAAAGAAGCTGCAGAGAAGATTCTATTTTCTAGCAGTCAACTAGATTAGGAAAAAAAAAAAAAAAAACCTCAATCCAGTGACTACACAGGCTAGCAGGTGGGGATCAGATATTATCGTTTATTTCTGTTTTTCCCTAACACTGGAATAAAACCCAAGAGTCTACCAACTAGAGTTTAGGGTGTTTAGCTTACTTGTTTTCCATCTGTTGTTGTTCAGTCATTCAGTCATAACGGACTCTTTGCAACCACATGAACTGCAGCATGACAGGCTTTCTTATCCTTCACCATCACCTGGAGTTTGTTCAAACTCATGTCCATTGAATCATTGATGACATCCAATCATCTCATCCTCTGTCATCCCCTTCTCCTCATGCCTTCAATCTTTCCCAGCATTAGGGTCTTCTCCAATGATTCAACTCTTTGCACCAGGTGGCTAAAGTATTGAAGCTTCAGCATTAGTCCTTCTAGTGGATATTCAGGGTTGATTTCCTTTAGGACTGACTGGCTTGATCTCCTTAAGAATCTCCAAGGGATTCTTAAGAATCTTCTCCAGCACCACAGTTTGAAGACATCAAATCTTTAGTGCTCAGCCTTTTTTATTGGTCAGCTCTCATATCCATACATGACTACTGGAAAACCATAGCTTTGACTAGACAGAGAGTTGTCAGCAAAGTACTGTCTTTGGTTTTTACTACTCTGTCTAGGTGTGTCACTGCTTTTCTTCCAAGGAGCAAGCATCTTTAAAGTTCATGGCTATAGTCACCATCTTCAATGATTTTGGAGCCAAAGAAAATAAAGTCTCTCAGTTTCCATTGTTTCCTCATCTATTTGTCATGAAGTGATGGGACCAGATGCCATGATCTTAGTTTTTTGAATGTTGATTTTAAAGCCAAAATTTTCACTCTTTTACTTTCATCAGAAGGCTCTTTAGTTCTTCTTTGCTTTCTGTCATAAGGGTGGTATCATCTGACTATCCCAGGTTATTGATATTTCTCCCAGAAATCTTGATTCCAGCTTGTGCTTCACCCAGCATGGCATTTTGCATGATATACACTGCATATAAGTTAAATAAGCAGGGTGAAATAGTATACAGCTGACATAACTCCTTTCCCAATTTTGAAGCAGTCTATTGTTCCATATCCAGTTCTAACTGTTGCTTCTGGACCTGAAAATAGGAGACAGGTAAAGTAGTCTGGTATTCACATTTCTTTAAGAATTTTCCACAGTTTATTTTGATCCACACAGTCAAGAGCTTTAGTGTAGTCAATGAAGCAGAAGTAGATGTTTTTTCTAGGATTCTCTTGTTTTTTCAATGATCCAACAAATGTTGGCAGTTTGATCTCTGGTTTTTCTGCCTTTTTTAAATTTGGCTTGTGCATATGGGAGTTCTTGGTTCACATACTGTTGAAGTCTAGCTTGAAGGATTTTGAGCATTACTTTGCTAGCATGTGAAATGAGTAGAATTGTGTGCTAGTCTGAACATTTTTTGTCACTGCCTTTCTTTGACATTGGAATGAAAACTGACCATTTCCAGTTCTGTGGCCACTGCTGAGTTTTCCAAATTTGCTAGTATATTGAGTACAGTAATTTAGCAACCTCTTCTTTTAGGATTTGAAATAGCTTAGATGGAATTCCATCACCTCCACTAGCTTTGTTCATAGTGATGCTTCCTAAGGCCCACTTGAACTCGGACTCCAGGATGTCTGGCTCTAGGTGTATGATCGTACCATCATGGTTATCTGGGTCATTAAGATGTTTTTGGATCATTCTTCAATGTATTCTTGCCACCTCTTCTTAATATCTTCTGCTTCTGTTATGTCCATACAGTTTCTGTCCTTTATTGTGCTATCTTTGAATAAAATTTTCCTTTGGAGTCTCTGATTTTCTTGAAGAGATCTCTAGTCTTTCCCATTCTATTGCTTTCCTCTATTTCTTTGGATTGTTAAGTTAAAAAGCCTTTTTTATCTCTCATTGCTGTTCTCTGGAACTCTGTATTCAGATGGATATATCTTTTCTTTTTTCCTTTGCCTTTAGCTTCTCTTTTCTCAGCTATTTGTAAGGCCCCCTCCGTCAACCATTTTGCCTTTCTGCATTTCTTTTTCTTGTCTATGGTTTTGATCACCACCTGCTATACAATATTGTGAACTTCTATCTGTAATTCTTTAGGCAATCTGTCTATCAGATCTAGGCCCTTAAATCTATTTCTCACTTCCACTGTATAATCATAAGGGATTTGATTTAGTTCATACCTGAATGGTTTAGTGGTTTTCCCTACATTCTTCAACTAAGTCTGAATTTTGCAGTGAGGAGTTCATGATCTGAGTCACAGTCAGCTTCCAGTATAGTTTTTGCTGACTGTATAGAGCTTCTCCATCTTTGGCTACAAGGAATATAATCAATCTGATTTTGATATTGACTGTCTGATGATGTACATGTGCACAGGCATCTCTTGTGTTGTTGAAAGAGGAAATAAACAAACAAACAAAAACAACTAGAGTTTGGGGTATTTACCAGTTCTAGTCCTTCCTAATATTTTCTCAAGATCAATATTTATCTCCTTAGCAGGGTAAAACTGCCAAGAATTCCATTCCGATTTTCAGCTATTTATTTATTTGGCTTCTTTGTCTTCTTATAAAGGTTGAAGATTGCAAAGGCCTCTTAAGGAAGGCTGTCTCAAGGGAGCTGGGTTCACTTCTCTATTCCTCTGTCTCTTCAAGATCTGGATCCTGATTTATAGCTACCTCAGCTGATATAAACCCTAATTTGTGTTGCCCTCACTGTTTGACACTGTAGAATGTGCTCTGGTACCTTCTGTTTTTTGTAATTTCTGCCTGATGCTTGTGACTACTTAACAATGAGCACATGTCGTAAAGTATATGAGTCTTGCCTCCAGTGAGATTTTCTCCTTTCCAAGATCTTGGCCCTAAAATCTGAGCAGACTCAGAGCTCTGTAAGAAGACAGCTTCTTGTCTATGTGTGTTTTCATGTGCTTTTTCTAGTAGTTTTAAGCAGGCTGTATTTTTTTTTTCCAGATTTTATCTTATTTTATTTTACTTTATAATACCATATTGGTTTTGCCATACATCAACATGAATCTGCACGGGTGTACATGTGTTCCCCATACTGAAACCCCCTTCTACCTCCCTCCCTATACCATCTCTCTGGGTCATCCCAGTGCACCAGCCCCAATAAGCAGGCTGTATTAAAAGCTACTCCACAATGCCTAAATATAGAAACAGTTTAACTTATAGCCTGATTGCTACCTCATTCCTTTCTTCACAATAATGTAATAACTAACAACCAAGAATCTGCAATCATGCAGAGCTGAGAGCTCAGTTATGTGGTCTGTGACAAGCCACAATTATCCTCTTGGTGCTAGAGTTTCCTCTTGTATAAAATGAAGATTGTAAGTGTACTTATGTTACATACTTACAAATACTGATTAAAATAGTGGATACAAAGCTCTTAGTATTGTGTTAAAACCTAGTAAGTGCTTAGTAAATACTTAGATATATTGTTCTCAAATAGGCAATTTAAATGTTTGTTCTTAATTGTCAAAATCTTCCATTATTCTTTCAAATTTTCCACTCTTTTCTTTTGCATTAACACTGCTGTCCTTTCCTGTACACCCCATCAGACATGTGCCAAGAATGTCCCAGGATGGCTGGTTCAGTTCGGTTCAGTTCAGTTCCGTTCAGTCGCTCAGTCATGTTCAACACTTTGCGACCCCATGAATCGCAGCACGCCAGGCCTCCCTGTCCATCACCAACTCCCGGAGTTCACGCAGATTCACATCCATCGAGTCAGTGATGCCATCCAGCTATCTCATCCTCTGTCATCCCCTTATCCTCCTGCCCCCAATCCCTCCCAGCATCAGAGTTTTTTTCAATGAGTCAACTCTTCACATGAAGTGGCCAAAGTACTGGAGTTTCAGCTTTAGCATCATTCCTTCCAAGGAAATCCCAGGGTTGATCTCTTTCAGAATGGACTGGTTGGATCTCCTTGCAGTCCAAGGGACTCTCAAGTGTCTTCTCCAACACCACAGTTCAAAAGCATCAATTCTTCANACAAAGAGTCGGACACGAGTGAGTGACTGAACTGAACTGAACTCAAGATGCACTGCTTGGCTCTCCTTGCAGTCTATGGGACTCTCCAAGAGTCTTCTCCAACACCACAGTTCAAAAGGATCATTTCTTTGGCAATCAGCTTTCTTTACAGTCCAACTCTCACATCCATACATGACTAATCGAATAACCATAGCCTTGACTAGACAGAACTTTGTTGTCAAAGTAATGTCTCTGCTTTTTAATATGCTTATCTAGGTTGGTAATAACTTTCCTTCCAAGGAGTAAGTGTCCTTTAATTTCATGACTACAGTCACCATCTGCAGTGATTCCCAAGCCCCAAAAAATAAAGTCTGACAGTGTTTACACTCTTTCCCCATCGACTTGCCATGAAGTGATGGGACCAGATGCCATTATCTTAGTTTTCCGAATGTTGAACTTTAAGCCAATTTTTTCACTCTCCTCTTTCACTTTCATCAAGCGGCTCTTTAGTTCCTCTTCACTTTCTGCCATAAGGGTGGTGTCATCTGCATATCTGAGGTGATTGATATTCCTCCCAGCAATCTTGATTCCAGCTGGTGCTTCATCCAGCCCAGTGTTTCTCATGATGTACTCTGAATAGAAGTTAAATAAGTAGGGTAACAATATACAGCCTTGATGTACTCCTTTTCCTATTTGGAACCAGTCTGTTGTTCCATGTCCAGTTCTAACTGTTGCTTCTTGACCTGCATACAGGTTCTCAAGAGGCAGGTCAGGTGACCTGGTATTCCTATCTCTCTCAGAATTTTCTACAGTTTATTGTGATCCACACAGTCAAAGGCTTTGGCATAGTTAATACAGCAGAAATAGATGTTTTCCTGGAACTCTCTTCCTTTTTCGATGATCCAGTGGATGCTGGCAATCTGATCTCTTGTTCCTCTGTCTTTTCTAAAACCGGCTTGAACATCTGGAAGTTCATGGTTCACGTACTACTGAAGCCTCCTTGAAGAAATCTGAGCAATACTTTGCTAGCATTGAGATGAGTGCAATTGTGTGGTGGTCTGAGCATTCTTCAGCATTGCCTTTCTTTGGGATTGGAATGAAAACTCATCTTTTCCAGTCCCATGGCCACTGCTGAGTTTTCCAAATTTGCTGGCATATTGACTGTAGCACTTTCACAGTATCTTCTTTTAGGATTTGAGATAGCTCAACTGGAATGCCATCACCTCCACTAGCTTTCTTTGTAGTGATGCTTCCTAAGGCCCACTTGACTTCACATTCCAGGATGTCTGGCTCTAGGTGAGTGACTACACCATCATGATTATTTGGGTCATCAAGATCTTTTTTATACTGTTCTTCTGTGTATTCTTGCCACCTCTTCTTAATATCTTCTGCTTCTGTTAGGTGCATACCATATCTGTCCTTTATTGAGGCCATCTTTGCATGAAGTGTTCCCTTGATATCTCTAAAATTCTTGAAGAGATCTTTGGTCTTTCCCATTCTGTTCTTTCCCTCTATTTCCTTGCATAGATCACTGAAAAAGGCTTTCTTATCTCTCCTTGCTGTTCTTGGGAACCCTGCATTCAAATGGGTATAGCTTTCCTTTTCGCTTTTCTTCTTTTCACAGTTATTTGTAAGGCCTCCTCAGACAGCCATTTTGCTCTTTTGCATTTCTTTTTCTTGGGGATGGTCTTGATCCATATCTTCCGTACAATGTCTCAAACCTCCGTCTATAGTTCATCAGGCTCTCTATCAAATTTAATCCCTTGAGTCTATTTGTCACTTCCACTGTATAATCATAAGGGATTTGATTTAGGTCATACCTGAATGGTCTAGTGGTTTCCCCTACTTTCTTCAATTTCAGTCTGAATTTGGCAATACTGAGTTCATGACCTGAGCCACAGTCAGCTCCCAGTCTTGTTTTTGCTGACTGTATAGAGCTTCTTCATCTTTGGCTGCAAAGAATATAATCAATCTGATTTCAGTGTTGGCCATCTGGTGATGTCCATGTGTAGAGTCTTGTCTTGTGTTATTGGAAGAGGGTGTTTGCTATGACCAATGCATTCTCTTGGCAAAACTCTATTAGCGTTTGCCCTGCTTCATTCTGTACTCCAAGGCCAAATTTGCCTGTTGACTTTCTACTTTTGCATTCCAGTCCTCTATAATGGAAAGGACATCTTTCTTGGGTGTTAGTTCTAAAAGGTCTTATAATCACAAGTGGTCTAACAAACGGCAGGCAGGGATGATTAGACTACAAGAGGAGGAGAAGGCAACTGATAATAAAAGCAGAGATTAATGTGCTTTGGAGATACAGACACAAGCCAAGGAATATAGGGGGGCTACTATAAGCTGAAAAAAGAAAATGGATTCTCTCCTCAGAGCCTCCAGAAGGATCAAGACATGCCAACACTTTGCCTCTAGTTCAGTAAAACTGACTGCAAACTTTAGCCTTTAAGAAGAGTTAAAAGAATAAAATGCATGTTGTTCTAAACACAAGTTTATGGCAATTCTGTTATAGCAGAAATAGAAATACACAATCTTCATCTTATAAATTCTGAGTTGATTAAGAGCAACCTGAATTCATCCTAGTTTATAACGTGGGAAGAAAGATATTCTGAGACTTAACATGCCAGTGTTCTAGCATCTATCAGAAGAAACAAACCTGTCAAGGTAAAATGGAAGTTAAAGTTAGTTAAAAATTAGAAAACAGCAGAACAGTCAACACAACAGAGTGACTACTATACATCAGCCATAAAATTGAAAAACATAGACACAATCTTTGCTTTTAAGAAAGGGCTGAAGACTAGTATTTTATAGTTTATACCATGTACAATAGCAGGAAGCACCATACAAAGACAAGGACATGAACAGTCCAAAGAGTGGTCCATATAGGAGGTATACTTCAGTGGCAGTGAGGGTTAGGTGGTAGGAAGAAGGAACTAGACACTCTACTTACCACTTTGTTCATGTTTCCATGCTTGTGTGGGGACTCAAATGTGTGTATGTAATCCACTGCCTATTCTTTGAAATTCCTAAGATTAAAATAAGGGAATAAATCCTGTATGTTGTAATGATAACTTTTTTTTAATTTTAGGAAATTAAAAAGTCTTTGAGCTCTCCATCTTGATATATGCTTGAATTATGTGCCACAGTTGCTTTGAAATCTTTGATTATCAGTAGTTTTCCTAATTTAAGAAATAATCCACTTTCATCTGCTTTTTTAAGTTCAGTTCAGTTCATTCGCTCAGTCGCGTCCGACTCTTTGCGACCCCATGAATCACAGCACGAATCACTCCACGATTCACCCCATGATTCACAGGCCTTCCTGTCTATCACCAACTCCCGGAGCTCACTCAAACTCATGTCCATCGAGTCGGTGATGCCATCCAGCCATCTCATCCTCGGTCATCCCTTTCTCCTCCTGCCCCCAGTCCCTCCCTCATCAGGGTCTTTTCCAATGAGTCAACTCTTCGCATGAGGTGGCCAAATTACGGGACTTTCAGCTTTAGCATCATTCCTTCCAATGAATCCCAGGACTGATCTCCTTTAGGATGGACTGGTTGGATCTCCTTGCAGTCCAAGGGACTCTCGAGAGTCTTCTCCAACACCACAGTTCAAAAGCATCAATTCTTCAGCGCTCAGCTTTCTTCACAGTCCAACTCTCACATCCATACCTGACCACTGGAAAAACCATAGCCTTGACTAAACGGACCTTTGTTGGCAAAGTAATGTCTCTGCTTTTGAATATGCTATCTAGGTTGGTGATAACTTTCCTTCCAAGGAGTAAGGGTCTTATAACTTCATGGCTGCAGTCGCCATCTGCAGTGATTTTGGAGCCCCAAAAAATAAAGTCTGACACTGTTTCCACTGTTTCCCCATCTAGTTCCCATGAAGTGATGGGACCAGAGGCCATGATCTTCATTTTCTGAATGTTGAGCTTTAAGCCAACTTTTTCACTCTCCTCTTTCACTTTCATCAAGAGGCTTTTTAGCTCCTCTTCACCTNGTCTTTTAATTTCATGGCTGCAGTCACCATCTGCAGTGATTTTGGAGCCCCCCAAAAATGAAGTCTGACACTGTTTCCACTGTTTCCCCATCTATTTCCCATGAAGTGATGGGACCAGATGCCATGATCTTCATTTTCTGAATGTTGAGCTTTAAGCCAACTTTTTCACTCTCCTCTTTCACTTTCATCAAGAGGCTTTTTAGTTCCTCTTCACTTTCTGCCATAAGGGTGGTGTTATCTGCATATCTGAGGTTATTGATATTTCTCCCAGCAATCTTGATTCCAGCTTGTGTTTCCTCCAGTCCAGCATTTCTCGTAACGTACTCTGCGTAGAAATTGAATATGCAGGGTGACAATATACAGCCTTGACGTACTCCTTTTCCTATTTGGAACCAGTTAGCCAGAGTCAAATCCTATTAACAGCAATACCAAGTGAAACAAGAGTATAACTATTAACAATTGTGTTTTATGGATGTCTTCTTTTGGTTAGCATTATTTTCACCTTTAGGCTGGTTCAGTGTTCACAATAAAATGATGTGACAAAATCTGTATTAAAAAGGACATTAAATCCCAAGTTAATATTGTTAAACCAGAGACATGGGTTGTATTCCTGAGCTCAGATTATCTTTTGTCCAGAACGAAGAATATGAAAACATTTTTGTGGCATTTGAAATTGGTAGTACCACAGTGAAGCACACAATGACATTTCAAGCAATTCAAGTTTTAGCTACTCATGTTCAGAAATATTTTATGGCTTACCCAGTCTTAGACTCATTCTCCTGATTCCTAAAAGAAGGGAAGAGGTAATTATTGCATTATTATTGTTGCTATAACATTATTCCCTTTTTATTATCTGTTTGTAACTTCTATAAAATTGATATAAACACTGACAAGGAAAATATAATTATCTACCACTTAAGGAATTGTTTTAAGAATGAAAGTGTTATTATTAAATAAAAAGTACTTTTTAAAGGTAGTATGTAGCTGGGCCATTGTGTATGGCTTGGAGATTATGCATGGGACAATCTTAGGCAATATTTATAAATAGACAATTGTTCATTAAATATGGCTGTTTTCTGATATATGACAATAAGATGAGGAAGTTATTCCTTTTTCAAACATGGACAGTCACTTGTATTATCAAATGTCAGTCTTAGCAAGGCATAAAACAGTGAAGAAAGAGCACACCAATAAAAGCACTGAGAAAAAATCACTGCCAAATATTAGTTACATGTGTCACAAAGCTGTGAGCATATTTGGAAGGGTATTTTGATGTACAAATACATAGATAAAATCAATGCAATATGGTATACTAACTTTTCATTAATACATCATGAGTATTTTTCATGTCATAAGTAGTGAGCTGCATTATAATTTTAGTGGTTATGTTGCATGTCATCATATGCATGCAGAGGTGTATACTTCATTTGGTCAACCTCCCATTGATAGATATTTGGTTGTTTCCAACTTCTAGTAATATAAATATCCTTACTCTAAACATCACTGCATGCATACATTTGCATAATTATATGATTCAGTTCTGTTCAGTCACTCAGTCATGTCTGACACTTTGTGAACCCATGAACTGCAGCATGCCAGGCTTCCCTGTCCATCACCAACTCCTGGAGCTTGCTCAAACTCATGTCCATTGAGTCGGTGATGCCATCCAACCATATCATCTTCTATCATCCCCTTCTCTCCTGCCTTCAATCTTTCCCAGCATCAGGGTCTTTTCCAATGAGTCAGTTCTTTGCATCAGATGGCCAAAGGATTGGAGTTTCAGCTTCAGCATCAGTCCTTCCAATGAATATTCAGGACTGATTTCCTTTAGGATGGACTGACTGGATCTCCTTGCAGTCCAAGGGACTCTCAAGAGTCTTATCCAACACCACAGTTCAAATGCATCAATTCTTCACCACTCAGCTTTCTTTATAGTCCAACTCTCACATCATACATGACAATTGGAAAAGCCATAGCTTCAATTAGACAAACCTTTGTCAGCAAAGTGATGTCTCTTCTTTTTTATATGCTGCCTAGGTTTGTCAGAGCTTTTCTTCCAAGGAGCAAGAGTTTTTTAATTTCCTAATAAATTTTTTAGGTCTAAAGTTATTTACATATATTTCCAAGATTCCCTGTCAGTAATTTAAAATATAATGATAATGGTTTTGAAGTACTGTTTTAAGAGTCATCACCAAACTGTGATAGAGCTTATCCTGATATCAACTAGGGGATTTAGTTCTGGCTAGTTGCCCACAAAATTAAAATCTTATTCTTTATTTTTAACAATGAAGAAATACACTTTATATTAAAACACTTTACCAAATACTTTTCAGTTCACTAAATAAAGTTAATTCTCCTGTAAACTAAAATAGTTCATAGATCTAAAAAGTATCAATTAATATTTTATGATATTTATAACAGTTGCAATTATTTTGTAAACTATTATTAAATAGTGAGTAAACACTTGGTCTCTTCTAAGTAAACATGGATGAGGAGCACATTACTACCTTCAAATCATATATATAAGTTCAGAATCTTTATTATAAGGTTTTGTAGTCATTAAATTCCATGACTTTGAAACACCAATTTAACCTGGTTGTGGTCTTTTTTTTTTCAGTAACAACCCTGGCTTACCATCAACATTTAAACATTACATATGAATGCTTTTTATCTTTACTAGATCACACACAATCAGGAGTATTTTAATGCTATTCAGTGGTATTTACAAAGTTTTGTGTTGACAAAGCAAAATGCTTTTTCTACCCACAAAATATTTCTCTTAAGATTAAATTTTCTTGTTCCCTAGCTTTCAAATATGAACATCTCTGAACATTGTTTTATTCTCCTTACAGTCACCTTTATAAACTGTTCTTTGTTGTGAATGAATTCATCTGTGACAACAAGCTGCCATTTCCCTTTCTGTGTTGATATGTATCTATCCATGAAAATGCCTTGGCAAATTCCAATAATTAATATGCTGGATTTTAGGGAGCTCCCTGAGCTTTCAGGTGGCTCAGTGGTACAGAATCCACCTGCCAGTGCAGGAGACATAGGAGTCATGGGTTCAGTCCCTGGGTTGGGAAGGTCCTCTGGAGGAGGAAATGGCAAGCCACTCCAGTATTCTTGCCTGGAGAATCTCATGGACAGAGCGCCTGGTGGGCTACAGTCCATGGAGTATCAAACAGAATCAGACATGACTGAACAGTTGATCTCCCAAGAGAGTTTCCTGGTGATGTAGAGGTTAAGATTTAGTGCTTTCACTGCTGTAGCCTGAGGTTAAATCCCTGGGTGGGGAACTGAGATCCCACATACTGCATGACCAAAAACAAATAAATAAATACAATAAATTGAGTTCAATATTTGTTATACCACCAAAACAACAAAATCACAAAGCAAGAAAGGATAATACATTTCTGTTGTTAGTTTCTAAATAATATACACATCCATTTTTCCCCTGAAAAATCTACTCATTTTTAAGCAGCATTGTAGGATTCTTGAACTTTTCAAATTTTATAGGCCTGATTTAAATTGATTTTTGTTTCTGAAATAGATAATATTAGTTTCACTTATCAAGAAACTCAAAGCTAACTGTTGACGTGTCATTAAACTAACTACAGAATTGGAGATCATAAACTATTAAAAAAAATCTACTTCTATTTTATTGTTTAGGAATTGACAGATTAAATTTTAGAGTTTTTAATTATCTGAATATATTACTCATTTCTAAGGGGCTAAGTCTTCATTTTCAAGGTATATACCATGTTACAGAAGGATGATAATCAAAATATTTGAATAAATATACACATAATATATATACATATATTAGATATATGCATATTATATATGTGTATATATGTAATATATATATATCATGTGTGTGAGATAAAGGGCCTTTCTTTAGAATTCATAAAGCTGTGCTCACTCAGTTTTACAATAGAATCCTCTTGCAATATCTTCATAAGTGTATTCTCATTAGATTTTTCTAGGAAACATTCCATAAATTCAAGCCCTAGTGCTCATTAATTGCTTACCTGAAAAGTGTTTTTATTCTCTACCACATTTTCCCACTAACCAGAACAATCTTGCTCACAAGTAAAAGCCCAAATTAAATGGCTCTTCTGTCATATCTCCCTTTAAAAAATTGCACACAGAATTAATAATTGCTTTCCTTGTACTCCTTCATCACTCTGGTTCAAACATACATTCATTGTTGCTAATCAAATTATAGATGATTTCACTTTGACTCCTTAAAACCAAGGATTATATTTAATCTGTATATGTACACCTAGCAAGTGGGTAAATGAATGAGTCATTCAAATATTCTTTGATGTAGGCCTTAGAGGATAGCCAAGAGGATAAGCACTATCTCATCTGTAGTAGCATCCCTATTTTACATATAAGGAAACTGAGATGCAAAATAGCCAACTGAAAAGTTGCATGGCTTAAAACTAGAAAATGTCTGATATTAACCTTGGTCAGACTCCACATTTATTAATGTCTTTCATTACAGATTGATCTTCAGATAAATGCTCTTATTGTTAAAAATAGAAGCTGCAAAAGAAACTTGAACAGAGAGCTATCTCTTATTAATATACAAACAGAGAGCTATATCTTATTTTCTCTAATGTAGCTTAGTCTACACATATCTAACTCTGGCATAGATTCTCTTTAGACAAAACAAATTATTTTCTATGAATAATTATTATGGTAGCTAAATAGGAAATCCAGTCATCCTTCCCAAGGGGTGAATGAATACATTCAGCAATTCACTCTTGAGCTTTTTCCTTGTATGTAGAGCTGAGCCCTGCAACAGGAAGCAACGCAAGTACCATTCTGTTCTGATGGGCTTTCAGACTGGATGCAAGTGGCAAGACTAACAAGCATGGAAAGAACTTGAAAAGATTCACTTGTAATAATTTAAGATACGATTTTTATTTAAGAGGGAGATAAGCAAAGGCTGGGTGCTGCGATTCATGGGGTCACAAAAAGTAGGACACGACTCATCGACTGAACTGAACTGAACTGAATTGTAGGTCTCAGAGAACTTTCATGGAGGAAATTTTTTTTTTTTTTAATTTGATGGAGAGGAGGAAAAAAACAAGTGTTCCTGGTAAGGCAGATGATTCATGTAAAAATCAGAGAGAAGACCTAAGTGATTTTTTTTCTTTTACCAGTTGGAAAGAGAGTTGAAGGATGTATGTCTCTTTCCCAGTGTGAAGTGATATCACATTATATTTGATTAGTATGTATATGTTTAAAGTGTGGTGTTTATAAATATATATATATATATATATATAGTGACTATTTGATTTTGTTGGGAGGAGTGTATAATTTCCTTGGTTTTGTCTCACTGCAAGAAAAATCTGAAGCAGCAGACCTGTGTTACAGCTCGGTTACAGCTCCGTTTTATTAGGCAAACAAAGGAAAATACATCCTCAAGGCAGGAGGGTGGGTCTATCCAAAAGACAGGAAGAGAAAAGAAGAGAGCGGCCCAACTTTGGCTCCTCTTTTAATGTTCTTTTTCTCCTCCCTCTGAACCTGCCCTATGTAAACTGGGCTAGCCAGGAAGGTTATTTGCTTCACCTGAGGTTTTTACTCTGGTCCTCAGACTTTCCTTTGTTCTATTTTTGTGGGCTTTTTCCTTTCTTTGTCTTTTAGCCACTGCTATTTTGGACTCTTTTTTCCTCTTCTAACTACCTAACATTCCCCCCTCAAGAGATGGGAGGTCCAATTCTTTGGGAGTAGGGGCATCAAGGTCTCTCTGGCTACTTCCTGCTGAACTGGGACAATGAGGGCATTGGGCCTCCCCCTCTTGCTAATTTCAAACCTCAGAGTCCTTATAGTGGTGAGCATCTAAGGGTGAGTGGTATTTTCCTTGGACGGGTGTAGTTTTATACATCCTTGTTGAACTGGCACGGCATGTTATTGCTTGTTGACCTGAGCAGAGACAAAACAGGTTCAACAAATGGTGATACATGGAGCAATTATAAGCAGAATCAATATGGTGATAACGGAATTAGTAGGCGCATCAGCCAACTCCAAACTCCCCCTCGCCAGGAGAAGATCCCCCAAAGAGAGACTGTAGCCACCCCCAAGAACTCTCCTGCTCATACTGAGACCTCATAGGATCTGAATGATTTTTCTTGAGGACTGTGAGACTTTCTTTAACTTAGCTGGAGGTATTTACCCACAACAACATGTGTCATTCAAGATGGCTCAAGACTCTCCTTGTTCAAAGATCAGGAGATCTATTTCCTGTCTGTTTTGGAGTACAACCCCTGCCAAGCTGTGTTGGCTCTTTAGAGCTACCCTGAGAAATCTTATCCCCAGAAACTTAATTTGGAGAATGTTCATTAGAATGGCACTCATGTGTAGTCCTAAATAGGTATCTGAGATCTCCCAGGGGCTCCACAGGTATATTGGGTATCCTCTTCTGTTTTCTTCCATGGTTCGACTCCTGAGTAGTGAATCCAAGAGTTGTGTCTGGTACCTTGACTGCTGTGAGGGTAGAAAGTATTCCAGGGTAGGTGCCCTTCCATGTGGGCTGGAATTGAGCCTTTGAGGGTCCATCTTTCCAGACTTTAATTAGGACTTGAGTCTCTGGAGCATATAGTGGTGGCTCTTTCGAATCTTTTGGGTCTTGTTTGACACTCCACAAGTATACATCCTGTTGGAATTGCCCAGTGGCCATGGTATAAGACTGAAGGATCTGAGCCTCTGGATCTATGAAGAGATCATTGGCATAAAAAAAAGTTCTCCCACATACCATCTCATAAAGACAAAGACCAACTTGTTCTTTAGGGGCAACATGGGTGCAGAGGAGAGCTATTGGTAAAGCCTCCTTCCATCCCAGGGAGGTCTCCTGGGTTATCTTTTTTATTGCTGGCTTTAGGAACTGTCTGGCTCTTTCTACTTTTCCTAAAGACTGAGGCCTCCTGGGACAATGGAGATAATAACTTAGAAGTAAACTTAGAAGTAAAGAAGAACTTAGAAGTAAATGAGGTCCTGTTGTCACTTTGTAATGACCTGGGCAGACCAAATCTCAGAATGATTTCATGGAGCAGTTTTTTTGCCACCTCCTCAGCGTTTCTCAGTCAGGGTGGGACAGGCTTCGATCTATTCTGTGAATGTAGCTATCATAACTGGTAGGTATTTATACTTTTGAGAAACTGGCATCTGGATGAAGTCCATCTTCCAGTCCTCTCCTGGGTAGGTCCCCTGCCAATGGACAGGGCTGGGGCAGCTGGGGTCTTTGAGCTCCTTGAGGGTTGTTTAATTGGCAAGTGGGACAAGGGAGACCACTTGCTATATAGTCATGTGGAGGCCTGTCCAAAGGACATTTCTAGTGATATTTGGAGGGCCTTCTCCCCTAAATGAGTGGTGACATATAAGGAGTAAACCAACTTCCATTGGAGGGTCCCAGGAAGAAAAAGGAGTCCATCCTTTTGAAACCACCCCTTATGATCATCTTGAAAGCCCTCACTCTTAGCTTTAAGAGTCTCACCTTCAGTATGTGAAGGAATTTCTGGCAAATTAGTCAGTGAAACTAAGGTGGTAACCCCTATTAGGTCATTGTTCTGTAATGCTGCTCTCTTAGCTGCCTGATCAACTGCTTGGTTCCGTCATGCCCATTCTATGCTCCCTTTTTGGTGTCCTTTACAATGGGAGACTGAAACTTCAGCAGGTGGATGGACTGCCTCCAAGAGTCTAAGGATTTGATCACCATACTTGATTGGAGACCTTCAGGTGGTCAAGTGGCCTCTTTCTTTCCAAATAGCAGCATATACATGTAGCACCAGAAAGGCCTACTTGAAGTCAGTGTGAATGGTTACTCTCTTTCCTTTTTGCAGTTCTAAAGCTTGAGTCAGGCCTATGAGCTCAGCCAATTGGGCTGAAGTACCCGGGGCAAATGTTTAGCCTCTATGGCCTCAAAATTGGAGACTACTGCATATCCAGCTATTCTTTTTCCACTCAAGACAAAGCTATTTCCATCAGTGTATCAAATTAACTCAGGATTGGTCAGAGAGTCTCCTGACAATCCCTCTTGGGATTTTGTCCAGTGGTCCAAAGTTTCTAGACAAGAGTGAAAGGGGAGAGAGCCCTTGGGGGTAGGCAGGTGGGTAACTGGGTTAAGAACCTCAAAAAGGGATATAGTGAGGCCTAGATTTTCCACCAGCACTACTTGATATCTGAGCATCATTTGATCAGACATCAAGAAATGGTCTTTCCCATTCAGGAGTTGTTTCACTTGGTGGCTGGTAAAAAATAGCTTGCCCACAAAAGAGAGTTTTAAAGTATCTTCTATCAGGACTGCAACAGCTGTAAGAATTCGAAGGCAGGGAGACCAGCCTCAGGCATTTGAGTTGAGCCTCTTGGATAAGCAAGTTATAGGATGGGGCTCAGGTCCCAACCTTTGAGTTAACACACCCAAGGCTGTTCCTTCCTTTTCATGGACATAAAGTTGGAGTGCTTTTTCTGGGTCTGGCAACCTCAAGTTAGGTGCTTGAGTTAAGGCCTATTTTAGTGTAGCCTCTGCCTTCTTTTGTGGAGCTCCCCACATCAGTGAGATTGAATCATCCCATCCCTTCAAGCTTTCATATAAGGGCTGGGCAATTAGACCATAGTTGGGTATCCAGATTCTACAATACCCAGTTAGTCCCAGGAAAGCTCGCAATTGTTTTCAAATCATGGGGGAGGGCAACTGGAGGATTCGTTGCACTCCATCAGAGCACAGCTTCCTGGATCCGTGTGTAATCTGAACTCTCATGTATGTGACCTTTGTCTTGACCATCTGTGCCTTAGCATGGGAGACTTAATATTCTCTCTCTGCCAAAAAGTTTAGAACCTGAATTGCATGTTGCTGGGCATTTTTCTCATCTGGAGAGCAGATTAGTAGATCAATCTACATATTGTAATTTTTTCCCATTAGGTCCCAGGTCCAGATCTAAGAGATCCCAGCTAAGAACCTGTCCAAACGGCAGGGGGGCTGGGAGGCTGCTATCTCTGAACCCCTGAGGTAATACCATCCAAGTCATCTATTGGTGTTTTTCTTCTGCAGCCTCCCACTAGAAGGCAAAAAGATATTTGGATTTTTAGCCAGCCGTATGCAAAAGAACGCATCCTTGAGATCCAGGACTGTAAACCACTTGGCACTGAGCAGGATTTCTCTCAAGATTACATAGCGGTTGGATACACTGGGATGGAGGGGGACTACAGCTTCATTTATGATCCAAAGATCTTGAACCATTCACCAGGTCCCATTATTTTTCTTTAAAGGAGGATCAGGGTATTACACTGTAGAACTGGTCGAATTGGTGGGGTCCAACAGCCCACAGGCAAGGAATTTATTCGTTAGAGTTGTAGTTCTTCCTGAAATTCTCTTCTGAGGGGGTATTGTTTCCGGTTTGGAAACTGAGTGGGGTCTCAGAGGGCAATGATTACTGGTTCAGCTTGTCATGGTGGGCTCATCCAGGGGTCCCCTGGTCCCACACCTGGGGGTAAATTTTGTCCTCCCATAGTTTTTGGTCCCTCCCTATTGGAGAGAGTGAAATGGGTTCCTCAGTAGTAATCAGAAGCTGTAGGGCTCTAGGGGCTGAAAAGCTTCCCATCACAAGGGTAGTCTCCAGTTTAGTGAGTATATCTCTTCCCAATAAGGGAGTAGGATACTCAGGGACCACAAGAAACTTGTGGGAAAATATTTGTCCCTCTTGGCAACAAAGAAGTGCTTGAGTGAATCTTTTTGTAGATGTTTTTCCTGTAGCACCCAAAATGGTACAGGTTTGGGAGGAGAAGTCTCCAGAGTAGGAAGTCAGGACAGAGTAGGTGGACGAGAAATTCTCAGACCTGCCTGCCACACCCAGTTGTACCCGTGGCTCCAGTCCCATGTTGGTTATCTGTGACAGCCAGGCTGACTGGAGCAGGCCACTTCAGTCCTGTTGAACAATCACGAGGGAAGGCTTGGCACTTGACCTTGAGGCTCTTGGGTCCCGGGGGCACAGTGTCACCCAATGTCCCAACTGATGTTGTTTTTAGCAAGCCATTTTAGGAGACTTGTCATGGTTTGGACACTTCATGGCCCAATACCCTGCCCATCTACAGATTAGGCATTTGCCTTGTGCCTTGTCCTTTAAGGACTTGGGGTTTGCCATAGGGCTTCCCTGGAGGGCAGCCAGCATCTGGGCATGACTTGTCTCTTTTCTTCTCTCCCTTTCCTGGGCCTTGGCCTCTCTCTTCTGTTCTTTGTTATGAAAGGTATTGGTGGCTGTCTGGACCGTATCATCTAAAAAAGCAGCAGACTTCTGCTTCTGTAGCTGTTGTAGCTTTATCCTGTTGTCTAATGTACACTGGGACAGGAATTTGTCCTTTAAAATCACCTGTTCCTCAGAAGACTCTAAGCTCAGATGGGTAAACTTTTGGAGGGCCTCTTTTAGACTTTCCAGTAAGGCAGTGGGGTTCTCACTGGGATCCTGAGTTATTGCTGAGATGTGGGCATAGTTGATTAGTTTTTGTGGGGCTGGTTTTAGTCTTGCCTTTACACAGATCAGAAAATGATCCCCTTCCCAGATGTGCTCAGCATCACTATAATTCCAACTAGGATCTAAGAAGGGGAGTACAGTTTCCCTCGTGAGGGATTTATTGCTTGACATATGAAGCCCCATGGCATACCTTTGGGCTTCCTTTAAGCTCTTTACCTTCAGGCTCAAGGTCAGATAAAGTTTGACTAAATATGACCATGATGTCCTTCCACGTCAAGTCAAAGGCCAAGGTAATATGTTGGAATGTATCTATATATTTACCTGGGTCATCTGTATAGCTTCACAGGTCTTATTTGATCTGTCTTAGTTCTAAGGGGGTGAAGGTCCTATGGACCCGGGTTGGTCCAAATTCTCCTCCAGTTTCAACTAAGGGACATACTCGAGTTGGCTTTTGTGGAGGGGCTACTCCTGGATGTGGGAGCATGTTTGGATACAAGGAAGGAACACCAGGCAACTCAGCAGCCATGGGAGGTGAGCTATCACCAGGGGCTTCCTTCTCTTGTTGTCTGTACCTAACATCATTTGCCTACTATGCTAACATTCAGGGCATACAACAGTCCCATACTTAAGACAGAGTCCCTTAATATCTTTAAGTCAGAAGAAAAGTTGCATATAGGAGATTTCTGTCCATTTCCCTTGTTTTTGCAGAATAAGTCTAGCTGCAGTGTGATATTGTAATTTAAACTCTCATCCTCAGGCCAGTGTTCCTTATTCCCCAGAGGATACCATGGCCAAGCTGTGGCACAAAAGAATTTTAAGTGACTTCTCTTTAGAGTTAGAGGATCGAACAGCTTCCAGTTATGTCGGATGCANGGTTTGCCATAGGGCTTCCCTGGAGGGCAGCCAGCATCTGGGCATGACTTGTCTCTTTTCTTCTCTCCCTTTCCTGGGCCTTGGCCTCTCTCTTCTGTTCTTTGTTATGAAAGGTATTGGTGGCTGTCTGGACCGTATCATCTAAAAAAGCAGCAGACTTCTGCTTCTGTAGCTGTTGTAGCTTTATCCTGTTGTCTAATGTACACTGGGACAGGAATTTGTCCTTTAAAATCACCTGTTCCTCAGAAGACTCTAAGCTCAGATGGGTAAACTTTTGGAGGGCCTCTTTTAGACTTTCCAGTAAGGCAGTGGGGTTCTCACTGGGATCCTGAGTTATTGCTGAGATGTGGGCATAGTTGATTAGTTTTTGTGGGGCTGGTTTTAGTCTTGCCTTTACACAGATCAGAAAATGATCCCCTTCCCAGATGTGCTCAGCATCACTATAATTCCAACTAGGATCTAAGAAGGGGAGTACAGTTTCCCTCGTGAGGGATTTATTGCTTGACATATGAAGCCCCATGGCATACCTTTGGGCTTCCTTTAAGCTCTTTACCTTCAGGCTCAAGGTCAGATAAAGTTTGACTAAATATGACCATGATGTCCTTCCACGTCAAGTCAAAGGCCAAGGTAATATGTTGGAATGTATCTATATATTTACCTGGGTCATCTGTATAGCTTCACAGGTCTTATTTGATCTGTCTTAGTTCTAAGGGGGTGAAGGTCCTATGGACCCGGGTTGGTCCAAATTCTCCTCCAGTTTCAACTAAGGGACATACTCGAGTTGGCTTTTGTGGAGGGGCTACTCCTGGATGTGGGAGCATGTTTGGATACAAGGAAGGAACACCAGGCAACTCAGCAGCCATGGGAGGTGAGCTATCACCAGGGGCTTCCTTCTCTTGTTGTCTGTACCTAACATCATTTGCCTACTATGCTAACATTCAGGGCATACAACAGTCCCATACTTAAGACAGAGTCCCTTAATATCTTTAAGTCAGAAGAAAAGTTGCATATAGGAGATTTCTGTCCATTTCCCTTGTTTTTGCAGAATAAGTCTAGCTGCAGTGTGATATTGTAATTTAAACTCTCATCCTCAGGCCAGTGTTCCTTATTCCCCAGAGGATACCATGGCCAAGCTGTGGCACAAAAGAATTTTAAGTGACTTCTCTTTAGAGTTAGAGGATCGAACAGCTTCCAGTTATGTCGGATGCATTTTAGGGCACCTGTCGGGAAGTGGATTGGTTACTCCCTATCTAAAAGACAGTGATGACAGGGAGGAAAAGAAAAAAGAAAAAAACTATTAGGCCTCCTTCTATTTTATTGGTGGACTTCCTTAGGGGTGGGTCTTTGTGAAGCTTATCCTACCCAGTACTGTTGCAACTTGAGAGCCAGGTGTCCCCAGGTCAGGTTGCAGATCTCCAAGCAGGCTGAGGTGTGACAGCCTCCTGGAGATCGAATCCCCAGGCAGGTTGAGGCAGGTCGGCCTCCTGAGATTTAGGTCCCTGGGCAGGTCAAGGTATGTCGACCTCTTGAGACCCCTGGCCTGGCAGATCCCCGAGCAGGTTTAAGCATGTCAACCTTCTGTGAACCAGATACCTAGGTAGGTCAAGGCAGGTTGACCTCCTGGGATGCCTGGATTGGAGTTAGGCATCCCTAAAGTCTTCAGCGTGACTAGTGCTGGGTAGGATTAAGGGGTTGTATTCTTAACTCATTGCCAGTTTGTCCAATGTGAATGAGAATACATACCATGATGTAAAGCAGTCCAAGCTTGTTCCCTGAGACTGGGAACTTGGCGAAAACAGACATCAGGCTTATCCTCCTGTTGCCCTAAGAGAATGTAAGTCACTGATTTCCCCCCATAGTCCTCCATAAGAGCAGTTTAGAGTGTTTCCAATGATAAACGTTTCATTGTCATATACCCACTCTAGGTAATAACAAAAGTAATGACAAAGGAGTGTGTTATCTAGTCCTTTAAGGATATTAGAGTATTTTAATAATAAGTGGGGTGGAGTGATGTTGCCTACAGGGGCAGGGTCCTGGCTGCAGGAGTTAGTAAGTGGCTTAAGAACAAATTGATAAGAGGCAACAGACCAGATGGTCCATAAAAGTGGAGTGGAGATTTGATCCAGGGGTATGTTTGTAACTTTAGGAGAAAGGTGGTAAGGGTTTGGTCCCAAACGCCTTCAGGACTAACTCTCAAAGTGGCAAACATTATCCCTGGAAGCCCAATTGCTCTTGAAGGCATGCCACCAACAGATAGACTTCTAGCAGGCATTGTGTGCCTGTCACCCACCATAGCAGGTTCACTAAGTGATGCTGTTGTTGCATATGTTGTAGGAAACATGGGAGATGAAGGCCTGAATCTCTACAGAGACTGGATATTATACAATATTTCCCTCACAAGGGCCAGCTATTTTCTGGTTGTTCCTCCAGAAGAGCAACACTATGGGCCTGGATGGGGCTCAGGAAAAGAGCATGAAACAAGAGCAAAGGGGGCAGGGCACAACTTTTGAAATAGTGACATAGCTCAAGGGCATAGCCTAAACCAATTAAAATCAAATGGGTCCAAGATGACAAATCAAATTCAACCAAACCTTAATCCTCAATCTGAAAGCTAAATGACACACCCAGAGGTGCCAGGACAGTTCCAAGGCACTGTCAAAAGACCAAGGAGTGGGTACTTCCCCTATTGTTGAAGTGATCCTCCCACTCATTAGCATATGAAATCACCCAGCTCTAGAAAACTAAGCACACCACATTCCGTGGCCACCACACTCACCCTCTGTGATGGCCCACACTCTTGGAGTGTGCTTCTTTTTGAATCTGAACAAATCTACCTCTTACCTATCACTGTGTCTCTTACTGAATTTTTTTTCCATCAGACATCAAGAACCTGAGCTTCATTAGGTCCTAAAACCAGGCACCATGGGTTTTGGCAGGGCTCAAGTTCCAGTCGGATACAACTGAGTGACAAGGCCTAGCACAGAGTCCCTGCCACATGGGTTTGAATCCCAGTCTTAGGTAAACAGTTTCAAACACAACTTTCAGAAATGGAAAGATGATGACCTGCCCAATACTTTGTAATCAGTGGCCTAGATGGAGAGCGGAGCTGAAGGTCGGGAGGAAAAAGCAGTGGGAAAAATGAGGAATCCCCTTCATAACCTGCTGGAAAATCTGCTAAATACCTGACCTGTGTCCACGATTTTCATTGGTCTGACCCTTAGCACCAAGGTTAAGGACAGAGGAACCCTCACCCACTTCAGCAACGGCTATTAGGGCACAGGAGACAGTGGAGTTTGGGAACACACTGGTGAGTAGTCCCTGCCAGGGTCCCTCAGTTGTACCCACTGCCACTCACCTGTTTGCAGGGGGTTCAAGGAAACAAGAAAGGAGAGATTGTAAACCAATTAAGATTTTGTTAGCCATATGTCCTTCCAGCCATAAGGGCAAGGACCTCCTACTTTAGCTGGAGGTCTTCTGGAATCCAAGACTGAGCCCTGTGAGCTTCTTGTTGTGTCTGTTTTTGCTGTCCCAGTTTCCAGCACGCTGGGCTTCTTGTCCCTTCCACTGCACTGGGTTTTCTTTGTGTTCAGTTTCCACTGCAGGAGCTTTTGTTGAACTGGGCTTCTGCTGTGCTTGGCTCAAGCTGAGGTTGTGCCAGCCAGGTTAAATCTGAGAAACGACACCAAAGATGTTGGGGGAGTGTTTAATTTCCTAAGTTTTGTCTCACTGCAGCAAAAATTTGAAGCAGTGGACCAGTGTTGCAGCTCAGTTACAGCTCTGTTTTATTTGGCAAGAAAGGGAAAATACATCCTTGAGGTGGAGAGGTGGGCCGACCCAAAAGACAAGAGAAGAGACCGTTCAATTTTGGCTCTTCTTTTTGGTTTTTCTCCACCCCCTGAGCCTGCCCTATGTAAATTAGGCTAGCCAGGAGGGCTGTTGCTTCACCTGAGGTTCTCACTCCAGTCCTCAGACCTTCCTTTGTTCTGTTTTCTCAGTCTCTTTCCTTTCTTTGTCTTTTAGCCACCACTATTTTGGACTCCTTTTTCCTATTGCAACTACCTAACAGTTTAATCCCCACAACATTTCTGAAGAATGGACAAGGCTGAGATTGTTGTTCCGTTTTGCAGATGAGGAAATGAGTTTTGAACAGGTTAAATGACTTTCTAAATCCAGCTGTTTTCTAAGATAGAGAAGCATATTATATGGGAGAAGGCAATGGCAACCCAAGAGAAGCATATTATATAGCAAGGCAATGGCACCCCACTCCAGTACTCTTGCCTGGAAAATCCCATGGACAGAGGAGCCTGGTAGGCTACAATCCATGGGGTTGTGAAGAGTCGGACATGACTGAGCGACTTCACTTTGATATTTCACTTTCATGCACTGGAGAAGGAAATGGCAATCCACTCCAGTGTTCTTGCCTGGAGAATCCCAGGGAGGGGGGATCCTGGTGGGCTGCCGTCTATGGGGTTGCACAGAGTCGGACACGACTGAAATGACTTAGCAGCATACATATATGCCACTTTCAGATAGTTTCATGTGCTTTTTTAAATCAAGTTTTGTAGTTAGTATAATTTTTTTATCCCAATTTTCCCTCAGGATTCTTTTGATTTTTTTTCTCCCTGTTAGTCTCTAATAGCAAACCACTTGTGATGTCTAATTAGAAAGTATGAGCTGGATTTTTCCAGGAATGGAGGTATCAAAGCTTAATAGTGTCCTTCTTATTATAAACACACAGCTATTTTTCCAGAGATCCAAAATAAGTATGTTTTTGGTAGGATACAAACCTCTGAGGTTTTTACTTGAATGTGCGGTTTGCATGTAAAATTGGGATTGATTTTAACATAATGGAAAACTATTGATGTCTGTGGAGTGAATCTATATTAATCTGAATTTACTTTAGCTCAGACTTTACGATTAAAACTTTAATTTTACCAAGCAGATTAGCATCCCATTAAAATTTTTGTATGTGACAGCTTTCTCTAAATGCCTTCAAAATGACAGTGCTTTTTATGGTTGAAACAAGTGCTACTTGAAAATGGCTGTCTCAGTTTCTCCCACAAAAAAGGGTAATAGACCCATGTATCCCCAAATCAAAGATTATTCTTGGTAGCTGTAGAGCATGTCAGATTTTTGCTCATTTTCTTGTGTTCTGATTTTACTTCACATAAATAAGCTGTGTGGAAACCCATATTAATTCTCAATGAAGGGGAAAAGACAGGGAATTGAAAAGGTAGCAAACAAAGTACTGTATTGTATTTTTGGAACAATCTTTTTTTTTTTTTAAGTAAATATTTTCCCAGAGAATATCTGAAATGTGTGAGACAAAAAAATACAGAGAGTAATGAGCACAGGATTTGTATGAATTTGAACTGGTTCAGGGTTTTGTTCTGCTACTTACTGTGTGACTTTGAAAAGTCATTGGATTAATCTGGATATGAGTCTTCATAATCATCAAGAGGGAATGACTACAGTAAGTTGAAGGAATGAGACAAATAGGTAATGGAGAAGAAGCATTCCTGGGAGAAGGCCCAGCATGGAAAAAAAGGCGAGCATGTCATGTAGCTGAGTACTGTGGATGTGGACATGTAGAATAAGGCAAGAAATGACTCTAGAGAGAAAAAAAAGTCAGTTGATGTAGAGCATTTAACACCACACAAAGGAATCTGACTACATCTTGACAACAGTGACAGTTACTGGGTGTTCTCTGTGTTATCTTTGCTGTGTTATCAGTTTGCATACAATGCTTTATTGAATTATCATAACTTCCCTTTGAGGATGCTGAGGTCCAGAATGCTTAAAAAAACAAAAAAAAACCAAAACTTTTTAATATAGCACAGCTGGTAAGTTGAAGAGGCAAGATTCAAATCCTGTTCTGTCTGATTTCAGAATCAGGGCTTATCCATTCATAACTCTGCTTTGAAAAATATCAAACCCAAGAGTATCATGATCAGATTTTCTTTTAAGAAAGTGTGCTCTGACTTGGGGGAAGAGAGCTAATCTGTGAAAGAGGCCTAACTGGAGACAGACCAGTGGGAAAGCTGATGCCGTCATGTAGAAATGAGATGGTAGCCAGAAGTGAGGTAGAAAGACATTGTATTCAAGATATACTTTAAAAAAGAATCAAGAGAACTTAGCAGTTTATTAGTGAAAAAAAAATAAAAGAGTCCACCCGGTTTTTTTTTTTTTTTTTAATGTTTTCCTCCATCCATTCTATAATGTAGCTTTACTTTTAAATAGTATTTAATGTTAATGCTCATGGGTATTATACTTGCCTTCTGAGCCTATAATTATGCTATTTCTTCTGTCTGGTAAAGAAGCCTTGTTATAGGGAAAAAAGAATTTTGACTCCATGTTGGATGTGTTTCTTTTTCTTTAACCTTTGCTTCCTATTGCTTTTGTTCACTAAAACAATACTGTCCATACGTAATGGCCTGCCTCAGGGAACCCTGCCTCTCTGCCTTAATGTTAAACGAAAATGCCTTTGTTCAGGAACCTGTCCACCTGTGGATAGCTACAGGAAGGAAGAAATTAACACATCCTTAAAACATCCCTCTACCAAGGCTGGCCATTCCAGGAGATTCTTGCAAAATTAATGGCCTTTACTACCACAACTCTTCACTTCCCCTCCATCTCTTTTCTATAACAGAATCTGGCATCTAGACCTTGTTAGGGACCGACCGCGGCAAAGGAACCACCAGCCAGACCACCCAAGTAGCAATTGCTTTATTTACGGATCCGGATCCGGGCCTCCACGTAACAGATGAACAGGTGGAAGGGTGAAGGCCCCCGAATCCCTGCAAAACAGCTATTTTATATCTTTAGGCTAGGGCGGAACAAGTTTAGGGTATTTGGCAAAGCGTTATTGGCCAGTTTAAATCGTGCAAAAAGCCGTCAGTTGTAACATTTGCAGTTTTATAAGATCCTGGTTTTTGTTTTTGTTTTTTTTTTACTACTTTCTTATCTTGGGAGGCATGAGCAAACAATGTGGAAACAATGTGGTTAATTTTTGACAGAGTGCTGGCTGTGGGGGCTTTCCAACCTTGGTTATTTTTTTACCCACCACCCCCACCTCTCTCATGGGAGCCGCTAAACTGGCTTTCTGCCTTCAGACTTCATAAAATGGTTACTTTGAGACACTGGTCTGCCATTTTCTCTGTTTGCCAGATTTCAAAATAAAGTCATATTCCTAACCTCAACATCTTGTCTCTTGGATTATTGGCCTGTTGTGTGGTGACCACAGGGACCTTCTACTCTATAACAGTGTCTCTACCTCACCTACTTTACTAACCATGGCAAAGAAATCCTACCTCCCTGTTTTAAAAGGTTTTGTTGCAGGAAGGGGGACCCCTTCCAGGGCCCGAAACTGGGCTCTTGTCTAATACTCGGAAATGAATTGTCCAAGGAGACACATGTGCTGACAAAGCAAGAGATTTTATTGGGAAAGGGCACCCGGGTGGAGAACAGTAGGGTAAGAGAACCCAGGTGAACAGCTCTGCTACGTGGCTGGCAGTCACTGGTTTTATGGTGATGGGATTAGTTTCCGGGTGGTCTTTGGCCAATCATTCTAATTCGAAGTCTTTCCTGGTGGCGCAGGCATCGCTTAGCCAAGATGGATGCTAGTGAGAGGGATTCTGGGAAGTGGACGGACACGCGGTGTCTCCTTTTGCGCTTTCCCTCACTCTTCCAGTTGGTGGTGGCTTATTAGTTCCATATTCCTTATCAGGACCTCCTGTCATAAAACAACTCATGCAAATGGTTACTATGGTGCCTGGCCAGGGTGGGAGGTTTCAATCAGTGTGCTTCCCCTGACAGTTTCACTTATTTTCCCAAACTTTGGTGGTATTTTCCACTGCTGGAATCCTCATATTTCTCATCATTTCTTGAAAAGCATATTGAGAACTCCCTGTGTACTTTGTTTTTTTTAACTTCAAATTTACTATGGACAAAAACTGCATCCTACTATTCCTTAAAGAGTAATCTAATGTCTTCTTGCACAGAATAGGTGTTAAATTAGTATCTGTTGAATTTGATTCAATACAGTTTCTTCTCATTTGTGAGATCCACTAATTTGGTAAATATTATAATTCATGGCTCATAAATTATTTCCTGGGAAAGGAAGTTTTGTAAATCATGACCCCTGTCTTTCTCTCTCATTATTTTATTTCCTTTATAAAACTTTTTCTGTCTGAGTAAGACTGGATACATAATTGGAAGAGTCTAGTACAAAATGAAAGTACAGGCGTCTTGTTAAAAATTACTAAGAATTTCCAGAAAGCAATTGACATTAATTAAACCAAGTTTGAAGCCCTTTTAAAGCAGGGCCTTGTGTGACTGCACAGGTTACATGCCCATGAGGCCAGCCTTGGATATGAAATTATCTTTTAAATTTTTGTATTTTTTTGTTTCAAATCTTTCTCCTTTTTCATTAAACTCCAAGAAAGCAGGGATCATACCATTTTTTACCCAGTGCTTACAGGAAAAAAGAAATTGGCAGATGGTACTACCTAATAAGTATTTGTTTAATAAAAGAATGGCTTTAGATTGGCATTTCACATTTTGAAAGTTTTGAGGGCATTTGTCCAGACAAAACCATTTCCTCCATGTAATTTCACACAGTGGTTCTGATCTCTGCTACATAATGTATCAGAGATGATGGCAGTGATTTTTTTTTAAATTAAAATCCAGCACTCGCCATGTTGAATAGCTCTAATTATCATCCCTAGGATGTATCCATGGACTGAATGGCCCAGGAAGAATCAATTACCATCACTCCCTTAAGGCAGTCCCTCTCTAAATGTATTTGAGTTTCTGTAATAGCCAACAATTTTAAGTATATTGCTACTCAATCTAGTCAGTGCCTATTTTGTGACGTAAAGACCTTAATTCTCAATTCCTGCCAATCTTGCTTCTTTCAAAAGCATTAAATTAACTTTTATGGAGGAAAAGAAAGCACCTGACTGAAGACAGTAAGAGGTTAATTTAAACTATTGTTTCTGTGACATGGTGCTACTTCACAAAGTATGATATCTTCATCAGATGGAATTCAAAACTTCAGGAATAAAGAATTATGGCCTTTCAGGCACTCAAAATACTTTGAGATGTATGTGAAAAAGGTAATTGGAGTTTGGATTGTCCTTTGAGAAAATGTTGAAAGGTAGTTTGAATCCAATCAAACATTGTTTTAAATAATAGGAGGTGAATTCTCAATAGTTATACAACATCCATTTCTAAAACAGGTGTGGAAAATTGTTTTAAGGGAAAATTTTATTATTTCTCCCAAAACTGTGTCTTTCAGTTTTATAGATGTATGTTAGTCTCCTGGGGTCCAAAATCACATTGGTATTAGTGATTATATAACTACTTGTAAAAGACAAACTTGCAACCAAAATATAGTAAGAAAATCTATCATTTGTTAAGATACATCATGTGCCACACAATGTGTTTAACTACTTTAAAAATGTTCCCTAATTTAATCCTCATAACAGTCTTAAAGATGGATATCTTTCCTCCCTCCCCTACTTGAGATGTAAAGAAATCAAAGCTTAAAGATATTAAATACTTTGACCAAGGTCACAAAGTAAAAAAGAACAAAGCTAAGATTACAACCAAATTTGAGTTGAAAAACAAATATGCTATGTGACATCACAATTTTTATTGAAGAGAGAATTTATATTCATGATAATTTCTCATTTTTCTTATTTTTTACCAGTTCCAAATAGTCTTGCCATAAGTAAAATCATGACAGCTTAGTCAAATTTAAGTTTCTCTCTCTCTTTTTTTTTTTTAATTTGTGCAAATCATTTTCTTTTTTTCAAATTAGTAACCATCTAAACGAGGAAACAGGAGCTAAAGCCAAGTGCTTCAAGGTATTTTATAATTTAATTACTCTTCCCTTTCGCAAATGGCTTCATTTGTAGCAGTGATATATCACAGCTGTGTCAGGATGGAATATCTGATGCAAGTTGGCATCATGTGAGATACATGTTAAGCCCCACTGCTACTGCTGAAATTGCATTCGTCAGCTGGTCTTTCCTCTCCTGAAATACCCTCAGTGGGACTCATTCCTCTGTTTGAATGTATTATGTTCAGAAGGTTTAGAGAGAGTTCAAAAATGGTCTCAGAGATGGCTAACACTTTTGTGTATCAGAACACAACAAT
This sequence comes from Neotragus pygmaeus, assembly GCA_006410875.1. Lineage (NCBI taxonomy): Eukaryota > Metazoa > Chordata > Mammalia > Artiodactyla > Bovidae > Neotragus > Neotragus pygmaeus. The sequence continues at coordinate 74,986 of SJYV01030512.1, forward strand.
TTATTGGATTATCTTATCAAAATCTTGAAAGTATGTTACAAAATACAGGTTTTCTTGGCATTGGCAGGAAAGAACAGAGATGTCTATGAGGTTCTCTGAGAGGAAATTTTATTTATTTATTTCTATTGGGGTATAGTTGCTTTACAATGTTGTGTTAGTTTTTGCTGTACAGCAAAGTGACTCAGCCACACATATACATATATCTCCTCTTCCTTGGATTTACTTCCCATTTAGATCACCATAGAGAACAGAGTAGAGTATTCCACTCTAAATACTCAACACAGAGAATTCCCTGTGCTATGTAGTCAGTTCTCACTAGTTATCTTACGCATGGTTGTTGAGTCACTAAGTCATGTCTGACTCTTTGTGACCCCATGGACTGTAGCATGCCAGGTTTCTTTGTCCTCTACTATCTCCCAGACTTTGCTCAAATTCTTGTCTGTTAACTCAGTGATGGCTATCCAATATATTCATCTTCTTCCACCCCCTTCTCCTTTTGCCTTCAATCTTTCCCAGCATCAGATTTTTGCCAATGAGTTGACCCTGCACTTCAGATGGCCAAAGTATTGGAGCTTTAGCTTTAGCAATAGTCCTTTCAATGAAAATTCAGGGCTGATTTCTTTTAGGATTGATTGGTTTGACCTCCTTGCAGTCAAAGTGACTCTCAAGAGTCTTGTCCAGCACCACAGTTTGAAAGCATCAGTTCTTTGGTGCTCAGTCGCATTTATTGTCCAACTCTCACATCCATACATGACTGATGGAAAAACAATAGTTTGATTACATGGATGTTTGTCGGCAAAATGATGTCTCTGTTTTTTAATATGCTGTCAAGTTTTGTCATAGCCTTCCTGCCAAGGAACAAGTGTCTTTTAATTTCATGACTGCAGTCACTGTCCACAATGATTCGGAGCCCAAGAAAAGAAAACCTGTCACTGCTCCTACTTTCCCTCCTTTTATTTGCCCTGAAGTGATGGGACTGGATGCCATGATCTTAGTTTTCTGTAAGGTTGAAATTCAGAACAACTTTTTCACTCTCCTCATTCACTCTCATCAGGAGACTATTTAGTTCATCTTCACTTTCTGCCATTAGACTGGTATCGTTGATATATCTGAGGTTATTGATATTTCTCCTGGAAGTCTTGATTCCAGCTTGTCATTCATCCAGCCTGGCATTTCGTATGATATACTCTGCATATAAGTTAAATAAGCAGGGTGACAATATACAGCCTTGCAATACTCCTCGCCCAATTTTGAACCAGTCCCTTGTTTCATGTTCCATTCTAACTGTTGCTTCTTGATCCACACACAGGTTTCTCATGATACAGATAACATGGTCGGTACTGCCATCTCTTTGTAAGGATTTTCCAGTTTGTTGTGATCCATATCAAAGTAAAAGGCTTTAGTGTAGTCATTGAAGCAGAAGTAAATGTTTTTCTGGACCTCTTTTGCTTTCTCCATGATCTAAAGAATGTTGGCAATTTGATCTCTGGTTCCTCTGCTTCTTGGAAACCCAGCTTGTACATCTGGAAGTTCTAGCTTGAAGAATTTTGAACATAATCTTGCTAGGATATGAAATAAGTTCAATTGTATGATAGTTGAACATACCTTGGGATTGCCTTTATTTGTGATTAGAATAAAAGCTGGCCTTTTCTCTCCTATGCCCACTGAGGAGGTTTCCAAAATTTCCAAATTTGCTGACATATTGATTGCATCCCTTTCAGTTCAGTTCAGCTCAGTCTCTCAGTCATGTCTGACTCTTCGTGACCCCATGAACCGCAGCATGCCAGGCCTCCCTGTCCATCACCAGTTCCAAGAGTCTACCCACACTCATGACCATTGAGTCGATGATGCCATCCAACCATCTCATCCCCTGTCATCCCCTTCTCCTCCTGCCCTCAATCTTTCCCAGCATCAGAGTCTTTTTAAATGAGTCAGCTTTTCACATCAGGTGACCAAAGTATTGGAGTTTCAGCTTCAACATCAGTCCTTCCAGTGAACACCCAGGACTGATCTCCTTTAGGATGAACTGGTTGGATCTCCTTTCAGTCCAAGGGCCTCTCATGAGTATTCTCCAACACCACAGTTCAAAAGCATCAATTCTTCGGCACTCAGCTTTCTTCATAGTCGAACTTTAACATCCATACATGACTACTGGAAAAACCATAGCCTTGACTAGATGAACCTTTGTTGGCAAAGTAATGTCTCTGCTTTTTAATATGCTGTCTAGGCTGGTCATAACTTTCCTTCCAAGGAGTAAACATCTTTTACGTTTATGGCTGCAGTCACCATCTGCAGTAATTTTGGAGCCCAAAAATATATACTCTTCCACTGTTTCCCTATCTATTTGCCATGAAGTGATGGGAAAAGATGCCACGATCTTAGTTTTCTGAATGTTGAGCTTTAACTTTTTCACTCTCCTCTTTCACTTTCATCAAGAGCCTCTTTAGTTCTTCTTTTCCTGTCATAAGGGTGGTGTCATCTGTGGTTATTGGTATTTATTCTAGCAATTTTGATTCCAGTTTGTGCTTCTTCCAGCCCAGAGTTTCTCATGATGTATTCTGCATATAAGTTAAATAAGCAGGGTGACAGTATACAGCCTTGACGTACTCCTTTTCCTATTTGGAACCAGTCTGTTGTTCCATGTCTAGATCTAACTGTTGCTTGCTGACCTGCATACAGGTTTCTCAAGAAGCGGATCAGTTGGTCTGGTATTCCCATCTTTTGAAGAATTTTCCACAGTTTATTGTGATCTACACAGTCAAAGGCTTTGGCATAGTCAATAAAGCAGAAATAGATGTTTTTCTGGAAGTCTCTTGCTTTTTCAATGATCCAGCAGATATTGGGGCAATTTGATCTCTGATTCCTCTGCCTTTTCTAAACCAGCTTGAACATGCATCACTTAAGCAACATCATTTTTTAAGATTTGAAATATTTCATCTGGATTCCATCATCTCCGCTAGCTTTGTTCATAGTAATGCTTCCTGGGGTCCACGTGACTTCACACTCCAGGATATCTGGCTCTAGGTGAATGACCACACCATTGTGTTTATCTGGGTCATTAAAACCATTCTTGTATTCTTCTTCTGTGTATACTTGCCACCTCTTCTTAATCGAGTGTATATATGTGAATTCTAATCTCCCAATCCATCCCACCTTCTTCCTTCCTTGGAATCCATAGGTTTGTTCTCTGTCTGTCTCTCAGTTTCTTCTTTACAAAGAAGTTCATTTACACCATTTTTCTAGGTTCCATGTGTATACATTAGTATATTTGTTTTCCCCTTTCTGACTTACTTCACTGTGTGCAACAGGCCTAAAGTCCCTTCACCTGCATGCCTGCATGCTTGCTTAGCCACTCTGTCACCTCCAACTTTTTGTGATCCCTTCAGTTTAGTTCAGTTCAGTCACTCAGTCGTGTCTGACTCTTTGCAACCCCATGAATTGCAGCACACCAGGCCTCCCNAGAGGCCCCTCGCCAATCCCATGGAGACTGGCCTTTCCTGAGGCCAAAGGGGCGGGTCCCTGATATCCCCATCTTAACTTGTGAAGAACTTGCTGCAATTATAGAAAAAAAAAGGAGGTTCTCCTCTCCAGGCGAGATGAGGCCCTTGTCCTCTGTGGAGTCTCGAGGGAAGTCACTCCTTCCCTGTTGAACGTCGAAGGGCTTTTAGACACCATTGCAGTGAATCAAGAAGCACCCCGACATATCCTTCACCACTGGAGAGGAACACCGAGGGTCCCACCACAACTCAAGAGGAGCCCCGTTTCCCTCTCCTCTGCTTGAGATGAGGGTTCCTGTCCCTGCTTCATCCGGGAAGGGTTCCTGGTGTTCCCGTCACAACTCAAGAGAAGGTGCTCTCCACAGGAAAATCGAGAGGAACTCCAGGGGCATGCCACCATTCAAAAAGACTCCCAAATGTCTCAGTCCACTCCAGAGGTACCTGATTTCCCTGCACTGCCTTGACTGTCACCCCGAGTATGGACTCACACCACTGTGGCACGTGTTTCATCCCTGTGGGAAAGCCTCAAGGGAAAGCCAAAGACCCCTGTATCAACTCCACGGGAAGCCTGACCCTGCTGCTACAGCTCAGCAGGAAGGCAGACGTGCACATCTCCACTCGAGACGAGGCCTGACTCCCCTGTGGAGCCTCCAGAGGAATTCCACGATCCATGGCAGGACTGAAGAGGAAACCTCAGGCCCCAGAAGAGTTCTTAGGAGCTGGCCACATCTGCACAGGAATCCCGAGAGGCCCCTCGCAACTCACCTGGAGAATGGCCTTTCCTGAGGCCATAGGTGCGCGTCCCTGAATTCCCCATCATAACTCAAGATGAACCTGCTGCATGTCGAGAAAAACCCGGAGGTTCTCCCCTCCAGTCGAGATGAGGACCTTGTCTGCTGCGGCTTCTCTGGGGGAAGTCACCCCTTCACTCTTGAACCTTGAAGGGGTCCTTCTCACCCTGGCAGCGACTCAAGAAGTACCCCAACATAATTGAGAGGAACACCGAAGGTCCTGCCACAACTCAAGAGGAGCCCGGTTTCCCCCTCCTCTGCTCAAGATCAGGGTTCCTTTCACTGCTTCGTCGGGGAAGGATTCCCGGAGTTCCCATCACATCTCAAGAGGAGGTGCTATCCACAGGAGAGTCGAGAGGAACTCCAGGGTTCAGGCCACCATTCCAAAGGACCCCCAGATGTCTGAGTCCACTCCAGATGAATCTGGATGCCCTGCATTGCCTCGACTGTAACCCCAAGTGTTAGCTCACACCACAGTGGCACGTATGATAGCACTTTCCTCGAGGGAAAGTCACAGACACCTGTGTCAACTCGATAGGAAGACTGACCCTGCTGCTACAGCACTGTAGGAAAGTGGACGTGCATGTCTCCACTCGAGATGAAACCTGACCCCCCTGTGGAGCCTCCAGAGGAACCCCACGTTCCAAGTCAGCACTGGAGAGGAAACCTCACGCTCTAGTAGAGGACTTAGGAGCCGGCCCGACTTCGCAGGAATCCCGAGAGGTCCCTCGAAACTCACGTGGATGCTAGCTTTTCCTGAGTCCACAGGGGCAGGTCCCTGAAGTCCACGTTGTACCTCAAGAGGAACCTGCCGCAAGCCGAGAAAAACCAGGAACTTCTCCCCTTCAGGAGAGATGAGGCCCTTTGCCTCTGTGGCATCTCAGGGAAAGTTACCCCTTCCCTCTTGAACATCGAAGGGATCCTTCACACTCTCGCAGCGACTCAAAAAGTACCCCAACATACCCTTCTCCACTCGAGAGGAATACCGAGTGTTCCAACACAACTCAAGAGGAGCCCCGTTTCCCCCTCCTCCTCTCGCGTTGAGTTTTCCTTCCCTGCTTGGTCGGGGAAGGATTCCTGGCGTTCCTTTCGTATGTCAGGAGGAGGCGCTCTCCACTGGAGAGTTGAGAGGAACTCCAGGGGTCGTGTCACCATTCCCAAAGATCCCTAGGTGTCTCAGTCCACTCCAAATGAATCTGGTTGTCCTGCACAGCCTCGACTGTCACCCCAAGTATCTGCTCACATCATGGTGGCACGTGTGTGAGCCCTGTGGTAAAGCCTCCAGGGAAAGTCACAGACCCCTGTGTAAACTCGATGGGAAGCTGTACCCTACTGCTACAGTTCGGGAGGAAAGCAGAGGTGAACATTTCCACTCGAGACGAGGCCTGACTGCCCGATGCAGCCTCCATTGGAACCCCACACTCCATGTCAGCACTGGAGAGGAAACTTCAGGCTTCTGATGAGGACTTAGGAGCCGGGCCCAACTGTGCAGGAATCTCCAGAGGCCCCTCGCTTCTCACGTGGAAACTGGCCTTTCCTGAGGCCACAAGGGCAGGTCCCTGAGGTCCACACTGTAACTCGAGAGGAACATGCCACAACATGAGAAAAACCAGGAGGTTCTCCCCTCCAGGCCAGATGAGGCACTTGTTTGCTGTGGCGTCTCGGGAGAAGACACCCCTTCCCTTTTGAACCTGCAATGGGTCCTTCACACCCTTGCAGCGACTCAAGAAGTATCCCAACATACACTTCTCCACTCGAGAGGAACACTGAGGGTCCTGCCACAACTCAAGACGAGCCCCGTTTGCCCCTCCTCCTTCGGGATGAGGTTTACTTTCCCTTCTTCGTAGAGGATGATTCCAGACGTTCCCCCAGTTGCATCTCAAGAGGAGACGCTGTCCACAGGAGAGTCGAGACGAACTCCAGGGGTCATTTCACCATTCCGAGAGACTCCCAGATGTAGCAGTCCACTCCTGATAAACCTGGTTGCCCTCCATCAATGCAAATGTCACCCCTAGCATCTGCTTACACCACAGTGGCACGTGTGACAGCCCTGTGGGAAAGTCTTGAGGGAAAGCTACAGATCCCTGTGTCAACTCGATGGGAAGCCTGGCACTGCCGTTAAAGCTCAGGAGAAAAGCCGATGTGCATGTCTCCAGAGGAGACGAGGCCTGACTCGCCTGTGGAGGCTCCTTGAGGTACCAAAGATCCATGTCATTACTGGAGAGGAATACTCAGGTTATGGCCTCATCTCCAGACGAGGACTTATGACCTGGCACCGACTGGAGAGGAATCCTTAGAGGCTTCTCACAACTCGCATGGAGACTGGACTTTCCTGAGGCCACACGAGCATATCCCTGAAATCCCAGTCATAACTCAAGAGGAACCTGCCTCAACTCGAGAAAAACCAGGACATTCTCCCCTCCAGGTGAGATGAGGCCCTTTTCCGATGCAGTGTCCCGAGGGAAATCACACCTTCCCTCTTGAACCTCGAAAGGGTCCTTCACACCCTTGCAGCAACTCAAGAAGTTCCCTGACATACCCGTCTCCACTTGAAAGGAACATCGAGGGTCCCACCACAACTCAAGAGGAGCCCCATTTCCTCCTCTTCCACTCGAGATGAGAGTTGTTTCCCTGTTTATTCGGAATGGGATGCCCAGTGTTCCTGTCGCAACTCTAGAGGAGGAGCTCTCAAAATAAAACTCAAGAGGAACTCCAGGGGTTGTCCCACTATTCCAAAAGACTGCAAATATCTCAGTCCACTCCTGAGGAACATGATTTCCCCGCACTGCCTCCACTGTCACCTGGAGTATCGACTCACATCACCATGGCACTTGTGACAGCCCTGTGGGAATGCCTCGAGGGAAAGTCCCAGAACCTTGTGTCAACTCGACGGGAAGCCTGACACTGCTGCTAAATCTCGGGAGGAAGTGGATGTGCATGTCTCCACTGGAGACAAGGCCTGAATCCCCTGTGGAGACTCCAGAGGTACCCCAAGATCCATGTTAGCACTGTAGAGGAAAATTCAGCTTCCGGCCTCGGATCCAGGTGAGGACTTAGGACCTGGCTCCGACTGGAGAGGAATCCCAAGAGGCCCTTCGCAATTTGCATGTAGAGTAGCCTTACCTGAGGCGACAGGAGCAGGTCCCTGAGGTCCCTGTTGTAACTCGAGAGGAACCTGACGCAACTTGAGAAAAACCAGGAGGTTCTCCCCTCCAGGCGAGATGAGGCCCTNCCATTCCAGTCCATTTTAGTTCGCTGATTCCTAGAATGTCGATGTTCACTCTTGCCATCTCTTGTTTGACCACTTCCAATTTGCCTTGATTCATGGACCTGACATTCCAGGTTCCTATGCAATATTGCTTTTTACAGCATCGGACCTTGCTTTTATCACCAGTCACATCCACAACTGGATATTGTTTTGCTTTGGCTCCATCCCTTCATTCTTTCTGGAGTTATTTCTCCACTGATTTCCAGTAGCATATTGGGCACCTACTCACCTGGGGAGTTCCCCTTTCAGTATCCTATCATTTTGCCTTTTCATACTGTTCATGGGGTTCAGAAGGCAAGAATGCTGAAGTGGTTTGCCATTCCCTTCTCCAGTGGCCCACATTCTGTCAGACCTCTCCACCATGACCCGCCCGTCTTGAGTGGCCACAGGGGCATGGCTTAGTTTCACTGAGCTAGACAAGGCTGTTGTCCTAGGGTGATTAGATTGACTAGTTTCCTGTGATTATCATTTCAGTGTGTCTGCCCTCTGATGCCCTCTTGCCACACCTACCATCTTACTTGGGTTTTTCTTACCTTGCATGTGGGGTATCTCTTTACGGCTGCTCCAGCAAAGCACAGCCACTGCTCCTTACTTTGGACAAGGGGTATTTCCTAACTGCCACCCCTCCTGACCTTGAATGTGGAATAGCTCCTCTAGGCCCTCCTGCTGCCACACACCCATATAATGAGTAGTATCCAAAAAACCCAGTCAGTCCTAAAGGAAGTCAACCCTGAATATTCAATAGAAGGTCTGTTGTTGTAGCTGAAGCTCCAATACTTTGGCCACCTGAGAAGAGCTGACTCATTGGAAAAAGATCCGGATGCTGGGAAAGACAGAAGACAAAAGGAAAAGGGGACGGCAGAGGATGAGATGGTTAGATAGCACCACTGACTCGATGGACATGAATTTGACCACACTCTGGGAAATAGTGGAGGACAGAGGAACTTGGCATGCTGTAGTCCATGGGGCCACAAAGGATCAGAAGACACTACTTAGTGACTGAAGAACAACAGCATTTAAAAAAAAGTCTCTAATGAAGAAGATAAAAATACCAAAAATTGGGAAATTTCTTTTACTTAGAAGGAAACACTTTCAAAATAGAGTAATAAGGAATAGGAAACATAATACTCCATAAGACCTATTTTGTGTCATGCTTGTGAGAATACTTTATGTTCTGTTTTTTTTCTTTAATCATCACAATCGTTTCTTTCTACACGTGAGAGAACTAACCCAAAGTCAAATATCAGTAAGCAATGGTGCTGATTTTGTTAGTCACTCAGTCATATCCAACTCTTTGCAACCCCATGGAGTGTAGCAGGATAGTCTTCTCTGTCCATGGGATATCCCAGGCAAAAATACTATCGTGGGTTGCCATGCCCTTCTCCAGGAGAATTTTCCTGACCCAGGGTTCAAACCCGTGTCTCCTGCATTGTGCTCAGATTCTGTACTATTTTTCTTTCATTTTTAAAAATCTAATATAAATGGTTCCCAAGTTATGATGTTTGACTTGTGATTTTTCCATTTTACAGTGGTGTGAAAGTGATATGTAATCAGAAGAAACAGCTTCAATTTTTATCTTCTGTTGGGTTAGCAATATGTGGTATGGAATTCCCTCATAATTCTGGTCAGGGTAACCAGCCAGAGCTCCCAGTCAACCACACAGTCATGAGAGGAAACAACCAATACACTTACCTACCATTCTGTACCCATACAACCATTCTGTTTTTCTTTTAGTATAGCATTCAGTGAGTTACCTGAGATACTCAGCACTTTACTATAAAACAGGCTGTTTGTTAGATGATTTTGTCCACCTGTAGGCTGATACTTCTGAGTATGTTTAAGAGAGACTATGCTTAGCTTTGATGTTTAGAAGGCTAGGTGTAGTATATGTCTTTTTAATTTATGGTATTTTCAATTTAAGGATAAGTTTATTGGTATGTAACCTTATATGTCTAAGAAGCCCTCTTCTAGTTTTGGGGGGGGATTTGTGTGTGTGTGTTTAGTAATTTATCACAGTATTACAGAAAAATAAGCAAAAGCTGATGAAAATTATTATTTTTAATTGGACTGAATCTCCAATTGACAGTGATGTAAAATTCCCTTTTATTATAATTTTTGAGGATTCTGAACAGACAAGCAATTCAAGTATGAATCTCAATAGGAACAGATTTGTAAGCACAACACATATTTCTTAGAATCATAGATGAGCAATATGGATTGAAAAAAAGTTGCTTGTCATACATAGATTTTCTTAAGTGCTTTCTTGTAAATGGTGTTTTATTTGTTTTAGATGTTGCTGGTTCAGTTGAGTATAGTTCCAGCTGATCTAAAATTTTAAGAAAGAGATACCCAATTTGCACATATAATCATTTCCTTTGATGTCATAATATTTGCATACAAAGAAACATGAGAAGCATCAGTAATGTTTCAGTCAGTACACTGATTCAGTAAATTCCCTTGATTCTTCTGCCAGTGTTACTCGTACCGTTCTGATGCTGAGATCTACAGCCCCACTTCTGGGTAGATTACAGATAGTTTGCTCCCCTATACTTGATTCAATAATAATGCATATTCTTCAGATTCCTCCACAACAACAAATTATTCTAAGTATCTAACCCAAACTTCACAAGCCAAAAATCATGAGCGACAAAACAGTGTCCTCTTATTATAAATATAGTGATACAATCCCAATGAATACTTATTGTTTGGTTAATTTTTCCAGGAACTGAAATGGAGTTTATATGGGATAGGCATTTTATTCCTTGCAACAATGTTCAGATTTCCCAACTTCACAGATGAGCAAATGAAGAATCTGAACTTCGATAAGGTTAAGTAACTTAAAATAGCGGTAGTGGTGGTCGTGAAGTCGCTAAGTTGTGTCTGACTCTTGTGTCCCCATAGACTGCAGCTGGCCAGGCTCCTCTGTCCATGGGATTTTCCAGACAAGAATACTGAAGTGGGTTGCTGTTTCCTTCTCCAACAGATCTTCCCAACCCGGGGATCAAACCTGGGTCTCCTGCACTGCAAGCAGTTTCTTTACTGACTGAACTAGCAGGGAATTGCTATTAATATGTAAATAAGAGATAGATAGTAGCACTGGTGTTTGAATTAGGTGTTTTGTTTTTTTCTTTTGCTAATGCTTTAGTTATTGAATGGAAAGAATTTTTTTCCCTGAATATACACTTCAGACTTTCTAGTTTATTTATTTATTTTAGGTTAATTTTGGCTGCACTGGGTCTTCATTTCCTGTACTCGTTCGCTAACTGCCACATGAGGGCTTAGTTGTCTGACAGTACACAGGATCCTCATTCTGGACCAGGGGATCAAAACCATGTGCCCTGTAATGACAGGCAAATTCCTAACCACTGAACCACCAGGGAAGTCCCTGAATCAGGCTTTTTAATACCAGAACTCATATTCTAAATAAATTTGTTTACCAATTTCTAATTTCTTTACTGTGAAAAAGATAAAGCTTAGAATAAGACACAAAAGTCTTTGTATTCTACCACCATTTAGAAGTAGCCACTCATTTCAACAAAATAAGAATGTCTTTACTGTGCATTGATGTTTATGCCTTCTGTGTGTATCTATCCAATAGAATTGTGTGTATTTCACCACAAAACATGTTTAAGTGTGTTATAGAACCATTATTTATAATCTTAAAGTAGAAACAACCTAAATATCATCAATAGTTAAACGAATAAGTCATTGTATATTCATATATTGGGATCCTTCATGATAATGAAAATAAGCTGCTGCCATATATATCATCATGGTTGATTCTCAAATATAATATTGAGTAGAAAAACCAGACACAAAACAGACATCCTCTATGATTCATTTATTTAAATTCCAGAAATGAACAAGTCAATCTGTAGTGTTTGAAGTCAGTAATAAAGGCATGAGGTTTCCTTGGTGGCTCAGCGCTAAAGAATCTGCCTGCCAATGCAAGAGATGCAGGTTTGATCCCTGGGTCATGAAGATCCCCTGGAGAAGGAAATGGCAACCCGACTTTAGTATTCTTGCGTGGGAAATCCCATGGACAGAGGAGCTGGCAGGCTATAGTCCCTGGGGTCACAAAGAGTAGAACACAACCTAGAGCCTAAATAGCAAAAAAGAAGGGCATGAACTGAAATGGTGGTGGTAAGAATGAAAGAGAGAGTAAAATTAAACAAGAATATGAAAATATGTGTGTATGTGGTGAAAAAGAGAAAGAGAAGCTAAGATTAACTCTGCAGTTTTAAATTGGCAAGAGGCAGGAGTGATAAAAGTTGGGAAAACCAGAAGGGCGGCATATAGGGTATAAATATTGACTTGAATGTTGTGACTCTTTGGTGGCAAGGGATGTCTGGATGGGAAGCCCCCACGAAGGCTGAAGCCATGGTAATGGATAAAATTGCTAAAGAAAAGGCTGTCTGAATAACAATAAGACAAGTACAAGATCTTGGACAATTCTTGTTTTCTGAGTTGGGAAGAATAAAGAAGTAAAAAATAGGAATGTAATAGTTATTAGAGAAATATTGGACATAATAACTGGAAGAAAAAGAAAAAACAGGAGGAGTGTTTGAGGAATGGCATTGTACAAGTTCATTACGATGTTCACAAGCTGACGCTGTGCCAAACCTCTCAAATCTGCACACAAATAATATTTTTTGGAATAAATACCATTATTATTCCCATTTACAGATGAGAGAACTGAGGTCCAGAGAGATTAAGTAATTTGCTACTTTTCTTGAGAACACATAGTTAGCTAGTGGCAAAGTCTTGATTTGAATCGAATCTCTTTTTAGCTCCAGAACTCAAGTTTTTATTTCACATTACAATAAAAAAAGAAGCAGAAAATTACATTGTTTTGGAAGGCAGTAAATGGCACCCCACTCCAGTATTCTTGCCTGGAAAATCCCATGGATGGAGAAGCCTGGTGGGCTCAGTCCATGGGATCACTAAGAGTCAGACACGACTGAGAGACTTCACTTTCCCTTTTCAGTTTCATGCATTGGAGAAGGAAATGGCAACCCACTCCAGTGTTCTTGCCTGGAGAATCCCAGGGACGNAGAACTCAAGTTTTTATTTCACATTACAATAAAAAAAGAAGCAGAAAATTACATTGTTTTGGAAGGCAGTAAATGGCACCCCACTCCAGTATTCTTGCCTGGAAAATCCCATGGATGGAGAAGCCTGGTGGGCTCAGTCCATGGGATCACTAAGAGTCAGACACGACTGAGAGACTTCACTTTCCCTTTTCAGTTTCATGCATTGGAGAAGGAAATGGCAACCCACTCCAGTGTTCTTGCCTGGAGAATCCCAGGGACAGGGGAGCCTGATGGGCTGCTGTCTATGGGGTCGCACAGAGTTGGACATGACTTGAAGCGACTTAGCAGAAGTAGCAGCAAACAGTTTGAGAAAGATTTTCAACTATTAAATAATTTCAAAATCAAGTCACATTAATTGAAACTTTATAACCTTATGTTTGATAATCATCAAATTGACCTCAGGCTTCCTCTGCAACAGATGTAAGCAAGAGAATAAATGAATGATAATGGGAATATTTTGAAATGTGGAGGAAAGTGTTCATATCAGATATTTTATAAGGTTCCTCAACCCTGTCCCCTCTTATCTCCAGTAGAAGCTTACACATTAATCATTCCCCTCCCTGTACACTCCTTTCTTAAGTATTCAACTTTGGCAAAGTCTCTTTGATACTGAAACATTCTCTTGCAGTTCTAGTATCCACTTCATGATCTCCCAGACTTGCTTTAATCCCCTTACTTCTGGTAAAGTGAAAGTGAAGTCGCTCAGTCCTGTCCGACTCTTTGCGACCCCATGGACTGTAGCCTATCAGGCTCCTCCGTCCATAGGATTTTCCAGGCAAGAGTGCTGGGGTGGATTGCCATTTTCTTTTCCAGGGGATCTTCCTGACCCAGGAATCAAACCCAGGTCTCCTGCATTGCAGGCAGACGCTTTACTGTCTGAGCCACCAGGGAAGCATGTATCAAATTCTTCCCCTTCTCCTAACATTTTGAACTGTTGGGGCAAGGGAGGTGGGCTCTGTTGGAAAAATGAGTGAGTATTATGAATAGAAGTCTTGATGTTAGTGAAAGAGTAGAACTTTATGGACAAGTTGAGTTCATTCACAGTAGAAAAGAGGACGTGCCAGGAAAAATGAAGAAAATTTTATGGGGAACATTGTACTATATACTGGGATACTTGCCCTTGTGTAGAAACTAGGGAGAGAAGAGGTAAATAGGACAAAACTTGCTGTAGAGGAAATTTCATGTTAACTGGGGGACTCAAGAGGGGAAATATATATATATAAAGAATAATCAGAGATTGCAGTTGAAATATTTACATGTTAGTAACACTCTCAAATTCCTACCAAGCACCAGATCCTACAGCTCTAATAAGGAGAGACTGAAGACAGAGACCCGTGAACAAAGCCAGGGATTCAGGACACCAGGAATATGTGAACTTTAGAAACATTATACATTATGGATTTTCTTGTTATATAGAATCACAATTTTCTTAGTAATACTTAAAGGCTCATTTTTCAACCACAAAACTTTCTCCTTCCACCTCTTCCTACTGTTCATTCAGTTTATTTATTTCATTGAATTGTACCAAAGCCCAGTGTTTATTTAAGCTTGATGTTCTAAGACATCTACTTCAGAGTTAGAGACAATAAAAATGTCTGGGTTCTGCTGTCCCAACCCCAAACCAAGGAAATAGTGTGAACAATGATTTGTCCTTTCTTTGCAATGCAATTTTCAGAGAATAATATGTTTTAAAAATATCTATCTTAAGTGTGTGAACATTCTCCTTGAAATCCTGCTTTAGTTATTCAGTCTTCTCAATATATTCCACTCCTCTAAATAAAATGCAAAAGTAAATTTTACATTAGCACTTCATATTTCAAACCAAAGTTAACCTAAGAATGCATTTTTTAATGCATTTTGAAAAGAATAGCAAAATTAGATGGAAAATTTGCTAGATTTTTTTTTTTAGAACAAATAGATTAAACAAGCAAAAAATATGCAAAGCTGTAGTGCTAGCAATATATTAGCAAATTAAGAATTATCTCAAGAAAGAGAAAAGCCAAAGAACAAACATCAACACAGTTTTCAAAAGCTACATTAATAACTATTTCAGTATTAGAAGAAAAAACTTAGATCAAGACAATGATGAAAATGAGTGAAAATGCCCTTTTATGCCTTTTATCTCCCTAGAGTAGTGGGATAAAAATTCAATTTTGAACCAACCATATTAAACTATTTCAGAGGGTATGGTAATTTATGGCTTTATTTTGCTTTAGTTTAACATTGCATAAACCCAAACTGTAACTTTGCTAAAACATAGATCCTAAATTTACAATTTTATTAATTAAAACTGAAGCATATTTACCCAGGCTAATGCTATAAAACATGCCCTGGAGCAAGACACTGCCTGTAAAATTTGTTTCAAGCCTTGACTGTCTACATAGTTTCTTCAAGATTAAAGAAATTCTAAGATTTTCTTTACTTCTACTGGCTTGTTAGATGCACATTGTTGCTTTGCCTGTAAATTCTCTAGTGATTGGTAACACAAAAAATCTGAGAATCTAATATCTTAATCATTCCTCTTGAAGAAATCTTTGAAATTCCCCATGTTGCACAGTTATAATTTAGGGAAAAAATAAAATCAAATAAAGTGAGTAGAATAATACTAAGTTGCAAATACATTGCAAATCTATTGTAGTATCTCCTTTTACTGAAATGTATAGTTCAAGGGAAAACAATATCATAGAGCCATTTTTTTTTTAAGCTGTAACCTGTGGGTTTTAGATTTTGAAAGGAATTGAGAAGAAATGAAAGGGAGTGGTTATTGTAAGAAATGCTTGACACTGGAATAATAAAGTGCTGGTTGAAGTTGAAAAATCTTAGAATGCCACTGGGATGTTTTTGTGAATACAGAAATATTGGAGAAACATAGTTTTACAGACTCTAAACCAGGGGTCCCTAACCCCTGGTACTGATGAGTGTGCTGTTAAGAACTGGGCTTAAGCAGGAGGTGAGTAGTGATCAGCCAGTGAAGCTTCTTCATTTACAGCTGCTCCCCATCACATTACACCTTGCTCCCATCAGGTCAGTGGCAGCATTAGATTCTCATAAGTGCCTGAACCCTACTGTGAACTGCACGTGCAAGGGATCTAGGTTGCATGCTCCTTATGAGAATCTAATGCCTAATGATCTGAGGTGAGCCTGAGGTGATGATGCTAGCACTGGGGAGCAGATGCAAATACAGTTTATCATTAGCAGAGAGGTTTGACTGCACAGAGACCATGATAAATTTACTGCTTGCAGACTCGTATCAAAACCCTATTAGTGAGTGGCAAGTGACAATTGTTTAATTTTTAATTATATATTGCAATGTAATAATAAAAATAAAGTACACAATAAATGTAATGCGCTCAAATCATCCTAAAACCACCCCCATCCCGATCCGTGGAAAAACTGCCTTCCACAAAACCAGTCCCTGGTTCCATAAATTGTTGGGGACCACTGCTCTAAAGCATAAGGCAGATCAAATGGGAGTCAATTTTGTTCATTAGGGTATCTAGCACAGAATGTGGCATTAAGCAGAGACTTGGTAAAGACCCAGTTAAATCTTCCTCTCTAGCTAAAGGTTACAGAGTTCAGTTCAGTTCAGTTGCTCAGTCATGTCCGACTTTTTGCGACCCCGTGAACTGCAGCAGGCCAGACCTTCCTGTCCATCACCCACTCCTGGAGTTTTCTTCTGGAGTTTACAGAATTTGATTGTGATTTGTCTTCAGTTCTCAGTCTTCATGTTAGGCTTCCTTAGGCTCTAGCCTAAACCTTCTATTCTTCGTTACTGACATGCTGTCTAATTTCTACATCTTAGATACCATCTCTATGATTCCATTCCTAATGTGTGTTTCTAGCCCTAACCTTCCCACTGAACCATGGACTTCCACATTCAACTTCCTAGTTGACATTTATACTCACAAAACTAGGGAAAATCTCAGCCTAATATGATTAAAATAGAGGTATCAGTTATTTATGGTTGAAATAAAATTTTTTTGTATTTCAGAACAAAAAAGTTCTAATAAAACCTAATATTGATCCTTTTTTTTTTTTTTTTTTTTAACAAAATCTGTTCTGGGCTTTAGCCCAGGGCTCTTTCTGGGATGTATGTAGTGAGGCTCAGTCACACCAGTTCCATTTCACTCTTGGTTTCTTCCCCTGTTATCATCATTTTCTGTCACTGAAGCTCACGTCCTTCACTTGCTCATTACTGATATGAGAAATATAAACTGGAGTTTTGGTAGGAAGAAAAGGAAATGCTAAGAGAAAAGCTAATGAAACTAGAAAGGAGAATTACTCTGACCACCTATGTGTATATTTGTATCTGTATATGCATGTGTGTGTGTGTATATGTATATAAGATAAAGATACATATGTATGTAGTATATAAGCATGCATGTGTTTAGGTAATATTATTGGAACTCAAGAATTTAACTGCTAAAATAATTTTCTATGCCCAGAGTGGGTACCTATTTGCATTTGTTTTCATAATTATTTCTATAATTGGTTCTACAAGTAAATATAGAAATGGCTGGCTTATTCCTACCTTCTGTTTAGTATGGATTTACAGAGAAGGCAATAATACATATTTAATTTATTCTTCACTTCATTTTTTAACAAATCATATGATCACAATATTGGAATGATATCTAGTTTAGTATTCTGTTGCTGTACTCAAACACTGGGGTTCTTTCATAGAAAATAGATACCCTTTATGAGAATTAAATGGTCAAATATAGAGAGGTAGATGCTAATTGTAAATGCTATTTGAATAAATTTGCATATGAAAAATCTTCAGAAAACTTCTTTTAAGCCATAAAAAGCATATAGGTGCATGTTCTATCCATAAACCACTTTATTTGGAATGACTCCATTTTCATACTTATGCCAAAAACTCTAGGGTCAAAGCAAAAGTTCTGAAGTTTTTGATAGAATCTTTTGTCCTCTTTATCAGTTGGTTATACACTTAGTAAGTCATCTATTTTATCTGGAAGGATTCCTATATTTTGTGGATGCCATTATGAGGACCTAATCAAAATGCAGAAGAAAGAGAGAAGGAAATGGAAAATATATCTGGAAAAAAATAAATATAGAAAATACGGATCAATAAAGGTAGTGAATTAATTACCTGAACATGTTAGAAAATATAGGTCATTGAAAATATAATTTGCTACTAGAATTAGAGGTTTTGATTTGTCCTGTTCTTTGACAGTTCCAGTCATGTAAAAGAAAATATTTGTTTAAACATCCCTGGGACAGATATCAGTTAAACATTCCCTAATAAACATTTATTTTAATGGGATTTTCTTTGCTAAATTTTGGTTGCCTTTTGAGTGAAATAGGAGACTACCATCAGATCATTGTTCTCAGTAAGTTGTTTGTCCCCATAGTCCCTAGTCCAGCTATGTTTGCATTACATCTGGCACAGAAGAACAATGCAACAATAAATTCCAGGCTGCTTACCAAAGACATTTATAATATATATATATATATA
>SJYV01030512.1:94475-127721 GCA_006410875.1 Neotragus pygmaeus
ATATATATATATATGTATGTATTTTTGGTTGAACTGAATCTTTGTTATTGCGTGGACTTTTTTCTAGTTGCAGAGAATGGGGTGTACTCTCCAGTTGTGCACGCTGCTCACTGGGCGGCTTCTCTTGTTGTGAAGCATGGGCTCTAGGGCGCGTGAGCTTCAGTAGTTGCATCGTGAGCACTCAGTTGTGGGTTTGGGGCTCTAGAGCGTAGGTTCAGTAGTTGTAGTACACGGGCTCATCAGGGATTGAACCTGTCTCTCCTGCATTGGTAGATGGATTTCTCATTGCTGAGCCACCAGGGAAGCCCACCACTGACATGTCTCTGTTTCTTTAGCTACTAGTGAAAGCCCTAACCAATCAGTGTGTAAAGTCCACACTCTTACTTTTTTAAGAAGATCAAAGTCATAGGTTGACAGATATTAATAATTGTATCTAAATGCAGTTAAATGAAATTTTTATTGATAATATTAACAGTATTAATATTTCTAAGGTTGCTTCCATAATGATATCTGAGTTCCTCATGTTAAAACACTTTGGGAACTTTGATTCTTACAGGGGACCATGTCTACTCTTGGCCTGGTGGTAGACTCAGAGTATCAGTACATGTTCAATTACTGAGTATTAGTCTACTTTAGGAGCTTTGCTGAATCACAAATTTAGATATATACATACATATGTATTTCTTAATTATGTGTTATACCATTGTTCTTCCTGTGAGAAGAACTGTAGAGGGTTGAAATAACACATAATTCTGAAGATGAAATATCACAGTCTAGATTTAGGTACAAATAATCTAATATAGTTCTTCCTCTCACCAAATTAAGAAACATTGCTCTTATTTGGGGAGAAGGAAATAGCAACCCACACCACTCTTCTGGCTTAGAGAATCCCGTGGACAGGGCAGCCTGGTGGCTGCTGTCCATAGGGTTGCACGGAGTCGGACATGACTGAAGCAGCTTAGCATGCATGCATTGGAGAAGGAAATGGCAACCTACTCCAATACTCTTGCCTGGAAAATCCCATGGGCAGAGGAGCCTGGTAGGCTGCAGCCCATGGGGTTGCGAAGAGTCAGACATGACTGAGCGACTTCACTTTCACTTTTCACTTTCATGCATTGGAGAAGGAAATGGCAACCCACTTCAGTATTCTTGCCTGGAGTATCCCAGGGATGAGGGCTGCCGTCTATGGGATTGCATGGAGTCAGACACTACTGAAGCGACTTAGCAGCAGCAGCTGTTATTTTAAATATCCACATTAAAATATTTACATTGATAATTTAAAATTTAATTATTCAACTCAATTTTTTTTCTGGATATTTAATATATGAAAGCAATAAGAAAACTGTTAATAAGACAGATGTATAGCCAAGTTATAATCATCTAGGAAGGAAAAAAAAAAAACTTGATAGGAGCAGTTGCATGGAATTGTCAACATTTTGAAGCTGAAAGTGAGTATGAATCCAGAAGGAGAATAAAGAACAAGACAGTGTGAATGTGTAGAAGTGAAGTTGCTCAGTCGTGTGCGACTCTTTGCAGTTCCATGGACTGTAGCTTCCCAGGCTTCCCCGTCTATGAAATTTTCCAGGCAAGAATGCTGGAGTGGGTTGCCGTTTCCTTCTCCAAGAAATCATCCTAACCCGCAGATCGATCCTGGGTCTCCCGTGTTGCCGGCAGACGCTTTACACTCTGAGCCACGAGGGAAGTCCCTGCAATTACCCAATCTGATCTGACGTCATTAACTTGGCCAGGAATAAAAAGTTACCAACAAAGTAATGTTGTCATTTCATTCTACATAAAGAGATCCCCCCCCCCCAAGAATCTGCTATTAATGTCATTCTTGCTGCAGGGGTCACCATGTTAATTGTTCCAGGCAAATGTGTCACTGTTCTTTAAAATACTAATTTCAAACATATACTGTACTAATAGAGGTCCAGGGTTATTATCACCTTTCTGTACAAAATTCAAACCTTCAAATAAGATGCTTTTAAATTTTAAAAAAGAGAAAATATTCCCATATGGTATAAAAAGACTTAAACAACTTGCCTAAAATGTCATTTATCAATAGAGGAAATTTCTTTCAACTTCAATTCCTTAATTTGTTTTTTCATGAAACTAAAGTGTTTAATTCATAATGATATCACTATTCTTTCAAAATTAAAACTTTATTAGCAGAAATAGGTACAATATAACTAGTCTTTTAAATGATGGGAGATGGCCATAAATTATAAAATATGGTGGGAACACTTAGATTAATTCCTTCTCTGGGCATTAAGACAAACTTCACGGAGGAGATGCTAATTGAAGTGGAACTGAAGAATGAGTAGAAAGAATATTGAACCAGAGGAAAAGGGAAAAATTAAAATATTGTTAAAGAAAACATTTGTGTTTAAGATAGGGTGTGAAGATATGGCACAAGTGTCTGTGATAGATAAACTTGAAAAAGAGAATGAGGGTACATTGAAGAGTTTGGGGGGAAATTTTTTAGGTAGAATAAGAGCAACTGATGGAACCCTGCTAGACACTGGGACAAATACTTCAGCCTTTTTTTTCTGTATAGACAATAGAGAGGATTTTTGAGCTCAGCAAAGGGATGTATATGGCAGTCTCAGAGCTGTATATTAGGATGTGTGTCATGACTGTATTCATGCCAGAACGAAGGTTGTATTATTCAGTAGACTCTGCATTTCTGCCTACTTTTAAATGTGAATACCAGAAGAAAACATTGTGAAATATACATATACCAGTATGCATATGCAAAAGATATTGAAAGCAAACAATTATCTAATTTGGATGTAGAATAATAGGGATGCAATGCTTTCATCTGAAATAACTAAATGATTTAGATCAGACAAGGTATTTTCATTGCTTATTTAATTTTGATTCTGTAGATAAATTCACAATATGTGTTTGAAGACAATTTGAATGTTTTTGGCAGTTTTTATGATTGCAATATCAAAATATGTTTTGTTGTTTCAGATGATGGTGCCTGTGAATTAACTAAACTACTGTGGTAAGTTGGTTTTTCTCTTTTCAAATCTACAGTGAATGTTTTTCATTCTAAGATTCAAAATGATTTATGTCCATGTAAAACCCGTAAAAATGTAAGCACTTAAATGGACTGAAAGGCATGTGCTAGAGTAGGCTACATTGTTTTTTCCAGGGATATAACCCTTCCATTTTTTCTTCTGATTGGAGCCAAAATTGGAACTCAAAGAACCTCTTGTACACTTATACCAGGAGCCTGGGAAAGGCTACTATTTTCCAAATGTTTTCCACTTCACTTTTGCCATCTGTTTGCCCAGGATGATCCTGAGAAAACATGCTAATATTCATGCTATCAAAGGCAAGTACAATGTATTTTAAAGACATAATTTTTAAGAGAAACTTAAAATTATATAGATATTTGATAAGAAGACCCAGATGCTTCTTTTCTTTTTCCCCCTGCAATTCATGGAGGTGTTAATGAACTTAGTTATGATATGCAGGCTGATTCTCATTTTTACAGTTTCATAGCTGATTAAATCCAACTTTGTTTTAGTTGAATCATTGTATTGGAAAGCAGAATTTTTCTTTGTTATAAATGTACTGTGGCTCCTTTTGGGGATTTCTCCTGGGTAATGGTATATGTGGCAGAAGGAAACATGGTACTAAATGTTGTGCAAAATAATAGTAATAATAAAATGTAGGCTACAGTGGTGTGCTCTCAAGAAAGAAAAGTTAGAGGTTTTCTCAGCAATATATTAGATTTTTAAAAGATATTTTGTTTCTTCTGTTCTTTTCCAGTTAAAACAAAGAATTTAGTTTTCAATTGCATTATGTCAATGGAGAGGTTTTTTTTTTTTTCATTGATACTTCACTTATTCACACTCTCATTCAAAATCTCTCAATCAAATTAGAAAAGTAGTAAGTACCCGGTTAGTGTCTAAATATTTAGAAGGAATACTATAGTGTTTCTATTGAAAATGGAGCACTCAATCATTACTGCACAGATAATTATTTTGTTTTTGCTACTATTCTTAAAAGATGTAAATACTGAAAAAGAATTAATACCTTAACTTCCATAATTGCCTTGGATTATTATGATTGTTCATTGAAAACTAAGATGAGCAGGTGTGGTTTACATCAGTCTAATTCATCTCGGAGAAATTGGTACCCTTTTATTTCTATCTTGGAAGAACAAACTTAATATGTTTGTATGTTTTTGCAATACGGAGGAGCTGGTATTTCATGGACTCTCTGCATTGTCAGACTTATAAGAAAATTTTGCATCAGGTCATTACCTATTTTACTTCTTTGAGAGTTTATTAGTTTAGAGTTGATGGAGAAGTTTCACTTGGGATGTATGGGGTGGGATTTAGGGAAGAAAAAATATTGGAGGAAAAATTTGTGAGTCCTACTGTATGATATATCAATGTCTCTCAAACTTCAATGTTCCTAGGAACCACTTGGGCTATCTTGTTAAAATGTAGATTCTAATCCAGTAGATCTACACTAAAGCTCAAAATTTTGCATTTCTATGTTCCCAGGTAATGCTAAAGCTGCCAATTCAAGAACTAGCAACTCTTGTATAAAGAATTCTCTTTGTTTATTCCCTATTCAAGAATTTAAGTCAAAACATTACTTTTCAAGTATTTGATTCAGATTTATTAATGCTCTTACTTCACTGTTTAAAGATCAATTTTAAGATTACAGGGGGAAAATGCCAGTTTTTAGTTCAGTCACACACAAAGAGGACTGGATCTTGCTTGCTCCCACAGTCTATTTTCCCTCTCACCTACTGGTTAATCCACAGTAAACTGTGAAGGATTAAAGAAAGTCAATTTGTTTGAGTTGAATAGTTTTCAAGTGCGTGAGGTGTAAGATTTTATCCAAAAAAGGCATTTTTTAAAATATTGAAGTATATTCAAAGACAATCATATCATCATCCTGTAACAGCAAAATTATAAAAAGCAAAAATGGCTGTGGAGGTTGGAGTCTTAACCATAATGTAAGCATTACCATCATTGCAGTGCTTAAAACACTCGACTTTTGTATTGAAAGCATAGTACTGTGTCCTATTGATACTATGAAAGTTATGCATCTAGTTAAATTTATTCAGATTCCAAGAAGATTATCAAGAAGTCAGGATAGAAATCAGACTAGGCAGGGTGGGTCAAGAAACCCTGAATAATAAGCCAAGAGTTCCTTGTCCAGTGGTGTAAAAAAATCTAACGGAATTTCCAGAACCAGGATTTCCCTAAGAGCCTAGAGAAGGCCATGGAAGGAGAAGTAATAAATCAGTCTGAAATTTCATGCTGTCTTTCCTTGAGATGAGTGTGTCTCCACCCAAACTACATGTTATCCCCACCCAAGAATTTAAGGCTAAAAAAAAAGTTACCTACTGGGCCCACTCAGAGTCTCTTGGGTCGCTCCTGGCATCCAAATGTTAATACTCTGGCTCCCTAGTGATTCTATGGGGAACTGGAATGGAGAACCACTGCCCTGTTATCAGGGCTTGAAATTTGCTTTTTTGACACACTGTAGATGTTACTGTTCCATGAACCACACTTTGAGTAGGAAGGGCCTATTGTTTCTGTTGTTGTTTAGTAGCTGACTTGACTAACAACACCCCTTTGCACCCCAAGGACTGTAGCCACTAGGCCTCTCTGTCTGTGGGATTTCCCAGGCAAGAATACTGGAATAGGTTGCCATTTCCTTCTCCATGGGACTTTCCCTACCCAGGGATCAAACCCACATCTCCTGCATTGAATCCTCCAAGGAGGATTCCTTACCACTGAGCCACCAGGGAATACCAGCAAAGGCCTACCAACCCCTTAAGTTTTTCCTCATATTTCAGGAGAATCAGTATCACTTAGGAGTACTTACCTTCTGTCTAAGTATGAGGGGAAAGAAGGAAAAAGTAGAAAGAAGAGAAGAGACATTGAAATTGTGCGTGGTGGGCCCTGGGTAGAATATTCAACTCCCCACCTGATTAGATTTGAAGAGCAGTAGAAAAATCCCTGTACTCCAAAGAACGTAATCAAATCATAGGGTATCTGAATTTGCGTTTTTAAAATTAATCTGATTCTAATACTTTCCTCACCTGACTATGCAAATATTATCCTTTGGTACAATTGTTATAAACAAGGATTGAGAGAGAAGACTGAAGTGTGCAGGAATCTGAATTTTATTAATCATCCCAGATGTTTCTAATCAGGAATAGAGCTTGGAAGCCATTGTTTTAGACCACACACTATATTCTTTCATGGCCTTCATTCAATATTTATAAATATTCCTCTTCTCAGGTTAATATTTTATTTTAAGTCTTTATATACAAAGTACACAACAAAATCTATTCCTTTGTGAAAATTCCTTTTTCATGGGAGACACAGGCTCTTTTTTTTTTTTTTTAGTAGAATAGCCAGATTTTTTTTTAAAGACTCAATATTCATGACAATAAGACAAAAATTCAAATAGGACTATTAAATTTACTTTTAGTGATTTTGCCAAATCTCTTTAGTAAACTAATGAAATAATGTGAAGGGCTACCTAAATGAGTTATTTTCATTACTTTACATTATCATTGACCCTAAAGAAAGAAGTTTTGCCTGTATATGAGGCATTAAAAATGTCTTAGTTAAAAAGGATTGATTTTCATTATAGACCAGAGACACAAAAGGCATCATGAAAGCATTAGATACCAGGAAAGTGTTTCTGGCAGTGTTCATTCATATGGGCGTTGGTGTTAGTGGTGATGATTGTTGTAATAGCGATGATGGTTCAGGTGATGAAACTGATGGTAAAAATTATTGTTCATTGGGCTTCCCTTGTAACTCAACTGGTAAAGAATCCGCCTGCCATGTGGGAGACCTGGGTTCAATCCCTGAATTAAGAAAATCCCCTGAAGAAGGGAAAGGCTACCTACTCCAGTATTTTGGCCTAGAGAATTCCATGGATTGTATAGTCCATGAGGTCACAAAGAATTGGATGTGACTGAGTCACTTTCACTAAGCACTTATAATAGCTCAGGTATTGCACTAAGTTATTTATATTTATTACTTTGTTCTATTTCACAGTCCTATGAAGTACTGCAATTATTACCTGTAACATAGAGCTGAAAAATGTAACAATTAGAAAGCTTAAACAACTAGCCAAATTTGAATGGCTAGACAAGTAATGGAAGCTGAATTTGATCCAAGATATATCAATTATCTATTTTTGTGCAACAAACTACCCTAAATCTCAGTGGCTTAAAATAACCACCTGAGAGTCATCATGATTCTGTAGGTTTACCAGGCAGTTATTCTGCTCCACCTGAAGTTGGCTGGGGCCACTTTTGTGTCTACATTCAAGCAGAAGCTTAACTGTTGGTCTCAATTCTTCACGTGTCCCCTCATCCTACATGATGAGTCATTCTTCACAGCTCTCCACAGTAAATAGCCTAAACTTTCACATATCACGCAGTCCAGTTCCAGGGAGTGCTCCAGAGAACAGGTCCCATGGCAAATGCCTCACTGTGCAGCATACTTGCTAATGCCTCATTGGTCAAAATAAAGCCCAAACTCAGAGTCAGTGTGGGAAGGAATAAAACCAGCACACAAATACCTAGAGGCATGGTTCAGTCTCCCCAGACAAGGTTGACTCTAAGACCCCCTGTGTTTTAATTACTACAGCATGTTCCCTTCCAGGAGATAATAAAAGTGAACATTGGAAGGAAACAGATCATATAATATTATTGAAGAGTCACTATAGTTAGACTTGATCTTAGTTTAAAGCAACAGTAATGAATATGTTTAAGTATTTGAGAGGAAATTTATTATATATATACACCATTCAATATTGAACTGGATGACAGGGTTCAAAGTTCAAGAATTCAAAACACTTGAAAGGATCTCTCTGTAGTCTGACTACCAAGATGAATCAGTATGTAGTGGGCAAAATCGTGAATATTCCCACACTGGATTTCTACTCTTGCTCTAATATAGAATCTGCTTGTTACAAGTAAATATCTGCATTTGGGTGAATAGTAGGAGAAACAGCAATGATGTTTAATGTGTGTTTAGGTTACTAAATTGGATCTTAGTTGGATTCTCAAGGCTGATCCCAAAAGCATGTGGAAAGACCTGCATCTGAAAGATTCAAATGGCAGAAGACACATGCTATTAACAATGATCAATCTGTAATATAAAGCAACCTCTTAATATGAGTTTGTGAATAATTTTGCATTTTGAACAGGCTTGTGTCCTAATGGGCTTCAGAATAAATTAGTTGGAAAATAGACTTCCTGCTTATCTAGAACTTTATTATTGTGGTCACCAGTTTTCCCAGCCTGTGATGTATCACATCACCCTCACTCAGGGCCTTACTAGAATCTTGATTGTCCCTCAAATCCATAATAATATAGAGAGTTTTGCCTCACTGCTTTCAAGCTATTTTTTTCTTGTTGTTTAGAAGCTCCATAGAGAGCTTCTGTCTATAGGACTATAAATTTGGTACTTTTTTACCAGCTCTAAATTTTCTCTAATGCCTAAGAATAGATGGATCAACAGCCCACTCCTGTCATTTAGAGACTAACAATGTGGAAAATTGAGTGAACTCATTATGATCACCACTCAAGGCTTCTCCCTGTGAACTAAAGTCTTCTTTAAATTTTGAAATAACTTCTAAATAAGGCAAAATGCAAAAGTGTGTGTGGATAACATGTTTTTTAAAATTTTTTTCTTAGCACAAAATCCAAGTGTAATAGCATTCCCCTCTGTCAGGAGTGGAACTAGGATCCATTCCCATATTCTTCAAGGAGTTCTGTCATCTAGTCAATAAAAACTGAATCCATCTTGCTATAAATGGGAGATAACTAACACCCTAATATATTAAACAGGGATTCCTAAGTTGCACCAACAAAATAATTGAGTGCATGTACAAACGAGGATTCACATGTACAGAATTCAAATTTTGTGTATGCAAAACAGATAATTGTGCAATCAGCTAGGTGCCTTTGATTAAAATTATTGTATATGCAAATTCACTACTTGCTGAAGCAGTCGTATTTTGGCATAGGCATACATAATTTGTGATTTGTAATTTAAGGTAGTTTGGTGGCAGAAATAGTATTAGCTATTGGATCTTATGTTTTAAGTATTAACCAAATACTACCTTTTTCTTTTTTTTTATTCCATTTTCAGTAATCATTTTACCATCATTTTAAAGACGACATTTCTCCTTGTATCAATAACATTTTAACAAATATGAAATTAGATGGATTTAAAAATCAATTAGAACATTTAGTGCAGTCACTTATTTAGGCTTATTGTACACCTTAATGGTGCATGCTAACTTATAAAAAAGATATTTTCATAAGTACCATCTTGCAACCAATACTACCTTATTACAAATCTCATGTTGTAAAAAACAATAGCAAAATCTACTGACCCTTGATATTATATATCAGACACTTACATTTCACAGCCAGCTTGGGATGAAGATTTACCGTATTTTAAGGATGAGGAAACTGAGACAAAAATCATGTGATTCTGCTAGGGTCATGAGGCAACTACATGGAAAAGCTAGGAAATTCAGAATGTGGTCAGAGTGTGGCTGCTGTCCTCCTTAGAAGCAGCACACACTGCTTCAGTTGCTCCTTTCAGACAGTTGTAACTGTCTGGTAAGTTGTAATGAGACCTATTTGTACAGGAAGTATCTCTTGCTCTTCTCTCTCTATTCTTGTCTTCTCTCCCACTTTCTTATTCATCTTTCATCTATCCCTTAAAGGCAGGATCTAGGACACTAGAAAACAGGTTTGAGAGCCTGGAGAGCTGGAGGATGGAATCGCCCATTGATGGCTGTGGGCCAGTGTTTCAAGGAGCTCAGAATTCATTTTCCTGGGTCTCTTGATCACCATATTAAAAGCAAAATCTAAGCACGCTGTATTCCAGTTTCACACAGTCTTGGCTTAAAACTCTCCAACTGCTCCTTCATCTCACTCAGGTTGACAGCTCAAGTTCTCACTATGGACTTCAAGGTAACTCGTGAGCTGGCCTGCTCTCAGACCTGGTCTTCTATCTCCATCCGCCACTGTCATTTGTTCAGTCTCATGCAGAGTCCCTGTTCTTCCTAGAATCTTGTCAGCACCCTCAGGCCTGAGGGGATGTGTACATGCTTCTCTTCTTAGAATGCTTTCCCAGTGTAACAGCAGTTGGTTTCCCCTTGTGACTGTCAAGTTTCTTCTTGAATGTCACCTTATCACCATGCTCTTTTCTCCCACCTCTGCCTCTTCTTGTACCACTTAATCTATTTTCTCTCGTCTCCAGAGCATTTACATACTACATCTATTATAAAGGTGTTTATTTGTCTAACTTTTCCTTCAGCAATCTATAGAAAGTATAAGACAGTGGTTTTGAATAGAATATTCCCTGTATATTCTGACCCTGGTACAGAGGACATACTAAGTAACTAACTGTTGCACAAATTGATTGTTATATAGGTTTCTTTTGTTTTGTTTTAGTTAATTTATTTTTAATTAGAGGTTCCCTGCTTTACAATGTTGTATCGGTTTCTGCCATGTACCAACATGAATAGCATAGGTATACATGTGTTCTTATGCAAATTGTTTCCTACTTAGCTGTTGTCAGAATGATTGAATGTGTGGTACAACACAAAATGATTTTCCTTACAGCAGTAATACACATAAAGATGTGTTTGTCAATGGTTAGTGTCATGTTACATGAGACAAGCAAAAGGAGGTGGAACAGAAAGTTACTGCATATCATGATAAACAATTATAAAATATGATCAGAGTTTTATTATTTTAGGGAATGCAGTTAAAGTCAATAGGCTTTCCAGGTGGCTCAATGGTGAAGAACCCACCTGTCAATGCAGGAGACATGGGTTCTTTCCCTGGATTGGGCATATACCCTGAACAAGGAAATGGCAACCCATTCCAGTATTCTTGCCTGGGAAATCCCATGGACACAGGAGCCTGGTGTGCTATACAGAGGGGTCACAAAAGAGTGGGACATGACTGAGAGACTAAACAACAGCAAATAAAATCAATAGCTGGACATTATACTGTCTACTATGTATCATCCCTTTTTACATGTTAGACATGTATAATTTAATCCTCACAACAACCTTATAGTGGAAATACTATTATTATATCCATTTCATAGACAAGAAAACTAATGTACTGAGATTTTAAGTAAATTTCCCAACGTCATACAGTTCTATAAGCCTCTCATAACAGTATTTTCACACTGTGACTTATTGCTCAGTACTAACTCTCACTAACAATCTTGATTAAATTTCCCATTTTAAGATATTTTCATCCACCAAGAGTAGCAATATAATTGCATCCCTTTGCACCCTTTATCTAAGAAAGCTGTCTTTAATTTATTCTTTCTAATGTCTCAAAAATTATCTTAGAGAAATTAGCAAATGCATTAATATACACATGCTGCACACTTTCCCGGATTAATGCCTATATTACAGGAATAAAAATTTCCTTTTATTTTTCTCTCATGGCAGTTTTAGCCTGGATATTTAAGCCTTTCATGTTAAGATGCATTTTTTGGAATCATGTTTCTTCATAAACCTATAAATGGGAAAAAGTCTATGATTGAAAACTAGCTTTATAGTGAAGTCATAGAATTGTTTATAGTCACGTTTCTTAATACCTATTTGGATTAATGCTTAAAACTAAGGTAACTTTATGTCCTATTTTGCTTGAACCATTCCAATTGGTATCTGTTTTCCAAGTGTAAATATATACATATAAATAATTATTAATAATTATATGTACTTTCATTTTTAAAAGTGTTTAGCTTCACTTTCACTTTGCACTTTAATGCATTGGAGAAGGAAATGGCAACCCACTCCAGTGTTCTTGCCTGGAGAATCCCAGGGACGGGGGACTCTGGTGGGCTGCCGTCTATGGGGGTCACACAGTCAGACATGGCTGAAGTGACTTAGCAGCAGCAGCAGCCTGTCTAGAAAAATGTCTAGCATGGGCAACAGATTTTATGTTCACCTGTTAAAAGTGGAAATGAGATACTACCAAAAGTCTTAACCCTAGAGGTAAANGTCACACAGTCAGACATGGCTGAAGTGACTTAGCAGCAGCAGCAGCCTGTCTAGAAAAATGTCTAGCATGGGCAACAGATTTTATGTTCACCTGTTAAAAGTGGAAATGAGATACTACCAAAAGTCTTAACCCTAGAGGTAAAAAAATAAAAAAAAAGAAAAAAGGAAGATTAAGTATCACCAATAAATTTATTTAATTTCAAAAGTAATCACTAAATTAAAATACAGAGATGGGGGAAATAACATATGCTCACCAAAATAAGACACACTAGGCAGGTCTGAATTATTCTTCTACTTGCTTAGAAAAATTCCCTCAATGAATCTGATAAACCAACTTGAATTATTAAAAGAATTAATCTTTGCTAGAAAGGATTAAGCATTAGCTTTATTGCTCTAAGTCTTTACCAGAATTCACATAAACACATACTGAAAGCATTAAAGAAGAAGTAGCTAAAATACTGTGTTCCATTTACTATTCCACGAAATTCAATCAAATATGAACCTCTTCTTTGGCCATGCTGGCTTCAGCGAAGGAAAAATCAAACTTCCAATCATCCTTGGCACCTGGACTCACAGCCAAACTCTTTTTATCACCTCCTGGCATAGAATAAGCACATAGCCAGCAATAGTCTTCTGCTGGAGCTCTGTTGAGACACAGGTTCCTGGAAGGCCCAGCCTATAGATTTCACATGAAGAGGTTTCCCACCCACCCCCTTTTATTTTTTTTTAATTTTACTTTATTNTTCCCTTATATTCCATGATACTTATACATTCCATAGTATTCTGAAGAATAAAGCCACCTGTCCACAACATCTCAGACCTATAACCTACTCCCTGCCTTTGTTTTTTTTTTCTTTGATTCAAGTGCCTAATTATGAAATTAACACAGAAACATTAATCACAATATTTGTAAGTTTTTTACATGCAACTATTTTAATTGTATGGAAAAGAAAAGGCTTAATTTTTTCTTAATATTTTGCTATTTAAAGTACATTTTACTGTTACTCTTTTCTCTGTTATGCCCCAGATTCTTGCTCTAGCCACTGCTATAAAATGTTTATATTTCTTCATGTTAGTTAATTGCTTTCTCAGATGACTGAATCATCTTTAAGAATCTTACCACAACCTCTGCGAAGCCCCCAGTAAGGCTACTGAAATCCTAATTCATTTCCCTCACACACCCCTCAGTCCTCAGTCAATTTTATTTATGGGGTTTTTTCTCAGGTGGCTCAGACAGTAAAGAATCTACCTGCAATGCAGGAGACCAGACCTGAGTTCCACCCCTTGGTCAGGAAGATCCCCTGGAGGAAGGAATGGCTACACATTCCAGTTTTCTTGCCTGGAGAATTCCGTGGAAAGAGGAGCCTGGCTGGCTATAGTCCTTGGGGTCACAAAGAGTTAGACATCACCGAGTGACTAACACTTTTGCTTCACTTCTTTTTTTTTTTTTTTTACTATAAATTTATTTATTTAATTGGAGGCTAATTACTTCTTTTCTACTAAAATATATTACTGGATCTGCCAGAGAGACTTGGAGACCTTGACTAAGTGTTATACCCCTTTGTTTCACTGTGAGGCAGAATAGCAGTTCAGCTACATGATAAGTTCCTGCATGCTGCCTGGGCCTCTAAGGTGCCTGCTGGAGCTTCCCAGACTTCATATTGGCCACTTAGGGAAATCTAGATGGTGCCTGACATTACAGATGTACAGTGGAACCTACCTTTGTAATTGCGCCTACACCTTAGGGCCTATGTAAGTTCAAAGTAGAAAAATATTTTCTTTTTTGTGTGTGTGACAAGAAAAGGAAAAGGAATTTAAATTTCTACCGCAGCAAATTGTGGGAAGGCAAATACAGAGCAGGAACCAATGAAAGGCAAAGTCTTGTTAGCAGAGTTTGTTAGGCAGAGTCCTCTGGTGCCATCTCCGAGCTGGTAAGGGTCTAGAGGTATTTCCAGCGATAAACTTCAGCCCCTTCTGGGAGAGAGGGGGAAGGGACACCTTTCTGAACTTTGGTCCTACTTTTAGGCAATTATGGAGCAAACAGAGAGTTTTTCTTATCTTCGCTTCTCAACTGCCTGCAGTTCAAAATAATCCTTATGCCAAAGTAGCGTATTTTGGGGTAGCATATTTGCTGCCCTTCATATACTTGACATGCAGAAGGAACTTGTAAAGTGCAGCATTCTCCCATCTTTCCTAAATTTAAGACTTAAATTAATTTAAGTCTTTCCTGAAGCAATAGCTTCAGCCCCTCATATTTATTGGGCACCAATTTTGTGCCTAACTTTGGGCTTCCAATTTTTTTTTAGGTGAAAGTCTAAATTTTCCTGAGGTAAATGTTTTTTATAAGTTAAAGAATGCCATATTGGGCTTCTGAAATTTCTTTAGACAGATGTCACAGAAGGAAATGGATGTGTATGCAAATGTGGCCCTAGTGGGTGATCATAATTGTTTTATGTAATAGTGTATTTTAAAAGAATATATGACTGGAATTATAGATTCACACTGTCCCTCTGCCATTTGCTTTCTTTGTATCTCTGGACTATTCACTTTAATTACGTGGCTGTGTCTTTAAATGAAATATGCAAATCACAAGTGGCACTCATGCCAGATTTGTGTAGATTAAATTGGTTAATGTAAACAGTATAAATAGGGAGGTGCTTGCTTTATTGACTGCTCCCTCATTCAAAATATTGGGAATAATTATTCCTCTTTCCTTTATTCATTTTCACTAAGTTTTGTGAAGTCTGAGCATACACACACACACACACACACACACACACACACACACACACACAGTCATGCTACAGGGTAGCTTGAAGCCCTCTGGGGTGAAATATGTGCTCACTGAAAGAACCAGTAATCTTATTTCACTTCTTTCTTTAAAATATATATGAAAGGATTGGTTTACTGTAATTACTGACCTAGGTTAGGCTTAGAGCAAAAGCAGAATCTGTAAGCATGTTGAGCTACTTGTAAAAGATTGTCTAGAACTTCACTTTTCTCTCATTTATCTTACTCTCTGGGCCTATGTCTGAAGGCTGTTTATCAAAGAGAGGGACAAAAATCTATATCCTGGGGAAAAAGCTGTGGAGAATAGATATTTGACTGAGCCTCTGACTGACTTAGCAGTGCCTGTGAGCCCAAATGAAAATGGGTGAAAACACCAAACAATTTTACAGGCTTTCAAACATGGGGGTGCTTGTTAAATGAAGACAGAACATGTAGATTCATTATTCTTTTTTATGTCAATATTTTGTCTACATTATGGCATTATGTTTGGAGACATGTATTTATTCAACCTACAGAACAGCTTGAGTCAGGAAATAAAATTCCTATCACTCAGATAGCACCTTAGAGGAAAAAAAAATGTAAATGCCTCAAACTTTGAAATACTCTGCTCAGAAAAAAATACATATGGTATGCACGCATGTTCAATAAATTGTAAAGGATACTGCTTTTAAATTATTTGAGTTTCAGGATGCACAGTTGTTTCAGAGGAACTGTATTTTTGAATGTCATATCTAGTGTGGAAATTTAGAAGCAACATTGAAAATCTGGGTAACAATAATGAAGCATGAACCAATCAGTGATGAGAAAACATACCACATGGAAAGTCCCAACAGTAACACTTAGTGATCAAGTTCATTGTATTGTACAGTATTGGCAAACAACCTACCCCTACAAGTTAAAAGAAACAGTAACGACCAGGGTGAAAAACAATCAATTTTAAAATGTCAAAAAGTCTACTATTTATTTTCTGGGAGTTAGTTTTGTTAGAAAAGTTGTTACAAGTGCCAAAACCCTGGAAGGGACATTTTACAAGTTAAATGGAAATATGCTGGATTCCTATTGCGAGAACTCAAAGACTAGCTTCAACATACCAGGTGATCTACATTGGAGTCATACGAGATGATGTTTCTACACTGAATAAGCTCTTTGAGTGGAGCTGTCTGACCCACGGAAATCTCGTCTTTTATTCAAATATTATCTTTTCATACACAAAATAAATGGGACGTGGTTTCTTATAATATGCAGCATGGGAATTTGAAAATCCTGATAAATCTAGATTTAGTTTTCATCTTCTATGCCAATAAGATAAGTGCCCATGGACAAGTAAACTACTTGGATATGTATTCTTTATCTGTAAAATATATATGTCTTTGATCAAAAGAATGAATGTAAAAAATTGATAAAATGTCTCATACTTTGAATTCATTGTGCTCTGACTATAATGTGGTTGTTTGCCAAATATGTCCAGTATGTAGGTTTGTACTTATTAAACTTTTTGTAAGTGAATAGGGCTTTGAGATTAGTTCTCTCCAATACATTGTGACCAGGTGGCGCTAGTAG
Organism: Neotragus pygmaeus; assembly: GCA_006410875.1. Taxonomy (NCBI): domain Eukaryota; kingdom Metazoa; phylum Chordata; class Mammalia; order Artiodactyla; family Bovidae; genus Neotragus; species Neotragus pygmaeus. Next base: position 110,880 of record SJYV01030512.1, read on the forward strand.
CAAAGAATTCACCTATCAATGCAGAAGACACAAGAGATGTGAGTTTGATCCCTGGGTGGGGAAGGTTCCCTGGAGTAGGAAATGGCGACCCACTCAAGTATTCTTGCCTAGAGAATCCCATGGGGAGAGGAGCCTCGGGGTCTACAGTCCACGGGGTCACAAAGAGTCAAACACAACTGAGCGATTGAGTGCAGCATGGTACAATACACTGTGAAAAGAGTGAAATATCCCCATGGGGACAAATATTTAAATACTATTGCTTTCTTCTCTTTGGAACATGACTGTCAAATCATTGACAGCAAGTAACCTCTATCATTCCTGGTCCTTGGGTAGCCATGGTGAGCCAAATACCTTTAGCTCTGAAACTGTAGCGCTAAGGAAAAATAAAAGCTTGAGATTTGGACCTGATTGTTACTGTAGCATAACTTAGCCTATCCTTAGAAATACAATAAGATCCCTCTTAAAAATTTGTTACTTTTTCACAGAAGAAGACCCCATATAGTCACAAAAAGTTTTGTAAGTATGTAGGAATAAGTTAAAGGCATAAGTATAAAATGTGTTAGTACCTGAATTTGCAGTTTCTCCTTGGCCAAGTCATTTGCTTTAAATAATGCATTAAGAAACTCTCAAGCTTGGCAATGCCTCCTTCAAATACTCAAGATGATTAAGAATAAGTTATTTAACAAGTTTATTCTTTCCTCTCCTTATCCTAAATTTGCTTAGTTGTATGGTGTGCATGTGTGTGCTCTGCCTATGAAATTTTCTGGACAACAATCCAGAAACAGGTTGTCGTTTCCTACTCCAGGGGATCTTCTAGATACGGGAATGGCCCCACATTTCCTGTACTGGCAGGCAGTTTCTTTACCACTGTGCCACCTGGCAAGCTCACTAGTTGTGTTGCTGTTCAGTCACTAAGTTGTGTCCTACTCATTGTGACTGCATGAATGGCAGCATGCCAGACTTCCCTGTCCTTCCCTATCTCTTGGAGTTCGCTCAAACTCATGTTCATTGAATCAGTGATGCCATCCAACAATCTCATCCTCAGTCGACCCTTTCTCCTCTTGCCCTCAATCTTTCCCAGCATCAGGGTCTTTTTCAATAAGTCAGCTCTTCACATCAGGTAGTCAAAGTACTAGAGCTTTAGCTTCAGCACCAGTCCTTCTGATGAATATTCAGGGTTGATTTCTATTAGAATTCGTTTGTCTGATCTCCTTGCTGTCCAAGAGACTCTCAAAAGTCTTCTCCTTGCACCACAGTTCAAAAGCATCAATTCTTTGGCACTCAACCTTCTTTATGGTCCAACTCTCACATCCATACATGATGACTGGAAAAGCCATAGCTTTGACTATATGGACTTTGTTGGCAAAGTGATGTCTCTGTTTCTTTTATTTATTTTTAATTTTATATTTGATGTCTCTCTCTCTCTCTCTCTCTCTTTTTTTTTTTTTTGATTTGCTAAGTTTGTCATAGCTATTCTTTTTTTTTTTTTNAAGGAAAAGTTGTCACCCTAAGGTCAACATCTGTTGACACTGAAAATGACAACCAGTATTCACAGTTTAAGATAATGACGGTCTCTGACAGGGGTCATTAGCAATTCTGCCTCATAATTTCCAGAAAATTCATAATAAATGCAAGTGTAGCAAAATCTGAAGGAGACAGTTTTTCTCCCAAAGTGCTATTTCTGAGTCCTGCCCACACTGCTTGTAGGTTAATAGAGGTGCAACAGTAAGGTTGGACGCAATCAACTTTGATTGTGGGCTTCTCAGAGCTGGTTCATTTTTGCCTTGAGTCTTACACTAGAATGCAATTAAGAAACAAGCAGCTTAATGACGTTAACGATTAGTACTCAGAACATATAGGTGTTGGATTAATCAGAAGTCTGAATCTGATTCAGGCACAGGCCCTTCTCAATATGCACTTTTTATTTCTTCGAGGCTCACTAGGTCTTTGCAGTGACTCCTGAGATGGAGAATGACTGAGCTTGTGGGCAAATTGTTTCCTGGAGCATAGGAACCAATCAGTTCTTTTGTGACCATTGGCACGCTTAAAAGTGTATACTCAGAATACAACTGGATAGGTTTTCTGTGCAGGCAAAAACATTGGCATTTATTTTAGTTCTGAACTCCTTAGAAGCTGTCTTTCCAAATTCTTTCTGGATGAACTGAAGCTAAACTGTTTTAGCAATATTTATTAAAATATTATAGATATACATTCACTTCCCTGGTGGCTCAGAGGTAAAGAATCAGCCTGCAGTACAGGAGTTCCAGGAGATGCAGATTCGTTCCCTGGGTCAGGAAGATCCCCTGGAGAAGGGCATGGCAACCCACTTCAGTAATCTTGCCTGGAGAATTCCATGGACAGAGGAGCCTGACAGGCTACAGTCCATAGGGTAGCAAAGAGTCAGACATGATGGAAGGGACTTAGCATACACACACATACACACAGATATACATGCACATGTCAACAAGTCTGTATACACTGCTATGATTTCATTATATCAAACAAATATATTTTAACCATCAAAAATAACACATACGATTTGAAATAAAATTATTCTAATACCTGGAAAAGTAATAAGCACATGGTAAAATATAGGTGATTTCAATCTGTCTTTATTTCTCAACTGAATACAACCGGTTCAAAATTAAATGGAAAAAAGAGTAAGCATGCCTACTTACTGTACTTTTCAAAATGTTACAAATGTATTAGAATGACAATGCAAAGAATAGTAGCACATCTCTTTCAGAAAATTCTTTGAAAAACAGGAATTCTAGTGGATGTAATTTAATTAAATATGTTTAGTGCCTTATTTATAAGATAGAAATATATATTCTTATATAAAATCTTATTCTTCTCTGTCTAGTCTGTTCACAAGATGCAGGAAGAAGTCAAATCAACTGAATACTGAAGCAATAGTTTATCTATTAGGAATAAAGTAAAAATTTCAGAGAATCACAGAATAGAAATTTAGCAGTAAAGAGACAAATAGTTGTGGTAAGTAAAGATGTCATTTGAAAAAAAATGAGAAAGGCATAAATTTCAAGTTCAATCATCAATAAATATATTTATAATACCTTTATAATGTAAAATACATATTGCTTGAGACAGGATCTTCTTAAAATAATCTGCGCTATTGCCCTCTTAAGTGTGCAAAGATTTTTCTAGTTTTAAAGCTGTTGAGCAGCATGCCATCTGATTTAATAGTGATACTGCAAGTATCTTTGGCCAGAAGAACTATATTAAACTACCTTTTTTCTTCCCCTTATTCATTTGCTACTTAAAACTATTCTATGATTCTTCTTTAGAGATAATTGGCTGCATTTTAGATCTTCTGGGAACTGCAAAGAGACCCATATATGATCCCCAGGCATGAGACCTTAAACTGTTTGAAGCATTTACCAGGCCCTAAATCTTGCTTCCTTTTAAATCTAATGATAGCATATGTATTTTTTCTCTCTGTAAAATAAGTTTGATGGAAGTCCACAAACTTTTAGGGAAAAAAAATAGGTAAACTGAAATGCATTTTATCTGGTCTAAATTCAGATCTGCAAGAACTTAAATTTCAATGTAGATTAATATCTAACATCACATAAATTCCCACAAAAAGAAGACATTTAGTTCAATCAGCTTCTTTTCCAGTTACCCATATATTCTCACACCATTTATGGAACTAGATTTGGCTCGTGTCTAAATCAGCCATTTGTTGGAAAACTGTTAAAATAAGAGACTTCCTAATTCCAAAACTCTCAAATATATAATCAGAAAGGAATCCAGACACAAGAGAATTGAGTCTACTGATAAGTTAACAAATGAGGAAGAGAAATGAGAGAGTTCGTATGAGTGCTTATTGCATTTAAGAGCCAGATTCCCTTGGGATGTCTTATACCGGTTACTTGGCTCTATTTTATAGATTTATTTGCCTCTCACTTTCTGTTAGTTCACTGTAACTCCATCTTCATCACTCACGGTAAAGAGCCAGCATTATATCTTAACTTGTGTGCATAATAGAAATTCAGGAAATGTTTTTGTATTAGATTTATTAGAATGGACCTAAGAGATCATCTAGAACAATGTATTTACTTTTAAAATAATGAAATGCAAATCTACAGGGAGACTGTCCTTGCAGATATAATCGAGCTGGTCAGTGTTATTTGGGGCCCCAAACTGAGTCTTCTGACTCTTAAACTGTGCTTCTTTGATATGCGTGCACTGATTAACCTGACTAGTTCTTCTAATATTCACACTTCTTTTCCCCCTCACTACTCCTTTCAACATAACTCAATTTTTTTAATGTGATTAAAACAAAGAAAATTGTATCTTGAATCAGCAGTGTTTAGTAAAAACTATGTGCTAAATGTGATCATCACCCATATGATTCATAATAAAAATGCACTGAGAACTTTAAATGTGTTCATATTTAAATTTGTTTATTATAGCTTAGGCTGTGATGATTTTGGTAGACATGAAAAACAATAAGACCATTGTTATTATCCAACAAGAATAATCTACATTAGATTTTCCTTGACCACATGGTTAAAGACATCTAATGCTCTTAGAGTTCTCCTCTCTGTCCTATATCAACTTTTCCTTATTACTAGGTTGTAGAAAAGTAACCAAGATTTTAAAAAAGAAATGCAAACTTTCCATTGATTCATTTGTTCTGCCAAATACACCTTCCTGTTTCTTGTCTCCTTTTTGCACTGCTATGTTCGTTTCCTGCAACCCTCTTCTTACATTCTCTCTTAAAACTGCCCCCGTAAGTTTTTTACTGCATCAGTCTATCCAAACTTGCAGTGTCAACAATGTTCTCCAGGTTGCTAACTCCAGTTACCCAATCTCAGAGCCCACTGCATTTAATTTTATTGGTGGCATTTGATGCAGTTGATCACTGTTCCTTGATTCATTTTTTCTTGACTTATTTGATACTACATGCTTTGGCTTTCCTTCTTTTTTTCTGGTTTCTCTTTTGTCATCTCCTTTACTTGTTCTTCATCTTCTGACCTTTTATTGTTGATGTACTCCAGGGCTTAGTCATTAGTTTTCTTTACTGTCTGCCTTGACTCATCCCTTTGTGTTTTTATCCTGTCTCTTGACTTAAAATATATTCTTTGGGAGTCTTCTAAATGATTTCTGAAGTTGTATCTTCAAGCTAGATCTCTCTCATGAACTCCAGAATTATGTATCCAGCTGCCTACTTATCCACTAGGATATCAGCTTGAATATCTCAAATGCAAGATGTCTAAAAACGTAATTTCTGACATTTCTCAACCACTCCATCATCTTATTTAAATATAACAATTCCATCTAATCAGTCACTCAGACTGAAAAATCCTTAAAAATACTATTAGCTGTACTTCCATCATAATCCTAATTCCTATTACCTCTATTCCTAAATCTCTGGTCCAGACCATTGTATCTCTAGCTGAATTTAAATAATAGCCTCTTAATTAGCCTCCCTACTTTAACTCCTGCTCCTTTATAATCTACTTTTAATAAAACAGCCAGATTGGCCCTTCTAAAACTTACTTCATATATGGGACTCTCCTGCAGTGGTGTTCCATTTCACTCAGAGTCTACGATAGCACCACATATTCCTCCTTATCTCTTGCCTCTTGTTTTCTTTCTTTTCCTCAGTAGTCTCACGTTCCTCCCTGCTGTATTGAAATAGCTAGGCATGATCTTTCCTTAGGGCCATCGTACTTGCTGCTCCCTCTGCTTTCATTATTTCTCACCCATATACCTTCATATAATAATTCCTTTACTTCCTTCACCTTCTTGATAAAGATTATTCTTGAAACTCTACTTACCTATTTCCTCCTTCATTCTCTAAATCCTTCTTACCCTGATAACTTTTGCTTTTTCTTTATAGCAGTTTCACCTATATTAGATGATTTACTTACTGTGATTATATGTTTNTTTAATTAGATCCCATTTGTTTATTTTTGTTTTTATTTCCAGAATTCTGGGAGGTGGATCATAGAGGATCCTACTGTGATTTATGTCAGAGAGTGTTTTGCCTATGTTCTCCTCTAGAAGTTTTATAGTTTCTGGTCTTACAAAGGTTATTTATTAACTGTTTCTTCTCACTAGAGTATAAGTTACACAGAAGTAGAAATCTTTGCTTTATTCATGGATGAACCCCAAGCTACAAGACAGCCTACCATGGCAAATGTGTATATTTTAAAATTCATTAGAAAATTTAATAAATTTCTAAAATTTAATAAAGTCCTATAATATAATATTAAATGACTTCCCTTGTAGCTCAGTTGGTAAAGAATCTGCCTGCAGTGCAGGAGACCCAAGTTCGATCCCCGGGTTGGGAAGATCCCCTGGAGAAGGAAATAGCAACCAACTCCAGTATCCTTGCCTGAAAAATCTCACGGACACAGGAGCCTCGTGGGCTGCAGTCCACGGGGTCTCAAAGAATCAGGCACAACTGAGCGACTAATACTTGCTTGCTTACTTACTTATAATATTAAAATAAAGAGTATATCTTAATATTATAGGACTTTGTTAGTGTATAACCTCTGCTGGAATTATACATTGAGACAGTGGAAGAATCATGACCACTGCAAAAGTAAAATATTCGCTTATATGAGGCATGTCTGACTATGATAGCTTTATTTTGCTGTGAAAGGCAGAATTCTAAGATGACCCTCAAGATCCATGCATTTACATGCTCTATTCAGTCCCAGGACATGTGAATATGATGGGGTAATTACTACCATGATTAGATTTTTATGTGACTGACTTTAAGAAGGAAAAATAGTGAGTAATACTGACATATAAATAGTCCCATGAACATACACAAGTTTCTTAAAAGGAACCAGGTACCTTCTAAAAATGAGAGTTGAAATGTGAGAAGGATTCAGCAAAAGGGGATTCTCTATTGCTGGCTTTGTCAAAAGAGGGGGCCAAGTTGCAGGGAATGAAGAATAGCTTCTAGGAGCTGAGAGCAACCCGTTGGCCAAAATTAGCAAACAAGAATGACTTTGGGCCTACAATCAGGAGAACCAATCTCTTTGAGGGCTTCCCTGGTGGCTCAGAGGTTAAAGCATCCGCCCGCAATGCAGGAGACCTGGGTTCGATCCCTGGGTTGGAAAGATCCCCTGGAGAAGGAAATGACAACCCACTCCAGTATTCTTGCCTAGAGAATCCCGTGGACGGAGGAGGCTGGTGGGCTATAGTCCACAGGGTCGCAAAGAGTCAGACATGACTGAGCGACTTCACTCAATCTCTTTGAACCAGCTGGATGAGCCTGAAAGGAGATTCTTGCCCACAGCCTCCAGAAGACCAACCAACACCTTTGTTTCAGTCCTGAGATATCCTGAGTAGAGAACCCAACCAAGTTTGTTCCTGAACTTCTGATGTGTAGAATATGAGCTTAACATTATTATTAAACCAATAATGCATATTGGTTTAAGCTGCTGAATTAATGATATTATATTGCACAGCACTAGAAAACTGATGTATTTCTTGTTTTGCTTTTCCTTTTTATTTCCCTGCTTTACTTTTAAATTGCAAATCACTTGATGCTTATGTCTTAACCTGGAAAAATTTTCCCAAGCAAGAACTTTTTTTGAAAGTAATAAACAAGATTAAAATAACCATAAGTAAAAATCCCATGTAAAGAGTAGAAACAGTTTGAAAAAGTTAAATGACCACATTTTTCCAAAGTACTTGATGTTACAACATATAGAAATGGCTAACTCCAGAAAGGTTAACTCCAGAACTCCCAGTAATTACTCCATAACCATATATGCAAGGCATTTAACCTATGTTGGCCTTATTTTCCTTATTCATTAGATGAGGGAATTTCACTAAATTAACTCTCAAATTGATTCCATTCCTACTATAAAATTTGATGACTCATAATTCTGTGACTCTATGATAATCTATGATTCTCTTTATTCAAATAGAAATAGTATATTTTTCCATACAATTTAACTATTGAATCTGTACATGAAATATTACTTTATGAAGTTGGGTAAAAGTATTAAAATATGTTAGCAATTTTTAACCTATAAATTGAATCAATATAGTATAAATATGAATATATTTACATATATTCAATATAAAGTAGATTCAAAATAAAGTTTTAGAATTTCCAGGAGAATCTTTTACTCACCAACCCTGAACTTCTCTAGTGAAAATATAATAGCATTGTTTTGGCCACCAGAGGGCCCCCACATGATTATCCTTGGATTAAAATTTTAAAGAATTATTTAAATTTTATAATTGAAAATCAGAATACTGAGAATACTCTAATGTATCACCAAGCAATACAAATAACAAGTAGAATTTTCTCTTTTTGAATACATTATAATGATCTCTTATTTTGTAGAAAATTATTTTGTATAAAATCATTGAGTAAAGACTCAAATCATAAAACAACTGAGAATACTTCTACCCTTGGCATATATGATTTATATTCAATCTCTTCCCTACAAATTTAAAGAGAGATTCTTCTCCTTTACAGTTATTAAAACATGGAGGAAAGTCAAGTTATTCTATAGAATATTGTGCTTTAATATGAAATATATAGGCATGATTCATAGTAGTCACTAATCTGCCATGCTCATAAGAAAATCCCTACATTCGCACTTGGTATATTACCCCAAGTTGGCTATATTTTCTTCTCTGAATGTATTAGAAGCCCACTGAGATTTACAAATAAAAACTAACCAGCTATTTTGTATGAAGGCAACAGAGTGAAGAGTTTGATTCCCGACTGATTTCAGAGACTGAATGAGCACAGAATTTCATGAAAACAAATTATTTCCTTTTTTAATTTCTAGAAGAAAAAATTTAGTAGATTTCTCTTGGATGTATTAAACATAGATTCCTGGGGAAATTTAATGGATAACCTCAAATTTGAGAAATATGTTTCATCCATTGAAAGAAACACATAAAATATCATTTGTACATGTAATGGCATATACCTTACATTTGTAATGGCTGAATGACAAATTTGTGATTTAATTTTACTAAATCCTTAATCTGTTAGGTCTCTTTTAAACAATAACTCTAGTGGTAATATGCCCTGAAGTAGCTGTGCTCTATTTCTTGATAGTACAGAGCTTCTGGGGTGTCTATCTGTGTGTACTTGTATGATTGTGTCTCTCTGTATGTATAATAACCCTATAAAGAAAGAAATACTTTGAAAGTGAGAGAAAGAGAAATGTTTCTGCATTCAGGATGCTAACAATTCTTGTTCATAAAAATTTCATAGAAGAATAGTATTTAAAATCTTCCATTGGGTGAAACAAAAACATCTGGTGTAATAGTAACTACTATTTTTACTATGNTAACAATTCTTGTTCATAAAAATTTCATAGAAGAATAGTATTTAAAATCTTCCATTGGGTGAAACAAAAACACCTGGTGTAATAGTAACTACCCAATAGAGTATTATAAAGTTAAATTTAAAAATAAATAAATAAATTAATTAAAAAAAATAAAAAAATAAAAACATTAATCAAAAAAAAAGAATGACAATAACACAGCATGTTTTATAATCAATGCATTGTTTTCTCTTAACTAGCATAGAAAAAAATCAAGTTAGACTGTTCATCATCCTTTATTACACACTAACATACCCAGATTGGCAAAATTTAAAGTTTAGACAATTTCTAGGGCAAGACTGCACAGATGCTGTTGACAGTGAAGCTGAGGAATTAATTTATATTTTAATTCCTTGGAGGGCATTTTCAAGATGTCAGATTTTAAGTTCATATTCTTGATCTGGTAATTCTATTTCTAAGGGAGTATGCCTAATACTTTTTTTCAGAGAAACACTCTAAGTAATTTGTGAATATATTTTATAGATATTTTTGCAATAGTATTAGTTTTTAATTAGGTACCAAAATAACCTAAATTTCCAAAAATAGTGTTGGTTAAATTATTTTACATCTATAATATGGAATACTATGCAACTGATAAAAAGTGAGCGTGTACTGTGTGTACTGATAGGGGAAGTTCTAATACATATTATTATGTGGGGGACAAAAAAGACAAAGTGCAGAAAAATGTGTATAATGAGAGCATGATCACTTTTGTGTAAATAGTTTATAAGATGTGTAATAGCTATTTACATATTTTTTTCTGAAATACCTTGTAAAAAACTCTTGACAAAAGAGGTAAAAGGTAAAAAGATGTATTTCACTTTCCCTATTCATTTAACAATATTGGCTTGCAATTTTGTGCTGTATATATATTAGAGGGTTTTTTTTTTAGCGTTTGATTGTTTTAGTTGTGTTTTTAATTATTATCAAGGATTATCTTGCTGATGGATTTATTCTGAGTTTTCCTTTTTTTGTATATTAGCATTAGTATAGTATTGTGATATAAATGATGTGGCACTCATTAATTGAACTCTTATTATATGCCAGGCTAACTCATTTAATCTTCACATAGCCTGATTGGGTTATGTGACCTACTCCATCGCTTATACCTTTATTCATTACAACCTATTGCACATACAGGCATTAGAACATATTTTTGAGATATTAGCAGCCCACAGATCATCTTTAACTTGAAAAGAGTATGTAGGACAAGCTCTTCAGTGTTCTTTAATCTCCAGCTAACATATGTCTTTCTAAAGGCGCTTGGTTTGCTCTGCTAGTATTTTCTGTTCCATTGCTCCTAGGCAATATATATTGTCTTGCTGATTGATAATGTTTCTTCTCTAGTGAGGTTCACCTGAACACCTGAAAGGTTCAGATAGTGAGTCCTTTGGGATTTGAAGATGTAGTCTACATAGAAGGCATTGTCCCTGTTCTCTTTGCTAAATGCTATTTTCTCTTCCTCCTTTCTTTTGAGGCAACCTCAACAAATGTTTATTAATCAATTTGGATATTTCTAGTGCATGTCCCAGTGCAAGCTATACTCAGAAATTCAAGAGCCAGTTATTTAGTGTCTGCTTTACCTTTATTTCCTCTCTTCATATTCTGTTTTCTGCAAGATATCTTTAGAAATTTATTTCCTCTGTAAGCTTGCAAAGGTGAAACAAGGTACAACTCAAATCTATACATTTTGCTTCATCTTTCTGGACCTTCTCAGAAAAGTTTGGAGATACTAAGAGAACTGTGATTGAGGGATGTTTGGAAGTTGTCAACAAATGTCCGTATAATCTTATCTCCTATGCTCAAGGTAATTGAGAATTGACTTCAGGGTGCCAGTTGTCCTGTGAGCTTTCACAGAAATAACTTTGAAAAAAAAAAAAAAGAAAAGTACAGAGCACTGAAATTGAAAGATCATCAGCGTTCATTTTTGATGACAGCTGGACACTCTGAGTTAGGAAAGAGGATTTTAAAAGATTGAAATTAGCTAATCTCATCTTCTGAAGGATAAGTTACTTTTACTTTTTTAATATAACATTTATTATTGTGAAGTTGATGATTTCTTCTGAATTTAGATGATACGACAGTGTTTCATGTTTCTTTTTAAATGTCATATTTTCAAAGTAAAAGAGTAATAGAGTGAAGCACAGTGCAGAGGCATTTCTGGTCCTTCTCTGGGGAAAATGTATTTTTAAAATATGAGAGTCTTTTTTAATCACCAGAGATATTTATGATCAATTTATATTGGAATTAAAATAGAAGAATGAAACCCTGATAATTTGAAGAAGAAATTAGACTTGACATGAAGGAAGAAGTAAAGAATTTGGGGTTATCTTGTTTATTTGAATTCCAGGTGATTATGCAAAAGAATTCATATAGTCAAAAAGAATTGCAAAGCTACTGAACAAGGCCATAACGTACAAAAATAAAGTCAGAAATAAAAGTAGTTTATAGAAATCCACTTAATATACCTCAGGACTTTTTAAACTTAGCTGCTTCTTTGCTTCTGAACCTTCTAACTGTCTAAAGAAACATCAGAACATCATAGATATCAGGCTGAGATTTATTCTTTTCATTTAAAAATAACTACTTATTTAGGAAAAGCACATCTTTTATTATGCTAAGACCAAAAATGATGTTTCCCAATGGTTCTCATAAGAAACTCTTAAGCATACCTAAGAAGTTTCATGGCTAAATCTTATATTTCAATATGTGTCTATATTTTGGGGAACAGTATTCTCTCTTTTATAATGATGGCTATGATAACTTTCATCATAACATGGCTTCATGTATTCTTATACCACCAAGAGTTTTCAAATAGAAGAATATTTGACATTTGTATGACCAACCTTGGTTTACTAATTCCCTACACTGTCTACAAAATCAGGGGTATTAGATTACACCCGAGAACACACAACTTTGGTTTGCTTCTCACTTAGTTTCTCAAAGTATTTTTGTAATGACCTGTCCTAGAAATATGGAAGCCTGAGTACTACAATTGTGACTACAAGGATGAATATGGATTTTGTTTGATCAACACGGTATTCATATCCACTCTGCAGCATAACTCCTGGTCCCCTTTCATCCCTACCTTCTTAGGCATTTGTATGGCTGAAAGGAGTCTGCTGAAAAAGGAACTGCAAGGACTAAGGTGACACCTACACTGATGCTATATAGCTTTGACCTCAGAATATCCTTATAGTTTGAATGGTGAATATAGCGAGTGCTACCATGTTAGTTTTCTGTGATTGTGAGATGGCTTTCTACAATGTGCCAAGCTCCAGGCTGAGTACTGAAGAGATGGTAATATATGAGAGATACAGAACCCATCTCCAAAGGTGATCAGACATGTTTGCAAATAATTGAAGCACAGAGAAGGATGGGGTATATGTCATTTAAGTGGTATAAAAAAATTGATATAGACATTGGGAAGGGAAAGATCAATGTGACTGAGATTGATATATTGGCTCCATGAAGGGAAAAGAATTTAATAGAGCTATGAACAGTTATTTAAACTTTAGTATGCAAAAAAAAATCAAATATGGAAATTTAAAAAAGAAAAATCCAATTTCAATTTTCTTCTCACAGAAAGTCAAGCTTACTATATTTTGAATGAGTTTCCAAAGTCACAAATATAAGTAAGATAGGTGACACTTCTATGCCTCTCTAACAGTGGCAGCAGTCATATAGGGAGGCAAGGGGACTTGTCTTAAAGCTTATTTACAATGTTAACTATGTTAGACAGAAAAATCATCAGCCTATGGTCTCTGTCCAAGACGAGGGGAGAGAGTGTAAGGACTGATAGTCTGATGATACTTTGCCAAAGGAGTACACTGGTAAATTTAAGCTAGTCCTTGACACTTCTTATTCTATGTTAAGCCCCTTGCCATTCGTCATTTAAGAGTTAAGAAGCTATTTCCAAATGACATAGTGTTCATTAAAGTAAAATATTTAAACAGAGGAGTGATATTATCAGATCTGTATCCAGCATTTTTTTTCCTAAATGTACCCACTGATGCATTGATTTTTCATATTAGAATCCTTCTCAAGGGTACTGTGAAGCACCACTCCCCCCCACCCTGACCCAACTGCTATGCACACATGCACTGTAATAGTGGTGATTGGTTATAAAATACAGGCAATAAATCTGATAATGAATTTAGACACTGGTCACCTCAAAAACTGCTTCCTATCAAAGTCTGTGTAGCCTCCCGAATTGATTAAAATTCTGGGAATCTCCACTGACAATTGGAAGAGAAACCACACACAGGCTTGTCATCCTTTGTGGACCTTCACAAAAACCAGACCTTAAGTAGGCTAAGCCTGAATCTTCAGAGCTGGTACAAACCATGTGAACCCCCTCTATACACAAATGTTCAAGAGAGACCATGTAAACCAGTCATATCAGAGGTTCAATTATATGCTGCTGCTACTGCTAAGTCACTTCCGTCGTTTCCGATTCTATGCGACCCCATAGAAGGCAGCCCACCAGCCTCCCTCCCCAGCCCACCCCGTCCCTGGGATTCCCCAGGCAAGAACACTGGAGTGGGATGCCATTTCCTTCTCCAATGCATGAAAGTGAAATCAATTCTATGAGAGATGTCATTTAACCTAGAAAATATTGGAGTGTTCATTTTGTAGGCTCCCTTGGTGAAAATCTTTACCACAAGACCCAAAAAAGGGTATCTGAAGAGAAGAAATCCGTGCTTTTTTTTACTTCAAATGACTATTAAAGTGGTGATTTTCACCACAGTATTTGTTCACACCCAGCATACTAACATACTCTTTCAATAAGTGAGTCCTTTATTTTTGACGTTACTGTTTTACTTAAGAGATAATGTCAAAGGAATTGAATGTTGTGACTGGATAATGGTCTCTTGCTTCAAGATAAATGCTCAGACATTTAAATAAATGTTGGAATGAAGCCAAGACATTTAGTTTTAAAGTAGAAAACTATTTTCTAGTCACAACTTTCAATCCCAGAAACATTATAGCTATCTTGCCAAATGATTTTTTAAGTAAATTGAGATCACGCAAAGAGAGCAACAGAATACCTAATTTTGTTCTCACCTGTATAACAGGTAACATTCTGGTTTCTTTTCTATGGATACCAAATCAAACTCAAATATGCTATTTGATTGGGGAACATTGCAAGAGTGCATTAACAATACATTCAATCAGCTCTCCAGCTTGATTGTACAGACTTGGATTTTGCTTGTTAAAACCAAGTAGATTTGAATATGCATGCTGAAACAGAAGTATAAAATTTTGAGATGCATTATTGAAAAATGTTTTGCCACTTTTTAGGCAGGAATAGTTACTGATATCCTTATGATGTTTAAAAGACACATAAGCAGTAATTCAGGGAGATTTGAGCAGCAGTGCTAATGAACTGGGATCCAAGGTAATGATGATTTTGATTCAAGTCACTATGGAGTACCTTCATACGGTCAGAGGATAATAAGTAAATTTCAACAAGTGCTACTCACGTTGTACTCAGTGTTAAAATCCAAAAGAATACCACTGTAACCTGCCCAGTTATTAACAGAATTTAGATATACCATGAATCATATCCTTATCCTCTTCCCTAATACCTTATGCTGTATATTCAACTTTTTGTTATAGTCGAATCATAAAGTAACTCAATAGATCATGCTTTTTTTTTTCTTTCTCTGTTATAGCTAAAGAAAAATGAAAATTTATAGCTTAAATGGGCTTAACAGAAACACACTCTCCTGTGAATTCCATGGTGGTTCAGTGGCTAGGACTTGGTGCCTTCACTGTTGAGGGTCCAGGTTTGACCCTTAATTGGGGAACTAATATCTTGCAAGTCATGAAGCATGGCCAGACAAATAAATGAAAAAAACACATCCCCTGAATCAGTATAAACAATAAGGGCCACTTGACAAATGTTTTTACCCTGAGGGATAGAAAAGAAAATAAAAACATCATTTAATATAATGTTGAAGCAGCGGAAACAGTTATTCTGCATTTTGAAGACTGTTATGAGAATGCCATCTAAAGTAAATACACATACATGTACAACATGAATATATGTAAAACACATATATATGAAGAGAGATTAAATTGCACTGAAGTATATAAAGTAGAAAGTTTACAGAGAGACAGATAGATGCATAATCTATGTTACGAGAGTTCGTTTGTAAAATAAAATTACAACCCTGTTTTGACCCATCATGACGGATATTCACATTATAAATGAAGAAATAAGGAGACACAGAAAGCATAGAATTCTTTGTATACATATATATTTAACAACTAGAGGATTACACCCTTAAACTGTGCATTTTAACTGACTTTGAAAAGTCTTCCATCTTTTCAAATTTTAGAAATAAGCATCACTAAATAGTAATATTTATAATTATATTATAGACTTTTTAAATGATTTAATTATTTTTTGTAATTATTATGGTAATGACTTTGTGTGGTTTTTATACCTCTTTCTAATTAATTTTCAGTTCCTTTTCTTTAAATTACTTCTCAAGATCAAACTTTATTATATATATCATGTGGTTACTGACTCTCCTGTATTGCCATTTTATTATAAGCTTATGTCTACTGCGTAATACCCTTCCTTGAATATGTGGAGGAATCTTTTCTTTTATAAAAATGTCATATGTGTGTGTGTGTGTGTGTGTGTGTGTATCTGAAACACTTTATTGTACACTTGACACTAACAACATTATAAATCAACTATACTTCAATTTTTTAAAAGAGCATAGTCATCATGGTTAGTAGAATATTGAATGCCTTTAGTCATCCAAGGAGATTATAGCTAAGGAGATAGAGTCTATTTCAGATTCATTTTTAAGAAATTTATTTTCTACTTTTACTGTGGGCCGTTAGAGTATCCCGTGTCAATACACAAAGTAACTTCCATAACATAGTCCCTATTCTAGCCTTTTCAAGACCAGAACTTTCTTTGCATGCTGAAACTTTTACCTAAAATTATATTAATACTTCAAGAAAATGTTCCATTGGTAATATTATGGATGTATTAATGAATAAAGAAATACACAGAAATGTTATAAAGTCTCTAGAAAAAATGGTAGAAAATACTTATGTAATATTTTATGTACCAGATACTTTATATTTATTAACTAAACCTAAACCTTACAAGACTTTCAGAAGTTAGTATGATTACTGTTACCATTTTAGAAGAGAAAACAGAAGAGAAACTGTATTTAAGTAACCTACCAAGATCCTTCAACTGAGAAGTATTGATTTGGCCAAAACATACATTCAGATTTTTCCATAAGTTACATTTTTGGCCAACCCAACATCAGGATTAGGATTGCATCTGGATGTGAGAGTTGGACTTTGAAGAAACCTGAGCACTGAAGAATAGATGCTTTTGAACTGTGGTGTTGGAGAAGACTCTTGAGAGTCCCTTGGACTGCAAGGAGATCCAACCAGTCCATTCTGAAGGAGATCAGTCCTGGGTGTTCTTTGGAAGGAATGGTGCTGAAGCTGAAACACT
>SJYV01030512.1:129693-142885 GCA_006410875.1 Neotragus pygmaeus
GGACTTTTGGCCTCAGAGGGAGTAGGAGAGGGCGGGATGATTTGGGAGAATGGCATTGAAGCGTGTATACTATCATGTAAGAAACGAGGTGCCGGTCTATGTTCAATGCAGGATGCAGGATGCTTGGTGCTGGTTCACGGGGATGATCCAGAGAGAAGTTGTGGTGTGGGAGGTGGGAGGGGGATTCAGGATTGGGAGCTTGTGTACACCTGTGGTGGATTCATGTCGATGTATAGCAGAGCCAATAGAGTATTGTAAAGTAAAATTTAAAAAATAAATTAAAAAAAATTTAACAGAAAAAATAAATAAATAAAAATAAAAAAATCATATAATTAAAGTATTCAAATTAAATTTTGTGAGGAAATTTGGAAGTCAGCATTGCAGTACATGGTACAATGCTGGTGAATGACTTCCTGGCCATGACTTGGACTCAAGCATTTACCTCCATGCCATTCTGTCCAGACTCATATACTGCTCAGCTCAGCTTTACAAAGAACTAGAGCAACCCTTACTGAGGGGATATGACCTAAGGAGGGAGGTCGAACTCAGGGAGGTTGCTTTGGTTTAGATGATATGTGAAAGTGAAAGTCTCTCAGTGGTGTCTGACTCTTTGAGATCCCATGGACTGTAGCCCACCAGGCTCCTCTGTCCATGGAATTCTCCAGGCCAGAATTCTGGACTGGATAGTCATTTCCTTCTCTAGGGGATCTTCCCAACCCAGGGATCGAACCCAGATCTCTCACATTGCAGGTAGATTCTTTATTCACTGAGCCACCAAGGAAGTCCTAGGATGATATATTCTTACTGAAATAACTGAATTCAGTATTTAAATGTTTAAGAAAAAAAATGTATCTCTAAAGACAAGGTCTTATCATTGCTGAAAAAATATCCATTTGTTAGGCCACACAATTGACCTGAAATTAGCTATTGTAAAATTCCACCTTGTAAGTCAAAGTCTCAGGAGAATTTCTTGATGAACCACTTTCCTCTCTAGGAAATCGGTAGATACTTGTAATTCCTAGTAGGTGGCTGCTTAATTTACCAACTTCAAATATATGAGTCCTAGAATATAATTATATCCCTTATCGTGTATTCCCCATCAGTACCCCAAGTACTGTTATTAGTAATAAAGTAGTTTTAACAGGCTACCCACTGGCTTTCTTGATAATTCTTACAAAGATTTTTCTCATTGATAAAATTAACAAATATATTAATAATATTATGTGCATCTTATTTTTTGCTAGTTAGGATGTGTTTTAAATTTTTGTTAAATAATATTTTCCTTCTTGAATAAAAGGTAAAATTTTATCTGTTTAGAAGATATTGGATATGTTCAGATCATTAGCCCTATTTTGCATTGTGTCTACCATATAAAATGTTTCTCTTCATTTTTTAAAAGGCAAGCTGGTTTTCAGGATGTAAAAACTTTGTATATTGACCATCAGATATCTTCTTTACTCTACTTTTGTGAATCTTAGGTATAGGGATGAATCCAAGTGGAACATAAGCATCACAGTCACTCGCTCTCATTCTCTCCATCTCTCTCTCTCTATACACACACACACACACACACACACACACACATATGTGTATGTATGTATGTATATGCATGCTAAGTTGCTTCAGTTGTGTCTGGCTCATTGCGACCCAATGGACAGTAGTCCACCAGTCTACTCTGTCCACGGGATCCTCTGGGCAAGAAGACTGGAATGGGTTGCTATGTGCTCCTCCAGGGGAATCTTCCCAACCCAGGGATCGAACACATGATTCTTGCATCTCCTGCAATAACAGGTGGGTTCTTTACTGCTAGTGCCACTTGGGAAGCCCATGTATATGTGTATACACACACACACATACTCACATCAGCAAGTGATTGTGCCAGAAAACTAATGAATAAAGTTTGTGTGTATGTGTATGCACATGTGTATATATACACAAATATTATACATATTATATATGCAGTTAAATGCATATACATATGTTGTTTCTTAAAGTGAGTTAACTTTCTTCACAGAAGTTGTTCAAATCTGTTGTCGATGTAATAAAATATTCTTCATTAAATTAAGCATTTGCTTACTGAAAGGTGGGCATTTTCATGCTTGGTTATCTAGAAGTTATTTATAACCCATTAAGATACATATCATTGATGTACTTAAGCTCAATTAGAAAGAAAGGTAAAAAGTTTAACTTCCAAGAAAAATTTGGGATACTCTCCCAGGAATTTAGATAACCTGTCTCTTCTCATTGGTACTGGGCTATAAATAACACAGGAAATAAGCATTTGCTGAAAATTTGAAGAAAAAAGGAGCATCCCCCCTTTTAATTTCATCTCTGTTTTTAAAGAGAGCATATTTATTTCACTTAATGTCACTGTGGGAGTAGACTTATAATCCTCAAAGGACACCCACCCCCCAAAAAAAAAGTTTCCTGTCCTGTCGACCGAATTTTTTTTTTTTTCCTAACATTACTTGTTTAAGATATAGTTTTATTGTGATGTTGCCAACTCTGGAAAAAATAGGTTCTTCATTACATTAAACTTTGATATTTGGAATTATTTATTTTGTTAGATTGTGTTAGACTCAAACATCTCTTGGAGAAAAGTCAGAAACATGCAGTCTGAGAGCCACTTTAGTGGATATTAAGGTGACCAAAATTTGTTTCATAATAAATACTATATCAAGATTCCTGAAGTGTCCATAAGGACTCTGTTTTTCCTAAAAGCTGTGCCTCTTCCTTGACCAACACAGTTAATATTTCCTTCTGGATACATGTAATAAATAATACAATTTCCATTTCTTTAACCAAATTAGAAAGCACAGAGCCAAACTATTCATCAAACTCCTCTGGGATGGAATTTATCTATTGATATTATTCCTGTTTTCAGTTTTCTCCCTGCTTTTGCTTTCAACCAATTTAGTCATCTTTTTTAAAAAGTATGCAAACTTGTTTTCACTATCTTCCTCCTATCTTTCTAAATTTCAAGTAAAGTGGCATAATATACGTAGAAGTAGATTACAATAAGCCAAGTGTCTGAGTTCTAAAACGCAGTGTTGTACTCCTTGACTACCTCTTGACCATGATATCTTTCAATTATTTCATTATTAACCCAAATATAAGGACAGCCTTTCTTAAATTTTTTAATGTTTCTTGAGAATTCTGAGAGTATAGTAATAATAATAAATTGCTATTATT
Source organism: Neotragus pygmaeus (assembly GCA_006410875.1). Classification (NCBI taxonomy): domain Eukaryota; kingdom Metazoa; phylum Chordata; class Mammalia; order Artiodactyla; family Bovidae; genus Neotragus; species Neotragus pygmaeus. The sequence goes on from SJYV01030512.1 coordinate 132,886, forward strand.
ATCATTATTTTATAAAAGCAAGAAGCTATCCCTTAATCCAGAATGGGGTATAATATAGCTAATGATCATTCTAAAAATCAATTGTGAAGCCAGTTCAGCCCAAAGTCACGTTGGGCACAAGCACTATTATCCAAGGTTTAAACTCAAAGTGTGAAACCAGAATGTCAGTTCAAGTGGGTCAGCAGAGCAGTAAACCTCTGAAATTGACAAATGCCCATCTGACATCAGCAGACCAAGTACCAGAAAACCAGTCTGCTAGTGGCTGTTCTGAAGCATAGACACCTAATGGAAATGCAATCAGTGGGAACTGGATTTCACAAGGGAGATGGGATACTAGTTGATGCCTGGGCCCTGGAGAGAGACTGAGGTCACAGTGGAGCAACAACTGAGTCAAGGGTTTCTGACAAATGACTTCTTTCAGAGCTCATCTGCCTAAAGCAACACTCATCTCAGGTCCTTGGGTCAAGCCAAACACCCAGAGGAGGTTAAATGGAACAGTTGCAAGGGTGAAATATCTGTGGGGCCAGGAAGAAAGCCAGAAAAACCATCATTTCCTGAAATGGCTACAGCCTACAACTGTACTGTATGTTTTGTGATAGATTTATTTACTGTAATTGTATTCTCCCTTTCTTCATTTAAAAAATAAGAAACAAAACATGTTTATATACTTCTATCAATAGGAAATATTTCATATGTGCGCCTTATTTTTTATTGAACATAAGAAAACTTCTAAACTTTATGTTTCTAGAAGAGTTGAATGTATTTAGCCTCATAATTTGCTCCTAGTATCACTATTTGTATCACTAGTGTTTACTGATGATTAAGTAAGGGAACTGCTTTTTCTTGCCCAGAAATCTACTAGCTCAAGAAAAATCATTTACTAAAGAAATTGATGTTTATATTTATTATTTCCTTTCTACTTTGAATTCTGTTGGTATTAATTCCTGTTAGTAAGGAAATATAATTGTTTTACCATGGTATGTCTAGCATCTTTCCAGCTGAGATCAACCTGCTTTAATTCACAGCTCTTTGGTCCTAACAGGTTTTGAATCTATACTATATATTCACTCACAGTGTGATCAAACGCCCACCAAGTTTCTAACAGTAATTAATAGATTATAAGAGGATAGATCCTATTAACTGAACAACTTTGAATAATGCATTTCAGGTTAACTACTACTTGCAGCTTCATGTGGTATCCCTGCATTTGAATCATTTGTCTGTGATGCATAATGAGTATAACTGAAAGGTTAAAGAGATTTATACAGTCACAAACTAATATCACACCCACAGCAATCCTGAATATTCTGAGAAAATAGTTTCTTCTTATGTTTTCTGATTTTCCATTCTTTATCTTAGTTAAGTGTTGTATCATAGGTTCTCTGCTCTAATATATGTTTCCTCTCTTGAATGGGAGGCTGTGGATTATTAATTATTGGCTGTTAATTTTTCTTCATCTTGATCAATCATCCCATTTGGTCAGTATCACTTTACTATCTTTAGTGATTTTTCAGTGTTTTAGCTCAAATGAATTTGTAGCTCTTTCCTCCTTCCTAAGTGCTGTTTATCTATCTTTCTTACAGAGTCTTTGTATCATTAATGACTTCTCACAGATACGTCCATTTTAAAATAAATTTGCATAGTTCACTCAATTAATGTATGCTAGGTGGTAAATGATAAGGTGCTTTCAAAATAGATTAGCAATTTTTTAAATGTTCATACTTGTGAAATATATATAGATATATACTGACCTAAAACAAATGATGCTATACATTCGCTATACTTCATTTTGATACTGAAAGCTTCCATAAAGATGTTCCATTGATAGTGCCTCAAAGGATTAACAGTTTTTCATTCTAAAATAATTAATTGGGGTGACAAGTAATGATCTTAAGATTTGAGGGAACCAACCATGTAATTACTAAAATAAGCAAATATTAAGTGTCTGAAGTACTTTCTACAAATCCAGTTGATATAAATAATTGAGTAAAACTGATAGACTCTTTATAGATATGATTTATTCAATAGACATGCATTAAGCAATAACTGTGTGCCAAGACTATACTGAGCATTTACTGTAGGATGTAGAAATGCGTAAGACACGTTCCTCAAGTTAATTCCAGTTTAGTAAAGGAAAAGCATATGTTCAAAAGAAGAATCTGGAGGAGAATTTGGTGGTGGTGGTGGATAAATTATTACTTATTTTCTTAGCTATACATGAAAAATACAATTTAGTTCTGCCAATTCACCAGTGCCATAGGTACTTTTCCATAGGCAGAAATACATGGCAACCTTCAGCTGAAAATAAAATAAAAAGTAGGTGTTTTACTAAAGTAGGCAATATGTCAAGAACTAGATATCAATGGCTAAATGTACATATCTCAAAAGAAGAGGTATCCGTTCAGTTCAGTTCAGTTGCTCAGTTGTGTCCAACTCCGTCCAAACCCATGAACCACAGCACGCCAGGCCTCCCTGTCCATCACCAACTCCCGGAGTTTACCCAAACCCATGTCCATTGAGCCAGTGATGCCATCCAGCCATCTCATCCTCTGTCGTCCCCTTCTCCTCCTGCCCTCAATCTTTCCCAGGATCAGGGTCTTTTCGAATAAGTCAGCTTCTTGCATGAGGTGGCCAAAGTATTGGAGTTTCAGCTTCAACATCAGTCCTTCCAATGAAAAGCCAGGACTGATCTCCTTTAGGATGGACTGGTTGGATCTCCTTGCAGCCCAAGGGACTGTCAAGAGTCTTCTCCAACACCACAGTTCAAAAGCATCAATTCTTTGGCAGTCAGCTTTCTTTATAGTCCAACTCTCACATCCATACATGACCATTGGAAAAACCGTAGTCTTGAATAGATGGACCTTTGTTGGAAAAGTAATGTCTCTGTATTTTAATGTGCTGTCTAGTTTGGTCACAACTTTCCTTCCAAGGAGTAAGCGTCTTTTAATTTCATGGCTGCAATCACCATCTGCAGTGAATTTGGAGCCTAGACAAATAAAGCCTGCCACTGTTTCCACTGTTTCCCCATCTATTTCCCATGAAGTGATGGGACTGGATGCCATGATCTTCACTTTCTGAATGTTGAGCTTTAAGCCAACTTTTTCACTCTCCTCTTTCACTTTCATCAAGAGGCTCTTTAGTTCTTCTTTGCTTTCTGCCATAAGGGAGATGTGTATAAGAGACAGGAGTTCAGCTGGAAAGCAGAAATGAGGCACTCTGTGTTCATGGAAAAACTGGCAGGATAGGTCTTCAGAGAGTGAGATATTGTCAGGAACTGATTTTATGAGCTCAGTTCTTGTATCTTCTCATATTTAGAAATGCACTGAAATCCTGCATGACGACAACTGTTCCCACAGATAGAAAAACTCCACAAGACTCGAAGAAACCTTTTGGGAAAACATGAGCTCGATTGCATGTGTCCTCCTTCACCAAAATCGCATATATACTGACTTTCGCCTTGCATCTTTGGAGCAGTTCCTCAGAACTATCTGAGGTGCTGTCTCCTGGGCTGCAGCACTCATTTTGCCCCAAATAAAACATAACTCACAGCTTTTCAGTTCAGTTCAGTCGCTCAGTCGTGTCCAACTCTTTCTGACCCCATGAACTACAGCGTGCCAGGCCTCCCTGTCCATCACCAACTCTCGGAGTCCACACAAACCCATGTCCATTGAGTCAGTGATGCCATCCAACCGTCTCATCCTCTGTCATCCCCTTCTCCTCCTGCCTTCAATCTTTCCCAGCATCAGGGTCTTTTAAATGAGTCAGCTATTCGCATCAGGTGGCAAAAGTACTGGAGTTTCAGCTTCAACATCAGTCCTTCCAATGAACACCCAGGACTGATCTCCTATAGGATTTACTGGTTGGATCTCCTTGCAGTACAAGGAACTCTCAAGAGTCTTCTTCAACANGGTGGCAAAAGTACTGGAGTTTCAGCTTCAACATCAGTCCTTCCAATGAACACCCAGGACTGATCTCCTATAGGATTTACTGGTTGGATCTCCTTGCAGTACAAGGAACTCTCAAGAGTCTTCTTCAACACCACTGTACAAAAGCATCAATTCTTCGGTGCTCAACTTCCTTTAGAGTCCAACTCTCACATCCATATATGACTACTGGAAAAACCATACCCTTGACTAGACGATCCTTTGTTGACAAAGTAATGTCTCTGCTTTTTAATATGCTATTTAGGTTGGTCATAACTTTTCTTCCAAGGACTAAGTGTCTTTTAATTTCATGTCTGCAATCACATCTGCAGTGATTTTGGAGCCCCCCAAAATAGTGTCTAACACTGTTTACACTGTTTCCCCATCTATTTGTCATGAAGTGAAGGGACCGGATGCCATGATCTTAGCTTTCTGAATGTTGAGCTTTAAGCCAACTTTTTCACTCTCCTCTTTCACTTTCATCAAGAGGCTCTTTAGTTCTTCTTTGCTTTCTGCCATAAGGGTGGTGTCATCTGCTTATCTGAGGTTATTGATATNGATGCCATGATCTTAGCTTTCTGAATGTTGAGCTTTAAGCCAACTTTTTCACTCTCCTCTTTCACTTTCATCAAGAGGCTCTTTAGTTCTTCTTTGCTTTCTGCCATAAGGGTGGTGTCATCTGCTTATCTGAGGTTATTGATATTTCTCCCGATAATCTTGATTCCAGCTTGTGCTTCTTCCAGCCCAGCATTCCTCATGATGTGCTCTGCATAGAAGTTAAATAAGCAGAGTGAAAATATACAGCCTTGACATACTCCTTTTCCTATGTGAGATCAGTCTGTTGTTCCATGTTCAGTTCTAACTGTTGCTTCCTCACCTCACCTTCCTTACCTTCCTCACCTGGTTTCTCAAGAGGCAGGTAAAGTGGTCTGATATTCCAATCTCTTTCAGAATTTTGCACAGTTTATTGTGATCTACACAGTTAAAGGTTTGGCACAGTCAATAAGGCAGAAATAGATGTTTTTCTGGAACTCTCTTGCTTTTTCCATGATCCAGCGGATGTTGGCNGTTGTGGGATGGGAGGTGGGAGGGGGATTCAGAATTGGGAGCTCGTGTACACCTGTGGTGGATTCATGTCGATGTATGGCAAAACCCATACAGTATTGTAAAGTAGAATAAAGTAAAGAAATAAAAAATAAAAATAAAATAAAAATAGAGTCATTACAATAATTTAACTATATTGCCTGTGTCATACATTCCATCCTTGTAACCTACTTATTTTATAACTGGTATCTTGTACCTCTTAATTCACTTCATGCATTTTGCCCATTCCCTCCATCTGTCTCCCCCATGGTAACCACTAATTTAGTGTCTCTGTGTCTTTGAGTCTGTTTCTATTTTGTTAATTTGATCATTTGTTTTGGGGGAGTCCACATATGAAGTAACAGGAATCAAAATATTTTTTTTCAAATTTAATATCTTTAACAGCACCTTTGAATAGGAAGCTTTGAAAACAAGTATTCAAATAATGAGGAAATTTCATAAAACTTGGAAATTTAACTTTATAGCAACAGTTTTGCTGGGAATCTTTGGTTAATTTCATTTTTCCTATATGTTCTATAAAGTTTGTGTCAAAGGGAAAATATCTTGCAAAATTGTGTGAAAAAACTGAAGCATTTTCTTAAAATAGTTTCATATTAATATTTGGGCATTAATATGCAAATTTAGTCAGTGTCTATTTTAAAAATACATCTTCTACAATCTGAATTAGAACATAGTGCCAGAGAGACAACTATCCTTTGGCATGGAGTTCTTTAAAGAACAATGAAGGAAAAAAAAAAGAATGGAATTCTTAACGAAGAATAATACAGTGAAGATTACATATGCTATTGACCTTTGCCTTCTGAATATGATGCAACAAGAAATATAAGGCTAATTCATGCCAGAAGTTTTGATGAATACTAAATAGACAGGAAATTAGCAGCCCTTATTTAATGACCCTTTGTCATTGTATAAGGTATTATACTTACGTACTTTTTTACTTGAATAGAACAATTTGTGTGAAACAAGTCTTCTGAATAAATGCACAAGATGTTGTTTTGATCAAAGTTATTTGCTCTTAATGCATCCATTTCTGTGGCAAGGAAAATAACATGAAGAAAGAAAAATCCTGCATTTTTAGAATTTCTTATGGTTACATTTTATTACATGAAAATAATTTCTAGCTATCCACTCAGTGCTTGTTAGGGGCAGAGACACAAATTATAAAGCAGTCTCTGTCTTTGATGCAAAAGCTTACAATATAAGATGATGGTTTATATGAAACAATTTGAATGGAAAGGAACATCATGCAGGAAGTTGGCTTGTCCTTAAAACCAGATATCTACCGAGAAAGTTTCTCATAAAATGCCATTATTTACCTTTACTTTTTGACAAAGTCACCCTAGGGCAAGTCCTGACCCTTAAGTTTTCAGGTTCAGATATTTATTTATCAGTTTGTTCATCAGGTTCATATTAAGCAAATTCACAGACTGGTATCTAAAACTAATATTTTGTTAATTTAAAATGAGAGATATAACTATAAGTAAACCATCCCTGGCTATCTGATAAGAAAAATATAATGTGAGATTTTTTGTGCATATGTGAATTAGATGTTCTAATGGCTCCTGTTATTTTTCTATAACACCTCTTTCTGAAGACAGGCCTGGGGCAGAGTGCTATGTACCTTCAGGAGGAGAAAATGCATTGTTTCCACCTGCCTCAGACTCCCTTTTCTCAGCTTGCACTGCTGACTAAACTTTGATAGACACACTGTTTATCTAAGTATGTTGGTTGGGAATAATGGCATTGTTCTCAATGGTGGTATCACATATTTCTGTCCCAGTCTCTTACTTATTTATTTCATAGTTTCATTCTCACAAAGCATTTCCCTTTCCCTGTTTCCCTGTTTGGGAAAAGGCAAAGGTAAACACTAGTGACTCTCAGGACTGCCTATTATATTCCATTTAATAGATATTTTTGCCAATGTATTTTGTTAAAACTATACTAAAATGACTCAGATCTTTCCATCAAAGAGCTATTAGTTTATGTAAATATATTTCAAAAAAATTTTGAGTGTAGCTATTATAATGTATTCTAAATGTCAGTAAAATATAATAATAGCTATAGTAGTCAACAGTAGGGAGCTGTTACTGAAAAGATGTTTCACTAAAATAAATAATAAATAAAATGAGGCTCATACTTAAGTAATATAATCATAATTTATGACATACCAGTTATTAACATGTACATTTCAGGGTCACTTTGAAAAAGCTTATTTTTGAAGTTAGCAGGCATATATAAGGTAAAGCAATTATTATATTATAGGATATCTTATAGATATTTGGGCTTCCCAGGTGGAGCTAGTAGTAAAGTACATACCTGACAATGCAGGAGACATAAGATATGTGACTTCAATCCCTGGATCTGGAAGATCCCTGTAGGAGGGATGACAACCCACTCCAATATTCTTTCCTGGAGAATCCTCATAGATAGAAGAGCCTGTCAGGCTACAGTCCATGCGGTCACAAAGAGTCAGAGATGACTGAAGTTACTTCGTTTGGATAACATGAGTGGGTATTTATTATTTATAAAATATTGTCATAATTCTATCTGAATCAGATATGCTTTCTGTGTATGCAGCATGATTTTCCACTAGCAGGTGTTAACTGCCTGAGACTGTATAGTATAGGTTGTTTATACAGGCCAAAGTGGTGATCTTTATTCTGTAGAACTACAGGAAAAACATAGAAATTGGTACTGATGTAAAAGCTATGCTAGCAGTCTATCCACCATCATCATCTAGTTGGACACCAAGCCCAGTGTGCAACAACTCAGACCATATTCCCATGAAAATTTTATGATTCAAAGTTTCCTGTTAGAGTTCAAACATTTCTAGAGTAACATCCTTCTCTGAATACAAGAGCACATGCATAAATGATCCTACACTTGAAAATTTATGTATGTTATTTTCATATCCATATAACCAACATCCTCACATTCTTTCCAAAAAAAGCATCAAAGACAAATGTTTGTATATCTCCTTAGAGGGTGTAGTTTTAGAAAGATGTATCAATGACTTAGTTTTTCCTAAAATGAGGATAGTTTAATTTCTCAGAAGATGTATATGTGTATGTGTTAGTGCTTATTCATGTTTTTATATATGCATTCTCTTACTAAAAATCTATTTTTGAAATATTGAAATGCAATCTTATGTAAGTTACAGGTATATGATATAGTGATTCACAATTTTTAAAGGTTATATTCCTTGTATATTTATTTTAAAATATTGGCTATATTTCCTGTATTGTATAATATATCCATGTCACTTATTAGTTTAATACATAATAACTGGTATATCTTAATCCTGAACTCCTGTATTTTCCCTCTCCCCGTCCCCACTAGTAACCACTGGTTTGTTCTCTATATCTGTGAGCCTGTTTCTTTTTTTATATTCACTTGTTATATATATAAGTTTAGATTCCATATATAAGTGAAATCATGCAGTATTTGTCTTTCTCTGTCTACCTTATATCACTTAGCATAATAGCCTCCTGGTCCATCCATGTTGCTGCAAAAGGCAAATTTTAATTACTTTTAATGGCTGAGTAATATTCCATTGCATGTGTATATGTGTATATATGCAGTTCAGTCACTCAGTCGTGTCCAACTCTTTGCGATCCCATGAACTGCAGCACACCAGACCTCCCTATCATCAACTCCCAGAGTCCACCCAAACCCATGTCCACTGAGTCAGTAATGCCATCCAACCATCTCATCCTCTGTCATCCCCTTCTCCTCCTGCCCTCAATCTTTCCCAGCATCAGGGTCTTTTCAAATGAGCCAGCTCTTTGCATCAGGTGGCCAAAATATTGGAGTNTACTTTGGCCACCTCATGAGAAGAGTTGACTCATTGGAAGAGACTCTGATGCTGGGAAGGATTGGGGGCAGGAGGAGAAGGGGATGACCAAGGTGGAATGGCTGTATGGCATCACTGACTCTATGGACATGAGTCTGAATGAACTCTAGGAGTTGGTGATGGACAGGGAGGCCTGGCGTGCTACAATTCATGGGGTCGCAAAAAGTCAGACATGACTGAGCGACTGAACTGAACTGAACTGAGAGGCTAATTACTATACAATATTGTGGTGGTTTTTACCATACATTGGCATGAATCAGCCATGGGTGTACATGTGTCCCCCATCCCAAAACCCCCTCCCACCTCCCTCCACATCCCATCCATCTGGGTTATCCCAGTGCACCAGCTTTGAGTGCCCTGTTTCATGCATTGAACTTGAACTGGTCATCTATTTCACATATGGCAATATATATGTTTCAATGATATTTTCCCAAATCATCCCACACTTGTCTTTACCCACAGAGACCAAAACTCTGTTCTTTATATCTGTGTCTCTTTTGCTGTCTCACTTATAGGGTCATCATTACCATCTTCTATAAATTCCATATATATGTGTTAATATACTATATTAGTGTTTTTCTTTCTGACTTACTGCATTCTGTATAATAGGCTCCAGTTTCATCCAAATCATTAGAACTGATTCAAATCAGTTCTTTTTAATAGCTGAGTAATATTCCATTGTACAAAAAATATCTTCCAATCCCAGACAGTAATGATGGTGTGATCACTTACCTAGAGCAAGACATCCTGGAATGTGAAGAAGTGGGCCTTAGGAAGCATTATTATGAACAAAGCTAGTAGAGGTGATGGAATTCCAGTTGAGCTATTTCAAATCCTGAAAGATGATGCTGTGAAAGTGCTGCACTCAATATGCCAGCAAATTAGGAAAACTGAGCAGTGGCCACAGGACTGGAAAAGGTCAGTTTTCATTCCAATTCCTAAGAAAAGCAATGCCAAAGAATGCTCAAACTACCGCACAATTGCACTCATCTCACACGCTAGTAAAGTGATGCTCAAAATTCTCCAAGCCAGGCTTCAGCAATACGTGAACCGTGAACTCCCTGATGTTCAAGCTGGTTTTAGAAAAGGCAGAGGAACCAGAGATCAAATTGCCAACATC
>SJYV01030512.1:145589-174877 GCA_006410875.1 Neotragus pygmaeus
TCTTGATGAAAGTGAAAGAGGAGAGTGAAAAAGTTGGTTTAAAGTTCAACATTCAGAAAACTAAGATCATGGCATCCTTTCCCATCACTTCATGGCAAATAGGTGGAAAAACAGTGGAAACAGGCAGATTTTATTTTTCCGGGCTCCAAAATCACTGCAGATGGTGATTTCAGCCATGAAATTAAAAGACACTTACTCCTTGAAAGAAAAGTTATGACCAACCTAGACAGCATATTAAAAAGCAGAGATATTATTTTGCCAACAAAAGGTCTGTCTAGTCAAGGCTATGGTTTTTCCAGTGATCATGTATGTATATAAGAGCTGGACTATAAAGAAAGCTGAGCACCAAAGAATTGATGCTTTTGAACTGTGGTGTTGGAGAAGACTCTTGAGAGTTCCTTGGACTGCAAGGAGATCCAACTAGTCCATCCTAAAGGAAATCAGTCTTGAATGTTTATTGGAAGGACTGATGTTGATGCTGAAACTCCAATACTTTGGCCACCTGATGCAAAGAGCTGACTCATTGTGTACACCTGTGGTGGATTCATGTCGATGTATGGCAAACCCAATAGAGTATTGTAAAGTCAAATTTAAAAAATAAATAAATAAATAAAATAAAAAAATGAAAAGACCCTGATGCTGGGAAAGATTGAAGGTGGGAGGAGAAGGGGACGACAGAGGATGAAATGGTTGAATGTCATCATTGCCTCAATGGACATGAGTTTGAGTAATCTCCGGGAGTTGGTGCTGGACAGGGAGGCCTGGCGTGCTGCAGTCCATGGGTCGCAAAGAGTTGGACATGACTGAGTGATTGAACTGAACTGAATATTCCATCCTGTATATGTACCACAACTTTCTTATCCATTTGTCTGGTTATAGACTTCTAGGTTGCTTCCAGGTCCTAGCTATTGTAAACAGTGCTGCAATGATCATTGGGGTGCACGTGTCTCTTTCAGTTCTGGTTTCCTCAGCGTGTATGGGATTGCAGAGTGTATGGCAGTTTTATTTCCAGTTTTTTTAAGGAATCTCCACAGTGTTCTCCATAATAGCTGTACTAGTTTTCATTCCCAACAACAGTTTAAGAGGGTTCCCTTTTCTCTACACCCTCTCTAGCCTTTATTGTTTGTACGCTTTTTGATAGCAGCCATTCTGACCTGTATGAGATTGTACCTCGTTGTTTCAATTTGCGTTTCTCTGAAAATGAGTGATGTTGAGCATCTTTTCATGTGCTTGTTAGCCATCTGTATGTCTTCTTTGGAGAAATGTCTGTTTAGTTCTTTGGCTCGTTTTTTTATTTGGTTGTTTATTTTTCTGGTATGGAGCTACATGGGCTCTTTGTATATCTTTGAGGTTAATTCTTTGTCAGTTGCTTCATTTTCTATTATTATCTCCCATTCTGAAGGCTGTCTTTTCACCTTGCTTATAGTTTCCTTCATTTTGCAAAAGCTTTTAATTTTAATTAGGTCCCATTTGTTTATTTTTGGATTTATTTCCATTAGTCTAGGAGGTGGGTCATAGACGATCTTGCTGTGATTTATGTCAGAGTGTTTTGCCTAAGTTTTCCTCTAGGAGTTTTATCATTTCTGGTCTTACATTTAGATCTTTAATCCATTTTGTAGACCCCATAGACTCAAAACCTCTACAAAAAGTTAAAACTGTACCTGCCAAGTTCTCTAACACCAAAGATGTATAATGTTCACTTAGTCCTGAACTGATTTACTCATTAATAAAACAATGTAGTGATCTACAATGCAGTAATCCAGGTCACATGACTGAGGTCCTGCCACCCACTTGTGTTACTCAGAGACCTTTGCTGCTATATACATATGGCAGTGGTGGAAGATGGCACCAAAATGACCTCTTAAAGAAGGAATAGGTATTTGTGTGGTAGCATGGTATAGTGACTAGTCTAATGTAAACTCTGATCAAATTCCAGCTTTGCCACCAGTTGTGTGACTTCAAAACTTATTGTTTAAATTCCCTGGTCTTTTGCTTTCTTAATTTTAAAACAACTAATATACTCTTCTCATAGGACAATTGTGAATTAAATGCAGCCACATACATAAAACATTAATGCAATCCCTGGCCCCAAAGCAAACACTTAATGGCTGGTAGCTTTTATTATTTCAAAATGCAGACTAGTATGAAGGCAATGTAATTCACTGATGAAAGTCATAGGACTCTTTACTGGTATGAAATCTTTTAAAAGATCTTTAAGCTGTAATATCTTTCATACCATTTTGTTGACTGTCAACAAAAGCATGTCCATTTTCCAGGTCATGAGTTTGCCTGTACACTTAGAGCTTTGCATAATTTGAATAACTGCTTAACTATCCAGACCTTGAGAAGTCAAAATTTCCTATGATTTGGTAATTATTTATAGCAAATACTTTTAAGACTGTAATGCTTACCAGTGTGCCTTACCAATAAATATTAAATGATGGATTAATGTGTATTTTAATAAGGGCAATAAAGTACCTCAATCTAAGTCAAGGTTATGAGCTATTACCATAAAGTTAGTAAAACAGTAAAATACACATTTGTTTTGTGCAAAACACATGAATTATTTAATCCTCAACAACCATACAAGATAGACTATACTATTATTTCTATTGTACAAATGCATAGCTTAGAATGAGAGAAAATAAATCATTTTGCTTGTATCATGTGCTGCTGTTATTCTTGGTTAATTGCTAAGTCATTTCTGACTCTTTTATTACCCCATGGTCTGTAGCCTACCAGGCTCCTCTGTCCATGGGATTTACCAGGTAAGAATATTGGAGTGAGTTGCCATTTCCATCTCCAGAGGATCTTACTGACCCAGGGAGCAAACCTGCATCTTCTGCACTGCAGGCAGATTCTTTACCACTAAGCCACCAAGTAGCTACTAATATAGGAAACTTAGAATGTAAATGCAAGTGACCGGTCTCTGAAATTAAAGATTTTAACCATTGTAGTTTATTTCTGATTTTATAGCAGAATCGGATACTCATAAACTGTACTTTTAAAATAATTTTTATTAGAGTATAGTTGGTTACAATTTTATGTTTCAGGTGCACAGCAAAGTGAATTGGGTATATATATATATATATATATATATACACACACACACACACACATATATATATATATACATATATATACATACATATATATATATACATATATATATATATATAAGAATGAATGTATATATCCATTCTTTTTTAGATTCTTTTCCCATTAGGTCATTATGGAGTATTGAGCATAGTCCCCTGTGCTATACAGTAGCTCCCAATTATTTATCTGTTTTATGTTTAGTAGTGTAGTGTATATATATCAAACCCAATCTCCCAACTTATCCTTTTCCTGCCCCCTAATAACCATAAGTTTGTTTTCTACATTTCTGACTCTATTTTTGTTTTTTAAATAAGTTCATTTGTATCATTGTTTTAGATTCCACATAAGCAATAGCTTGACATTTGATAGACTGCATTTTAATACAAAGAGGATCCTTGTTTCAGTGAATTCTGGGATTTAAAGATGTTTTAAATTTCTTTAGGGTCAAAACAGTCTCTGTGTCACATATAGTGAGAATCATGAGAAAAGTCAAATAAGACAATATAGTTTGAATTTTATACTTTCATACCATGTGTAGCTTTTACAAGAAGATAGCTAATGCATGAAGTGAAGCCAACTTCTAACTTAATGTTGGTCTTTTAGGAATTTTCACTGTATGCTTTTCACTGACACTAATCATTGGCTTGAATTTCTTGACTCTCCATTACTCATATTGTTTACTAACAGGTATTGAAGTTAGGCAGTGTCTCTTCACTTTCTTGATTAAAGGTAAAGTCTGTTTAGGTAATTTAGATGGAACCAAAGTCTCATTTAGAATATTGCTTTTCAACAAAATAGAACTGCTCAGTCTAATTTTAAAATGGGTAGTTGATTAGAAACAGGAGCCTTCTCAATGCCTCCCCATTTAATGCGATGTGAAGGTAACATAAGAGTAGATAATCTTAGAAGCAAGTGATGTAGTCTCTCATGTAAAAAGTTTACCTGAGATACTTATTGGACTAGAAGATTAATAATAAAGTATGAAAAGTTTAGGTCTCTATGCATTGGCTGTTTTTGTTAGGGTCACCCTATGACATAATCTCTTCCTTCAAAGGCCTTAAAGTAAACTCTTTGTGGAATATCTTCAAATTATGAATTGTGTGAATATATATGAACATTTCCTCTCCTACACTTTGAAAATCAGGTCAATAAAGTTTTTGCACTATGAGTTTACTTAAAAACACGTTTTCTTAATAACCACTACATATCTACCACTCTACTGCAACATGAATATACAATGGTCTTGTATGGTCTTGAATTAAACTTGCTCACTGGCTACCAGAAGGTCTACCCAATCCAGGTAGTGTGATAAAATCAGGAAAGTCATTCATGAAGGGTGATAACAGTGGCATCCCTCAGAAAGTCAATATCAAGACCAGTGTGCATTTGAAATGTCACTCAAACATAGCCAGAGGCTAGGAAGACTAAACATTCATAGTGATGTTTGATTTTCTGTCCTGCTTTCCTCCTTATTTTAATTACAAGGTGGATGATATATTTTAATGGGGATACTTATAAATAGATATAACTCTGTAAATATAAGTTCTATCCTCATTGGACTGGGCTCTCAGCAAGTATAGCTTTTTAATAAAAACAGAATACTCAGTGTCACTTCCTTTCTCACATTGTCTCTGGATGCTGACACGTAGGTGAACAAAAATAGGTAAGCAAGAACTGGGTTTTATATTATGACTGGGGAAAAATGAAAATAAAAGAAATAAAGGAGAAAATATGGTTTCTTTAAATTCAGCATAAATAAATGGTTTTTAAGATTAAAAAAAGAAGTCTTATTAATTTGAGTCAACTTCTGTTCTATTTTCTTTCAAATAGAACTATTGTTTGGACAAAATAATAAGGGTATTTCTCAAAAGTTTTCAAAAGTTAAAGCTATACTTCTTATCTAATATATTTTAGGTGGTTTTCTCTTTAGTATCAGTGATATAATTGAAGTAAAATGCCACTACAATATTTTAAGGACTTTACAAAAGCATACTTACTTCAAAGTGTTTCAAAAAAAATTGTTAGAATTTGTCCAAAAAATGTAAACTGCTACAAAATGTTCATTGTTGTTGTTCAGTCACTCAGTCATGTCCAACGTTTGTCATCCCAGGGACTCCCAGGGACTGCGGCATGCCAGGCTTCCCTGTCCCTCACCATCTCCCAGAGCTTGCTCAAACTCATGTGCATTGAGTGGGTGATGCCATCAAACCATCTCGTCCTCTGTCATCTCCTTCTCTTCCTGCTTTCAAACCATCTCGTCCTCTGTCATCTCCTTCTCTTCCTGCTTTCAATATCTTCCAGCGTCAGGGTCTTTTCCAATGAGTTGGCTTTTTGCATCAGATGTCCAAAATATTGTAGCTTCAGCATCAGCATCAGTCCTTCCAATGAATATACAGGATTAACTTCCTGTAGGATTGACTGGTTTGATCTCCTTGCCATCCAAGGGACTCTAAAGAGTCTTCTCCAACACCACAGTTCAAAAGCATCAATTCTTTGGTGCTCAACCTTCTTTATGGTCTAACTCTCATATCCATACATGACTACTGGAGAGAAACCATAGCTTTGACTATATGGATCTTTGTCTGCAAAATAATGTCTCTGCTTTTTAATACACTGTCTAGGTTGGTCATAGCTTTTCTTCCAAGAAGCAAGCATCTTTTAATTTCATGGCTGCAGTCACCAGCTGCAGTGATTTTGGAGCTCAAGAAAATAAAGTCTGTCACTCTATCCATCGTTTCCTCATCTATTTGCCATGAAGTAATGGGACCAGATGTCATGATCTTCTTTTTTGAATGTTGAGTTTTAAGCCAGCTTTTTCATTCTCCTCTTTCACCTTCATCAAGAGGCTCTTTAGTTCCTCTTCATTTTCTGCCATAAGGGTGTTGTCATCTTCATATCTGAGGTTATTGATATTTCTCCAGACCATCTTGATTTCAACTTGTACTTCATCCAGCCTCGCCTTTCTCATGATGTACTCAGGATATAAGCTAAATAAGCAGGGTGACCATATAAAGCCTTGATGTACTCCTTTCCCAATTTTGAACCAGTCTGTTGTTCCATGTCCGGTTTTAACTGTTGCTTCTTGACATGCATACAGGTTTCTCAGGAGGCAGGTAAGATGATCTGGTATTCCTAACTCTTTATCAAACCTAAAAGTTGTAATGGGTTCTTTTGAGTTTTATTCTCTTAATTATCAGTAATGCTTGAAATTTTTTAAGAAACATTTGGCATTTATAAGGCTGATGTGCCTTCTTTGGAATTCTCAAGTATTTATGACAGTTTCTGAGCCAAATAAACATTTTTCTTAAGAAGTAGTTAGTTCAGTTCAGTCGCTCAGTCGTGTCTGACTCTTTGCGACCCCATGAATCACAGCACACCAGGCCTCCTGTGTTAAGGGATGCTTAAAGAAGGCAACATGGAAAGAGCCTAAACTTATGTCCCATGGACACAACAAATATATAACTACATTTGGATTAATTCCCTCTGGAAAAAACTTGAGAACTAGCTGAACACTTGTTCCACAACAAAGGATTAAAAGGATCACATCAAGATGGCAGGAAAGACAGAGAAATGGTCTCTCCAAGAACCGTCAGTGGTGCATAATGAGACTCTTCCAGAAGAGCATGGTGTTAATACCCCTACTCAGTACCCCTACCCCTTCTGACCCTGGGATCTACATCTTAGAAACAAGCCCCATAAGTGTTTGTCTTAGAAAAATAATTGGACTAAAGGTTAAAACTGAGTCTCCCCTTTTAAAGGGCCCCTGTATGGTCTCACTCACCTCGCCCTGTGGCCTCACTCACCTCACCCTGAGATCCAGTGAAAGCAACAACAGTTTGAAGAGTTGTGAAGGAGAAATGTTTATAAATCTAAATGCCTTGGCTGGAAGGGCATGAGGCAATAGACATGCTCCCTCGAGATGCAGGCACTGGCAGGCACCCAACTAACCTGCTAGCACAAGGGTGAACTTGAGATTCAACATGTGATTGTGCATATCAGATATAGGTAAATGATATATCTCATAAAGGATCAATATCCAAAATATATAATGAACTTATACAACTTATCAGAAAATACACAACCTGATTAAAAAACATACAGAGGATCTGAAAAGACATGTTTCTACGAAGATGTACAGATGACTAACAGATATATAAAAAGATACTCAACATCTGAAATCTTCAGTCTCAGTCATGTCCAACACTTTGTGACACCATGGACCGCAGCACACCAGGCTTCCCTGTCCATCACCAACTCCTGGAGCTTGATCAAACTCACATCCATCAAGTCAATGATGCCATCCAACCATTTCATCCTCTGTCATCCCCTTCTCCTCCTGCCTTCAATCTTTCCCAGCTTCAGTGTCTTTTCTAGTGAGTCAGCTCTTTGCAAGTAGCCAAAGTATTGGAGTTTCAGCTTTAGCATCAGTCCTTCCAATGAATATTCAGGATTGATTTCCTTTAGGATTGACTGGTTTGATCTCCTTGCAGTCTGAGGGACTCTCAAGAGTCTTCTCCAACACCACAGTTCAAAG
This sequence comes from Neotragus pygmaeus, assembly GCA_006410875.1. Taxonomy (NCBI): domain Eukaryota; kingdom Metazoa; phylum Chordata; class Mammalia; order Artiodactyla; family Bovidae; genus Neotragus; species Neotragus pygmaeus. The sequence continues at coordinate 153,223 of SJYV01030512.1, forward strand.
CATCAGTTCTTTGGTGCTCATCTATCTTCTATAAAGATAGAAAAAAGTCCTCAGGGAATGCAAATAAAACCCACAATGGGATATAACCTTACACCTGTTAGAATGACTATTATCTGAAAGACGTGAAATAATAAATGTTGCCAAGGGTGTGGAGAAAAGGGAAGCCTCATACACTGTTGGTAGAAATGTAAGTTGGTATAGCAACTATGGAGAACAGTATGGAGATGCTTCAAAAAAAGTAAATTGGTATAGCCCATATGGAAAACAGTATAGAGGTTATTAAAAATAGTAACTACCATACGATACAGCAGTTTTACTTCTGAGTATTTATCCTAAGAAAATGAAAACACTAACTCTAAAAGATATATGCACCTGTTTATTCACTGCAATGTTATTTACAGTAGCCAAGATATGAAAACAACATTGATAGATGATAAATAAAATGTGGTGTGTGTATATAGCTAGGTAGATAGATATATAATATATTATGTATGTATAATAGGATATTGTTCAGCCATTGAAAAAGAGTGAAAACTTGCCATTTGCAACATGATTAGACACAGTGTGTATTAGGCTAAGTGAAATAAATCAGAGAAAAATATGTGATTTCATTTACATGTGAAATCTAGAAAAGAAAATAAAACAGCAGTAGACTCACACAGGAGACAGCAACCCACTCCAGTCTTCTTGCCTGGAGAATCCTAGGGATGGAGGAGCCTGGTGGGCTGCCAACTATGGGATCACACAAAGTCGGACACGACTGAAGTGAGTTAGCAACAGCAGAAGGAAAGGGCACTGGGGATGGGTGAAACAGGTGAAGTGAATTTATGGTATACAAACTTGAAGTTATAAAATAAGTCAGCCATGGGGATATAGCATATAGTTCAGGGAACATAGTAACATTGTAATAACTTTGTACATTGACCATTTCAAAATACATATAAATACTGAAATTAGTAGGATGCTGTATGTGTTTCAATTTTATTCCTTGGTAGACTTAATTTGGTTAACCTCCTACTATTTAAATTTCCATAATTTCTACAATTTCTGAACCTAGCAAACACTGTGTGTCACTTTGGTACAATGTTCTCCACATCCTTAGGTGATGAGCATATCGTATGTGTTTTAAACTTTTATTTTGTTTTAAACAGCTAAAGAATGTTTCAGTTTTTACCTTTTTATTATACACCAAAGATAACAACAGTGTTGAAATAACAGTCATAGCTGATTAACATTTAATCCCTGACTTGATTTATGGAAAAACCAAGCTGAAACCTTATGCACTCCCAAGCACTGGATTTTAGAAAGTAATCCCAGCAAAGAAACAGAACAATGCAATCTGGGTGTATTAAAGAAAGGAAGAAAGGCAGCATTAGTTCATTTTGCTTTCAAGGGTGAGTCATTCACCCTGTGCCACTGCTGAAGTGAAACATTTTTATTGATTTGCAGATTAAAGATCTATTTAAAAAGTGATAAATCAATCATTCTCGTCAAGCCTCCAACAGCGTGTTCAGGAACTTGAAAGCAATCACTGCTGTTTGAGGAAAGCTTAGCTTACTTAAATTGTGTTTCTTCTAATGATAGAGAAAACTATAGCTTATAATGAAAGCACCGTGTATTGAACATCTTGATGAAAAGTCAGAAGATTGAGCTGGCATAAATCAACACATGAATCCAAGAACCTGCAGGTGGGATGAAGAGCTGAGAGTTTAACCACTTTAATTATCATCACATTTGAAAGTCAACGAGGATCTCGATCATGAACCTCTACTCATACCTACCTGTTGTTCATGATTTTATATTATGATAAAGAAGTAGATGAGATTAAAAGTAAAATTATTTTAATACTATTGATGTTGCTTTAAAACAGTAGACCACCAGAGATCAAAGTATTTTTATTAAATCTTTAATTTTAAGTCTCTGTTTATAAAGGGAAAGATGATTCTACTTCATTTCCTTAATATTTGTCTGCCAACAAAAAACATAAGTCAAAATGCAGTGTTTTTCAAGACAGATCTGAAATATTTATATGTTAGTGTTATTATATTTCTGTAATACCTTGATCTCTTTGCACAAATTAGTGCTTGGAAATGAGAAGATACACAATGATGTTACTTCACTAAACTATGATTACTTCTTAGGATTTTAGAATTTTACTTAGCTTTATTTGAGTTTAGTGAATATCATGTTAAATTCAGTATTACAATGAAGTTTACTATTCCCTAGCCTCTAAAGGGCACATTGCAAAGCTATTTCATATTTATATACTTTGTTGCAAACCTCTTCTAACAAGTATTAATGCAAAACAACTTTTTTTTTAAGCCCTAACTTTAGATCACCTCAGATATAACATGCAGTTGATCAAGATTAGTGAGCTTAATAATGTTTTCTTACCTGAAAGATGATTGCTATGAAAATGACCAGAGTTTGTTTCAGTAAATGCAAGGTATGTTTTAGAAAAAATAAAGATACCATAAAGTGCCTTCACATAATTAAATATAAATGTTTGTATGATGTTGTGTATCAATGTCATAAACTTTGAAAAACAACCTTCTAGAATCAGTCAACCTTCCAGCTCAGAGATACTTGTTATCAGCCTTCTATAGTGGATCAAACCATAGTTATCAGGATCCATATAAATCTTTTAATATTTGATCAGCAATCTTATTCAAGGGAGTTAGACTATGGTAATAATATAGAAAAAGAAACAAATCACATTCCCTCAGCTATTAATCATGGTTTTCGGTCACTGTGAATAGTTATAAATGAAATGTCAGATAATAAGAAAATGAGCAAACGGTGCTCTGTTCTTTGAATATAATATTATACAGCTATTAAAAGTATACTGACTGACATTGTATAAAAATATGACATAACTAAACTGAAGCCTTCTAAATAACAGAGATTCCATTTTACTTGACTCATTTTTTCTCTTCTATTATCTAGGCTACTCTAGCTGTTGTAAAAAATGGAACCTGCTGCGATGTTAGTGGTCTACCACAAGAGAGGTTTATGTCTCCCTCAGTTAACAGTGCAACGTAGATGATTCCAGGCAGGTTTTCTTCATGCAGTGTATCAGGAATTCAGACTTATTTCATCTTATATCTACGTCGTTCCTTAATCATTCATTATTCTCTGCATCTTGCCAACAGAAAAGGGAAAAGAAAAGGTATAAATAAGGCACTATGATCCTTGAATAACTTGAGTCAAAAGTGACACAGACCAATTTAACTTCCAGTGCATTAGCAAGACCTATGGCATGATCAAAATAAATGCGAGATAATCTTCAAGCAATGACTCTATGATAGGGAAGTGAAAGCATATATTTGGTAGACAATTTGCTGTTTCTGCCACATTTTGTTCAGTATAATGTTTGCTTTTTGAATGTTGGTTGAATGTGGTTTTTTTCCCAAGATTTGCTTGATAAATAGCCAGAAGATATGAAATATCTTGGTTCTTGGGGTTCTTCTACAAGTGATTCTTGAACAATGAGCTGGAGACTGAGGTGGAGGTCAGATTATATAGAGTCTTGTCCATCAGATGAATGTCTACAATTTATCTTATAGAAAATAAGGAGGTATCGGAGGTTTAAAAATTTTAAAAAGCAATCACAATTGCAATTTTCCAAATTCAATATTAGCAGAAATGTGGAGCATAAACTCTCAGGAGTCAAGATTTAATGTAGAGAGACCAATTAGAAGACTAATTAGTGCAAATGATAAAGGAAATAGCTGTGGATTATGAGGGGAAAATAGATGTTAAGTTTAGAGTATGGGTTGGACAGAACTTCATTATGGGAAGAAGGTTTAAAAAAAAAAAAAAGAAAAGACACATGGAGAATTACTTCTTTGCCTAAAGGTTAGGGGACTGCATTTACTAGCATAAAAAATTCAGAAGCAAAAAGTGAGTTTTAGGGAAGAGCAATCCATTGAATATCGAGTTTGACATGTCTGTGAATCTTCTAAGAGAAAGGAGATATTCAGGGGGTAATTGACAAAGAGGGCTTCATCTCAAACTCCTGGGTAGGAAGTTAAAGTATAGGGCAAAACGTGGACATGAATGGTGCCATCCTTTGAAAGTCAGTAGTGTGAACAGAGCACAGAAATTTAAATACTACCACTTTTGGAGAAGTGAGAAATTTTAGATACTAAAGAAAGAAGTAGACTATAAAGAGGATGACGTTTAAATTAGGAAATAAACTTTGGACCATGGTTCTAGATTAATATAGGTGAATGAGAAGGAACCAAGAGCAGTGGAAAGATTGGTGATAAAAGAGAGAATGGTGATATTTTGTCAACATTTTAGAGGAAGAGATTAAGGCAAATTCAGATGTCAATGAGTTGATAATTTAAGAGGCAGAAAGTTTATTTTTGATGACTTCAGTATGCTCAGTAAAAATAGGAATATCTGTAGAATCATAGAGGTCATTCACCGGAGACTCTTAAAAGGATTGTTGCATGTTCCCTGCGAGTTCTGGAGAAATCATTGAACAAAAAGTGGCTGTAATTGGTAAATGTATCTATAATTGATTTTGTTTAATGTAATTTTATGTAGAAACAATGCACCCAGCTTTTCTCACTTAGTTCCAGTCTGTATTTCTCTTTGGCAATATCTGGTATAGTTGATTATTATTTTACTGTTAATACTTTCTTCCCCTACAAAACCACATTGGGTGATTCATGAAAGGGTACAATCTAATCTTGCATGTACCTGTTACAAAGAGTTATTAATAACTGGCTAATAATGAACTCAGTTTTTCACTTGAGTCAAGAAGTATCTTGTTTAACTTATCTATTAATCATGTTAATCAAAGTCTTGATTTTAACCTGAAGATAATTTTATTTCAAAAGTCATACTTATGTTAAAAAAAGATTTTCTAATAGCAGAGTTTCAAAGATTCCTAACCTGGAATCCAGTCAATCTGGGGAACTCTTTGTTTGCAAGATGTTATACTAAGGTGAAAACAGTGAGTGTCAGAGACAGAGAGGGAGAGAAAAAGAAGGAGGCAGAGAGAGGGAGAGAGAAAGTGTAAGAGCCAAATTTATTCATGTTAGAATCTCATAGACTGAAAATTTCATACAAAAATGTGCTCCATAATGATATGATGTCTATTTCTAAGTAAACATATCCTAACTGTGAACATGTAAACTTTTTTCAGGATGCTTATAGACTTAGGGGTGTGCATCAAATATCAAGTTTTGAGGTATAACTGTATGCTGATGAGCTTATTTTGTTTATGAGAATATCCATAAGGTTCACATAGGCACATATACATACATGTTAATTAATTAGAATTTTTATTGAAGAAATTCACACACAAAAACCTCTCAGCATCTTAAGTTCTCTCTGTGTGTTTTGACTCTGTGACCTTGAGTACCTCACAAGTGGCAAACAAAGGGTGACTATTAATATAATGCAGAAAATTATCGTAAAGAGCATTCATGTTATTCATAATGTAAGGATTCCATCTCAGGTTCAGGTTACCCTTTGAGTTTTTTTCTTTCCCTTGTCTTTTAGACATTTAAGAACTAGGAAGCAATATTCTACAGTAATAAATGTGTTTATGACTACAAAAAAGTGGAAGAGAAATATATATGTAGTATTACCTATTAGTTAATATGTTTGGAAAATCATAAGTATACTGACAAAAGAATGGATTTCATCAGACTAGGTTTCCATTCAACCTTACTTCAAAACTTTCAAGTTATTATATGGTGTTATAGAAAGAGGGCATCCCAGGTAGCACTAGTAAGCTGCCTGCCAATGCAGGAAAGGTATGAGATACAGGTTGGATCTGTGGGTGGAAAGATCCCTAAGGACGGCATGGCAATCCGCTCCTGTATTAATGCCTGGAGGAGAGTCCCAAGGTCAGAGGAGCCTGATGGGCTAGGGGCCACAGGCTCACAAAGAGCTGGACATGACTGAAGCAACTTACAACACATGCGTGGCAGAAAGAATACAGACTTTTGAACGGAATAAGAAAGCTCCTAAAATTCCATTTCTATTTTTTGCTTTATAATTTAGTGATTCTAGATAAGTATTTAACATAGTTTAAATTTCTAGAATAGTCATTTCTACCTCACAGAGATATTGTGAAATATATGTGTAACCATTGTGATATAGTCACATTCAACAGATTCAATCAATTGTAGTTTCTATTCTAATTTAGGTGTTTGTCTCAAGCAGAAAATTCTGTGGGTAAAGGTACAAGAAGTTTTAGGAGCCTTATCTTAATAATTAGGCAAGCTTGGTGAAGTCCAGCTTCTATGTCATTTACTACCAAAAAGCAATACAAAGGGGAAAAAAGGGAAAAATCTTGTTTACTGTAGGGAAACTTGTTTAAGATCAACAGCTTTCTAAAAGTCAAGTTTATCTGGTTTTTCTATAATTTACAAGTAAAGATAAATAAACTCTATATGGGTTGTATTACAGATATTTAGTGGTAAGATTTTATGTGGAGCTGGATTGAGCAAAAATGAAAGATCAGGAAGTTGAAATTGACAAACTAAATTGCCATAATAAATACTATTGGTGTCTAGAGAACTAAAGAAACAAATCGGAAGACTGTCGTGGTCCTTTGTGATTACTGTATGTCATCAGTTATTTCAAACATATTCAAAAATAAATAAATGAAACACAGGAAATTGCCCTAGAGATATTTTAGATTCAGTTTGGTAAATTAGAGATTGAAAATGCAATCCATTCATTTGACACTGGTTAAGAGTTTATGGACAAATTGTTCAGTCACATTGTAACTCAATCCCATTGCATCTTAAGTTATTTTGGGTTAATTGAACAGGCAGTCATTATATTTCTACCACAAACAAAACACCTCACAGGGCATGAGAGAAGTGAGGGAAAAATAAGAAGCCTTTTAAATTGCTCAAATGTTAGTTGCAGTTTTACATTCACTTGATAAAATTTTGTGGAGCTGGGATGTGTGCCATGAAATCATGAACTACCAAAAACAGAAGGAAAAAAAAAAAGAACCACCTGCATTCTTTGATGGGGTATTTGCTATTAATTTATATTCATTTAAATTCCAGTCATGTGTTTGACACCACAAAACTGAATTTTTTATATACTATCTCATTACATGAGTGATGTAAGAACAGAACCTGTTTCTTTAACATTCTAATGAACAGAATACAAATTTTGTTCCATTAAAAATAATGGAATATTCTAACTACCCTATAGCCATTTCAATGCTTTAAAATAGAACAGTCTTCTTTTTATTCCAGGAGACGTTTACAATAAATCTCATTATGAAAATTACCATATTCAGACTATCTTAATAAACCACATGCCAATATCTTCCCTACCTTCAAACAAACAAATAATGGCGAAAATTATGCTAGCAATGACAATAGCTAGGAAATATTGAGAAATAAACTAGTTTCCTCTTATTTCATAGAGTAAAATAACTTCTTTAAAAGATGTCTAGAGTTTGAACATCCGAATATACTGAACATGTAGAAAACATCTATGGAGAGACACGGAGAGGTGCCCTGTTTACACACATGCATCTTTGGGGGTACCTGCACACTTAAAAAAATGTCAACACATAAAATCTTAACAAAATTTGGATTAAATAGGTAATCATTCAAAAGCCATCATAAACACCATTCGAAGTTATTAAACAACTGAAATTCCATTGTTATTCTTCTCCATACATTGACCCACCAGTTTGAGTGGATTTTTATTGAAGGACCTTTCAGAGATAAGTAATCTAAATGCATCTAGGCCTAGCAAAACATTCATTTTGTGATTGGTACATCCCATAAGTACTTGCCATCACTACCCTTAAGAGAAATGAGGAGACTGCATTATACGTTAAGTAGCTAGATATAGGATTCTCTCAAATACAACTTAAAGCAGAAGCAGCTAGAAGGCTAGATTGCAGACTGATCCTATAGTCTCTCCTCCTTTCAGAGGGAAAAATCAGAGGTCAGATTTCCTGTTCTGTACCTGTTCCATATACTAATGCTTTCTTTCCAAGTATAAGATCTGTTTTACAGGTACAATCAATTGTATTACCTCCCAGAAGGGTTTTCTTCTAAATTTGCTCCACTCTCACCCCCAAGTACTCGAACTGAGATTTCTGTATACACTTCATACATTGAAAGGGCCATCTTTCTTTTTTATTTTCTCATTTACAGTGTAAAAACCAACGTCTGTGTTGAGTAACCAACTTCTACAAACCTCTCTAATTTGGAATTTTCTTGATCTAATTCACATTGATAGACCATAGTTTGGGAATTAGACTTGAGTTGCAATCTGAAACGCTCTAACTTTCTTGCTTGATTATTTATACAAAAGAACTCTCTTATCTTCAGTTTCTACAATTTTTAAATGGGTATAGTAAAGCTGGTCCTTCATATTTTATTCAGCTTTTTTAAGGATAATATTGAATCTTTTGATTCAAATGGAGTCAAGTGTAATGCTTGTGACGTAAGGTACTATTTAAACAAAATGAGTGCTTGATTAGGAAACACATTTTCAGGGTGTCACATGTGTACTTCCTTTGTTGAGAAAAGACAGAGCTAGCAAATTAAAATTGCAATATATTTGACTACATTTATCTGCAATTCGTAATTCCTCTTAAACTTATTGATACTGGGATAAAAGCTTAATGTGCAAGGTTAGGATTATTGTTTACTGATTATAGTTTAATTAATTGCTTTACATATTCTGTTTTTACCTACCAAGGATACAGGCAGTGAGCACAATTGCTTGCAAAGTACAGGTCAATTGGTTTCAGTGATTTTTCAAATGGATAATGAGATTTTTGATTCCTTTCCCATTTAAAACAATGGTGGATCTCCATGTCTTAAATTTTTATAATGATTTCAGCTTAGATTAAGGAATGATTTGGTTGTCAGAGATAGGAGTTTCTAATCTCGTTTTCACAGCTAGTTTGGGGATAAGTTTAGAAAACCACATGCAAGAAAGGAGCTTTTTTTCTTCTTAGGTAAAATGATAATACCCTTTACTTATTTTCTCTGCAATAGAGATTTTGGGGAGTATTTTGTTAATGTAATTCAGGATTAGAGAGTTACCCATACTTGTAAACAGAAAGACACTGGAGCAATTGCCTTGTGTCTGAAGTTTTTTGGTGACCTTGTCCAGTTTAACTCTTATCAGTGTTTACTTTAGTTTGATCATAGCTGTACATAATATTAAGACCTCTCCTGAAGTTCTGAACATCTCTTGTTGCATAACAACATAGCCTGCCTATTAAGCATTTGATGTGGATTAAGTGCCAATTCAACCACGTTCTGGCTTTGTGACTTCACACAAGTTATTTAATCTATGTGATCCTTTAGTTTCTCTTTGGAACTGGAAATGAAAATATCTACTTCATAGTGCTTTTTTGAACAATTTAATGAAAGTAACTAAAATATGCCATAAATACTAGTAATTACATACTGACATCTGCCTTTTCTTATTGTACCCTGTGCAAACTTTGACTCAAATAGACAAGAGTTTGAATTCTGGTAGTAATGTTTGTTTACCATGGTTACTATTTCCTCCCTTGGAGTAAATAGTAATCAAAAACATATACATTTACACACCAAGCATGGATCTACCACTCAATGTTAACAATGATACCATATGTGAAAGTCCTTTAATACATAGTAGGCATGCAATAACTATTCATTAAATAGACTACAAATTGGAGCATTTTTTGTCTGCCTTTTTTGCTAAAAACATGGCTGTCAAATCAGGTGTGCTGATTTCTTTTACAGGAAGTTGGCCCACAGAGTATCAGTTACCTTCAGCACATTTTCACTTGCAGATAATATAGGCCAGTGATAGGAGAAAGGTTAAGAAGCAAGGAGAGAAGCAACAGACAAGGCCTCATGCTGAGAGTGTGCGACTCAGTGATAGGACAGGTGTGGAAACGAGATAAGAACTCACTACTGCAAGGTGTGCATCTGTGTGCAGGCAGGCTATTTTGCAAGCTGCCCTCTCTATGGCATGCCCCACCATGCTTGGTCATTAAATCCACAAATGCTTTCTGTCCTCCTACTCTTTCTTTAAGCACCACTACACAAACATCCACAGAACCAAAACAGCAACCACCTATATGAGGTTGCTGCCTTGGTATATCCAGTTTGGAATAAATGAGACCCACAGGGAATCCTGAATGAGAGTTTCTTTTAAGGATAATATTTTATTTCCCCAACCAATTTACAGAATTTTGGGGTAGTAAAGAAAGTTTTCGGATAAGCATCCAACTCCTATAACATGATTCTAAACCCTAGGTGGGGAAAAAATAAATCTTCACGCCATTCTAAGAAGGAAACCCATGATCCACCTCAGAAAAACAGTAACCTATTTAAATAATTCTATATTCAAATTGAGCTGAATTAGGAATAGAAACTTCTATTCCCAGATAGAGAAAAAGAATAAGTTGGAATTTTCTACTTTTTACAAATAAACTACTGAAATCCATTCAATCAATATTTTTGATCACTCACTCTGTAAGGTAATGGCAGTACAGAGGAGAGAGAAGATGAACTGAATAAATCTGTGCCATGTTTTGTCTTCAAAGATTCTATGTAAAAAATTTATGAGACAGCATAGATAGTATAAAGTATCAAAGGTTCTACTCTGTGGTGCAATAGTATTTTTTCAGAGACCTTCTTTGATGTGCTAAGGGAGAGTTTTCTGTAATTCTGTAGCTTCAGAGTAATGTGTCCTTGTTCTGTGAGACCAGGAAAGAGGAAATACTTGGTCTGAGGACTTGTTGAAGAGAAAAATTATTCATGATTCTTGTTAAAGACAGTGACTTTATTCAAGGGAGCTACTACATTGGGGTTTGTACTAGGGGAAAGAGAAGGGACTAAACTCCAAACCCAATGAGGACAAGTAGGGATTTATAATTAAGGAACAGGTGGAGGTCAGAGGATGAAACCTTACTAAGAGGAAATAGCAAGATAAGGGAGATTCTTGCTATGTATGCTCATTAGATTTGTTGCTGTAGACAGGCTAGGGTGAAAGACTTTGAGGGTGGGGGGTAAGGAATTCAAATTATTAATAGATATCTAAAATGGGCAAATACTAAGGGTAGGAAATGTTCACTAAGCTGACTCAAGTATTTTTGTGCAAACTGAATTCTTTAGGTACAGAGAGCGAAGCTCAAGTCAGACCTTGTCCAATTAGAGGCTCAGGAGAGCCAGATTAAAGTTAGGTCAAGGAAGAAAGAGTCTCTGTCAGACCTGAAAGTAAGACTTTAGAGGCAAGGATATGGATGTACCTATGAGGTAAGGTAAAATAGATAATTCTAGCAGCTGGATAGCTTTTGCTTTATTTCTACCACCTAATATTGATTTGTGACATTTTCTTGAAAGATGATATTCTGCTATAAGTTGCTTTGATCCATTTAAAGCACATTTTTAAGAGTTCATTTACACCATCTAGGAAAATTAAGTGTTTATGTTGGGTTGGGGGTTGGAGGAAACAGGAAAAAAAAAAAATACAGCAGGGATACAGAATTATAGGTCAGACAGGAGCACACGAGCTTATCCTAGAGCTACATCTCCAAAGCAAGAACTTCATGTGAAAATAATATTTTTCATTAAATAAAAGAACAAAGACTTTCAAATAAATTAATATTTCTTTCTCTTGACTTTTCTTTCTCAGCCTAAAGGCTGAGAAGTAAAATAAGTGACTTATTTCATGATTCAGCTTAACTCATGTCTCTTATACCATGTAGCACTATTAAATATTTCTGGAAAATGTGCTACAACATGAATCACACCAAAATAGTTTGAAGAGTCTACTTTAAATAACATGTAATGATATTTTTGTTCTCTAATACTAATTAACCCAGCATGTTTCACAGTGTTTGAGAATATTGCAGTTGAAATAAATTCATGTGAAGAAAATTCAACACAAAAATATTATTTCTTCTGTAGAATAAATTGTTTTAAATTGTATCAAAATATCCATTTTAATAACTCTTTAATCTACAAAAATAAGCATCTAATTATATATGTATTTTAATCATGTACAGTTAAATAGAAGATATAATTATTCTCATTTCATTATTTGGATTCTTTCTGCTGATAAAGCTAAGGCAGTAAATAACAACCCTAGTTAGCAAATACCAGTCCAAAGTAGATTGGCTCTATTCCTAGTAAGAATAGGTGAGGAATTACTAAAAGAAATTTGGCCACCTGAAAAGAACTGACTCGTTAGAAAAGACCCTGATAATACTGGGAAAGATTGAAAGCAGGAGGAGAAGGGGATGGCAGAGGATAAGATGGTTGGATGGCATCACTGACTGGATGGACATGAGTTTGAGCAAGCTCCAGAAGTTGGTGATGGACAGGGAAACCTGGCATGCTGCAGACCATGGAGTCACAGACAGTTGGACATTACTGAGCAATTGAGCTGAACTACAAAAAGAAAATCTCACCACAAAGTCCACTTCTTGCTTCTCTTTCCAGGGATTTATTCTCAAGAAATAGTGCTTCAATAAGCAACATAACATCAGGTGGTGCTGAGTCCTATTAGTATTAATATTTGGCTAGAATTAATCTTTGGATCCAAAGGTTATTGTAACAGGTATTAACATAGTAAAACAATATTTTTACCATTAACTTCATTTAGGATCTAGACCAATTTTAAGTATATATAAATCTATTCCTTTTAAAATATTGTTCTAGTATTGCATGATGAAATTGTGAATGCTCTAAAAATAAATAAGAGCACGGTACCATCAGTCAGTGGTAGTACTTTGTCACAATTTGATGCTTAGAGGAGTATGTGCCCAAATCACATGGCTAGAAAATGGTAGTACCAGTGTTTGAACAAAGGATGACTGTGTTTCAGAGACCATGCACTTAAACTTTATTCTTAGCTATTAAAACTATGCATTAGCAATTGTGTTAAATATAGTCTAACACAAATTAGATCACAGACAGTAAAATTTACTTTAAAAATACTGTAATTGTGGGGCTTCCCTGGTGGTTCAGTTGGTAAAGAATCTGTCTGTTATGTAGGAGACCCAAGTTTGTTTCCTGGGTTGGGAAGGTCCCCTGAAGAAGGAAATGTTTACCCATTCCAGTATTCTTACCTGGGAAATCCCATGGACAGAGAAGCCTGGAGGGCTACAGTCCATGAGGTCACAAAGACTCAGATATGACTGAGCGACTAAGCATACATCCACACCATGCTTATCAATTCCCTAGTTTATTTGTTTCCAGGCTGAAAGTTAAAATATTAAGCTGGTTACCTACCTATACAAAAACTTGATAGTTGATAAACCCACCAAGGAGATGGCATTTGAAAGGGGTTTTGTAAGATAATGTGTCCTTAGTAAATAATGAAGAGGGGTGTGTGTGTGTGTGTTTTGTTGCTTAATCCTGTCTGACTCTTTGCAGCCCCATGAACTGTGACCTGCCAGGTTCCTCTGTCCACAGGATTCTCCTGGCACGAATACTGGAGTGGGTTACCATTTCCTTCTCCAGGGGATCTTCCACACCCAGGGATTGAACCCAGGTCTCCTGCATTGCAGGTGGATGCTTTACCATCTGAGCTACTAAGATAATGTGTTATTAGCTTATGGTAAATAATGGAAAGGGATAGTCACACTTTGAGAAGAGAATAGGGGCAAAGCCATGGTGAAGATGAACAGAATGTGCCCCCAAGGTTTTGATCTGATGGTTCAGTGCAACCAGAGCAAACAGTGTGATGATGCCTTGGGAAGTGATGCTGAACTATTAACATGATAGATTATAAAGGGCTTTCTGTGCTAATCTAAGGAGTGTGAATTTTATTCTGAAAGTTGCAGAGAGCATTGATGGATTTTAAGCAAGGCTTAACTTGACCAGATTTGTAATTCAGAATGACCACTCTTGCAATGGTGTAGAGAATTCTCTAGGAGAAACCACCCAGGAGACCACTGAGTAATTTACTCAAGAAGTAATGGGATCCTACCTAGAGCAGCAGTGGAGAGAATAGAGAAAAGGCAAAGGCATGAGATTCGTGGTTTTAAAATTCAGCAATTGATTGGATCTTAGGGCTGAATAATAGCTTAGGAAGACTCAGTTTTCTATCTTGGCAATTGCATGCTTCAGTTTATCAATACAGAAGGAGGTATAGGCCTGGAGGCAAGCTACAATTTACTTTTGGATGAGACTGTAGGATTTTAGAAGAAAATAAAGAATCTTTACTTTCTAAGCTTGGAAAAAAAAGAAAAAGCATGGCCAGTGTGTGTTTAGCCTTCAAAAGAGAAACAGAACCAAACTCTTTTTATTATATATTGTCAGTTACTCAAGTAGAAATGTTTGATCTTACAAATGATGAATGAAGTCTTTTTCCTCTCTATCCAAACAATTTTCAGATAACTTCCATGTGCTTGCAACTGATTTCTCCAGTTAAGCTTCTCTAAAGATATTGGTTAACTTTTAAATATTAGATGCACAGCTTACTGGAAATGTCTTCAGTTCAGTTCAGTTCAGTCACTCAGTCATGTCCGACTCTTTGCGACCCCATGAATCCCAGCACGCCAGGCCTCCCTGTCCATCACCAACTCCTGGAGTTTACTCAAACTCATGTCCATCGAGTCCGTGATGCCATCCAGCCATCTCATCCTCGGTCGTCCCCTTCTCCTCCNCTGTATAGAGCTTCTCCATCTTTGGCTGCATAGAATATAATCAATCTGATTTCGGTGTTGACCATCTCAATTCTATAATAATGGGTTGGTTAGTTATATGCAATTGCTGAACAAATGTTAGCAACTTGAATCTTACATCACTAGCACTTGTCATTTTTTGCATGTCTTTAGAATTTGTCAAACAAGATTTGTCTCTTTCTAGACTTCAATTTTTAAACATTCATTTCCACTTCCAAAACTTCCAAATAATACCCCCAAAACTACTACTCTTGCTTCAGCTGAAATGATCTCAGAAAAAATTTGAATTATAATAATGAAATAGAATATTTATTTAAAACCTACTTTCAATGTTAATGAAGTTAGAAAGCCATCCTAAATATAATGAAGGCATGGTGATTGATAGAAAAGTAATTCATGAGCTAAGAATGCCTTTTAATTGCATGCAACTTTCTTTCAGAAGTAATGATTACATGATGTTAAATGTGTATGCTTTTATTTTCTCAAATACATTCAGAAGATATTAGTGACTATTTTTGAGAAAAGATGTGATTTAAAAATGGAAATGAGTACATGGGGGTAAATTTTTCATTTTAGCAATTATCACTGAAAAATCAGTCCTTACATAATCAAGAGCTGATGCCATATAATTTAATAATGTCAAACTCATTTTCACGTTTAGAATTTCCACTTGACCCAAGGTAAATTCAGTATTTGTCTGCCCTATGTTACGTGTGGTGAGCTGGGCTCTGTTTATCTTCTCCCGTTACCCTTTGTGCTGGTATTATGACATGTTTCAGTTTCCTAAAATTGCCATAATGAAATACCACAACCTGAGTGGTTTAAAACAATGGAAATGTATTCTCTCAAATTCTGAAAGCTAAAAACATGAAATCAGGGTCTCAGTAGGGCCTTGTCTGCTCTAGAGAAGACTCATTCCATGCTTCTTCCAGCTTGTGGTGGTGGCCCCAGGAGTTTCTTATTTTGAAGCTGCCTCTTCAGTCTCTGACTTTATCACGCACAGCCTTTCCCTCACCATGTCTCCTCTGTGTCTCTATATCCAAATGTCCCTCTCCTTTCTCTTTAGAGACACCAGTCATTGGATCCTAATCAACAACAACCTCAACTTGATTATAGTTGCAAAGACCCATTTCCAAATAAGGCTATGTTCTGGAGATATTGGTGGACATGCATTTTGGAGGACACTGTTCAATTCAGCATATGATATTTATCATTATGCTTTGAGTTAGAGTTGCATGAAATTATACCTTTCCCCTACAGAAACCTTTGGAACTGTGTAGCCCTAGAGTGAGTGAAGTCTCTCAGTCACGTCTGACTCTTTGCGACTCTGTGGACTGTAGCCTACCAGGCTCCTCTGTCCATGGGATTTTCCAGGTAATAGTACTGGAGTGGATTGCCATTTCCTTCTCCAAATTGGTATATTCCCAATAACACATTGCACAGCACCTCTCCCTAAATAGAGTCCAGATAAATATTTAANTACCAGGCTCCTCTGTCCATGGGATTTTCCAGGTAATAGTACTGGAGTGGATTGCCATTTCCTTCTCCAAATTGGTATATTCCCAATAACACATTGCACAGCGCCTCTCCCTAAATAGAGTCCAGATAAATATTTAATTAAATTGTACTGACTTCTGGTTAAACATAGTCTTTCGACTTCATATAAGTTGCTTTCCCTCAGGGAACTCTACCTATATTATTTTTAAAAAATAATTAAAATGTAAATATCTGTGATGACAGAATAGAAAATGAAGTTGCACTGGATAAGATATAAACACAGTTTTGGAAGATGGAGCTTAGTCTTAAATATAACTGAATTGGTGAAACAGAAAAAGGCAAAATGTGCAGAAACAAAGGGTAAAGATGGAAGCAAGGTGATTTTCCAGCAGATTCCCAGAAAGACTTAGGAATTTAAGGACCAGGGAACTTGGAAGGTGAGAGTAAAGAATGGGCTTGAAAATAAGAGAACTACGGGAGAGACGGTATTGAGGTACACTTAGACTCAGGATATACAGTCCCTCCCAGGTAGCCAGTGATTATCTTACCCAGATCTACAAGAGCTGGTAGACTGTCTCCTTCTCTCATGGAGAAATTATTGAGAAAATTCCTAAATGCAAAACACCAGGGATATTGAAGGATAAAAATTCTGTAATTGAATAGTAAGACCCTCCGCTCTATTCTTTCATCCATTTGAAGGCCAACAGCCATACTTATGCTCCAAGGCCAGAAACTATGCATATAGATAGGTGTTTTTTTTTTTTTTTTTCTCTATAGAATCTGACCCACCCTACAGAAAATAAGTAAGATACTAATATTTGGGACTTTCCAATAAAAATGATGATTTGCTGTTATATCACCCTAAAATGAATTCTACCAATCAACAAGCTCTACCCATGCAACACAGAACATATGAAATGCCTTAAGTCCCTTACTATTAAATCCAAATGAATCTTCAAGGATATGAAATATTCATATGGCAACTCCCTCACCATCAACTCTTTGATCACATATCATATTCTTTGAAAGGTTACCAAATCACTTTATTCAAAATTGTGCATGACTTTTTCCTCCAGTACTCTCTACCCATCTTGCCCTATTCTTTTTCTTTTCTTATAGCAATTATTTTCGATTGAACTATATGCATTATAGACTATAATCTACTAATTTATCAGATCTATTCTTTATGCCCCTCCCCTTTAAATTACAAGCTTCATGAGAGTAGATGTCTTCTTGTTTGTGGATTTGTCCCAAGTGCCTAAAACAGAGCCTGGAAAATTAGAAACATTAACTATGTGTTGAATAATTGAATTGCATTAGTTTTAAGACATGGAAATAGTAGATAAAAGAATTGAAAGGGGTTGGCTCTCTGAGCCCATCTGGGGAGTGGAAAAAAATGGGGCCAAATGTGATTTCTATAAGACCATTTGTACTATCTGTTTTTTAAAATGTTTTTGCAAACATTTCTTATAGAAAAGTAAACTAAATCTTCAAGTTAAAAAAAATTTGAATTTTCCATTTAGTAGATGATCTACAAACAAGGGCAATGAAGTAGTTAATGTTTGTTCCTTTGCTTGTGCTATCATTGACAACATTCTCACTTTCCATCTGAGACCACATGAATGATTCTTATATCTGTGATTTACTTTGGAATTCTGCCAGGTACTCTGTGCTAAGTATGCATGAATATATACTTCCAGCTTTCCACTCTTCCATTGCCCTTGAAAATCTCAGTTCCAATCCATATGATAGACTATCTCATCTTTCTTTTTACTATTATTAATAGTATAAATTAATATATAGAAATAGGAAAACAGGATCCTATTAATGAACTTTTCTGGTGTTCACATAAATTAGGGATTTAGGAAAGTTTAGGGGACATATCTCTTACAAATGAATGTAGTCTACTGGACCCATGACAACAGTTTCTTCATGATGCTAATAAGCCCATGACTAGCCTAATACAATCTTATAGCTAGATATAAATTGTATTTTTAGCAAACCTTATTTCTTAATGCATTGACAATTGAGACAAATTAGTGTTCAAATGAAAGATTTAATCAATGTAGTTTTCAAAGGAAAAATGATAAGCATAAGATTCAAAGTGAACAGTTTTGTAAATAAAGAACACAAACTACAGTGAATTGGTATAAATGATTAAGAGGACTTGCTACAGAGGGCACACTNTTAGTGTTCAATCAAATGAAAGATTTAATCAATGTAGTTTTCAAAGGAAAAATGATAAGCATAAGATTCAAAGTGAACAGTTTTGTAAATAAAGAACACAAACTACAGTGAATTGGTATAAATGATTAAGAGGACTTGCTACAGAGGGCACACTGTAAAAGTAAAGTCATTATAGTCTAAAGTGAATATAAATTAGCAGTTCGATGCAGTCCCATAAAATTTTGAAAATAACAAAATGTATCCTTACCTCTGTATTTATCATTGATTAATTCTAGTTCAGTTTAGTTGTGTGCCATCTTTATAACGCATCTTGCTATTACAGAGTAACTAGGTTATGTTTTCTCACTAATGATTTTAATACTAAAAGCAAATTGCCTTATGATTGTTTTAGATGGAGTACATTTTGACTAGTAGTCTCTGACTAAGAATAGGCATGATTTGTGATTTGACAGCTTCCGATTATGTCATCCAAATGCAAAAATTCCTTAAAAACTATATTTTGTGTTGCCTAAAGGAATTTTTTACTATAGTTCTAAATATATTTGTAAAATTAGGCATAAAATAAGGTTAAAATTGAATTATTTATCCTATATGCTAAAAAGTTAATTATTTAATCATAATAATCTTATATCAAATCATTCTGTACTTATTGAGGGCCTGTTGTATGTCAAATACTGTGTTGGGCTCTGTTAAGATAAAGATGAACAACACAGATATGTTAGTGCCCTGATGAGTTTGCTTTGTAGTTGGAAAGGTATATCACTCAAACACTTATAAAATGATCAANCAAATCATTCTGTACTTATTGAGGGCCTGTTGTATGTCAAATACTGTGTTGGGCTCTGTTAAGATAAAGATGAACAACACAGATATGTTAGTGCCCTGATGAGTTTGCTTTGTAGTTGGAAAGGTATATCACTCAAACACTTATAAAATGATCAATAATTGCATACTCTGGTTATACTATGAATAACAAAATGAGATATTAAAGTCAGCGTCCCTAATTTTAAATGAGCAAATTCATACAAAGTTTGTATGAGGAAATGACATCTAGACAGAGATCATAATGATTAAAGAAGCTTGCTACACAGGGCACTCAGTATATTCAGTGTCTCTAAGGCAGGAAGAGCAAAGTTGATGTCATCAGAACACATTGATCTCAGAAATAACTTGAGACACAAAACAGAGAAGCAGGGATCAGATTATCAGAGGCCCTGTAAGTCATTTTAAGCATATCAAATTTTATCCTAAGTACAATGGTGATCACTAGAGGAGTCTAAGTGATCATGACACAAAAAAGTGGTCGTGACTGAGTAGTTTTAAAAGCATTCTAAATATTTTGTGATCCACGGATTAAAGAAAGGCAAGAAAGACTAAGCAAAATAAATCTAGTTGGGATTACATTTCACAGTGACTGTAGAAGTGAAGAGAATTGAACAGAAGCTTAAATAAATAAGTTTAAAAAGTGAATCATGTATCGAAAAAAAGACACTTATAAAATCAGAATTTAATCTGTATGCAGAAAACATATGTAGGTTGATGTTTATTGTGGAGGAATATTTAGACCTATAGTTGTCAAATAAAATGAAAATGAATAAAAGTGTTCAGATTTTAGCTTCCCAGTTAGGTTAATGAATGAGCAGTTGTTTCTCAAGGACATGAAGATAACCACATCTGTATGTCTTTCTGAAACACCATACTATCCTGTTGTTGACATAAAATGGAGAAAATAATTATGTTATACTAATGGAAATTCACTTTTGAGAAAAAATGTTTTAGATATCAAGTTACTATTGTCATCATTTTATTATCATTAAGAAATATAAGATCGTCTTACTTGTGCTACTCTTACAAAGAGGAAGGGTTTTTTTGAGAGTTATTATAGATAATCTGAAGTCCATGGTAACATATAAATGATCCCAAATAAGGAAAGTCTGAGGGCAAAAAACTATAAGAAATACATGCTGGAAATCAGGATTTTTCAACTTCAGCACTATTGAAATTTTGTACTGAATAATTCTTTTCTAGAGAGACTGACCTGTACATTATTACCCCTACTAGTTCTGGTAGCAACATTCATTCCCCAAATCATAACAATGATCAAAAAATGTCTCCAGACATTTGGTTAAAATCACCTTGGTTGTTAAACAGTGCTGTAAATCTACCTTTCTGCATATTTGCTTTTCTATCCATTAATTAACATTGAAAAAATAAAATCTTGGGTTGATTTTCGAAAGAAATATGTAATGTAGTTGATCAATTTGTTATTCTAATTTGATTTACTGCATACCTCCTCGTATTTGCTGGAGACACAATTTGTTTTTCCCACTATCCATAATCTGTATCTGCCGATAGTCACAGTCTACATTATAATTATAGTAGAACCTGAAATGATTAGGGTAATAAAATTGGCACAGAAACTATAAAGCTTAGTCAAAGTATATTAATTAGCAAACACATTTAAGTCTTTTATATTTAGAAAAATAGACTCCTTTCTATTTCATGCTTATTGTAATGGAAACATTATTTTTAAGCCAGTATTGCTGGCAAGATTAATAACTGCCTTCCTGTCTAATCATATTTTATAAGTTTTTATTATATACAAGTTTATAATGGACTTCTATTGAATAGCTAATGGTTTAGCTTCTAATTATTCAATATGTAAATAATTCAGGACAATTTGGAGAAAGAGAGGAATTAAATATAGACAGCTCATTGCTAAGGAATTTTCTCTTGCATGCTTATGTATTTCCTTCAATTATCTTTTCCCTCCTGCTTCAGCTTTTTTATTGCTCCTCTACTGATTTGGTTATCATAATCTCTGCAGAACTGCAAAAATACTTCAAGTTCCTTCTGCAACCTTCCAAAACAGTCAATGAAAATGGCTATTAAACATACTATAATTAAATATTCCTTTAGCTTTTCTGTCCCATTTAAGCTGGTATCTTGCACTATTACAACTTTGAATTTTTCTATCTATAGTCTATCTGCCATACAAATTAAAATGTAAGATGAAATTAAGTCTGATTTTAAAAAGAAAAGGTTTATAAAGAAAAGATAGTTTCCAAGGATTAGAAACAGTCCCAGTAATCAGCATATATCCAAATCTCATCCATGAGCAATATTTAAATTTTATCAGATGCTATGGAGAACCAAAGAAATTAAGAGAGAGAACTCTACTCCCATCTGTTTTTCTTAAAACTCTATTTCTGTACCCTTTATGTTTATAACCTGTTTAATAACAAATGTATCAATTTCCCAAGTTCAAACTTTTTTCTGTTGTTCTAATGGCACCCCACTCCAGTACTCTTGCCTGGAAAATCC
>SJYV01030512.1:185260-219643 GCA_006410875.1 Neotragus pygmaeus
AAAAATGGGATGAGAGGGATGACGTAACACAGAGTAATGAAGACAAAATGATGAACGGAGTGCAGCCAAGAGGCCAAACCACTGAGGAATTTGTGCTGGACTGCACAGGGAGGAGGAAGGAGCAGGCGACCGCTGCAGAGGACTCCCAAATGTCTGGCTCGTGCACTTGGAAGGATAGCAACCTTAACAGTTGAATGGAACTGCCAACCTGATGGCTAGGTGTATGTTTCTGAAGCTCTGAGAAGAGGTCTTGTATTAGAGACTTATTTGGGAACTATGCGTGTATGGGAGGCAATTGAACACACAGGCTGGATCAAACCACCTGAGGTGGAAGTAGGGAGAGACGGCTGAGGACAGAGCCTTAAACATGTCTCAGACTGAAGAGTCAGGCAGAGAAACTAAGTCAGAGTATGAGACTAAGGTAAAGCAATCTGAGTGGAAAGAGCGAAAACATGGTGTGGTAAAACAAAGGAAAGAAGGGAAAAATGACCAAACAGACTAAATTCCACTGACAGCAAGTATGAAAGGAGAAAGAAACACTCCTTCCATTTAACAACACAAAATAGATAGAAATAAAGTGGAATATGTTAGTATATGAAAAGTGAGTGAAGACTGAGAAGTGGAATACAACCCACTCTTTCACAAAATGTGGCTGTGCAGAGGGGGAGACAGTGGCGGTGGAAGGGCAGTGACAGAGGCTTCAGTCCCCTTCACCTATCTGCTCAGGTTTAAATGCTTATGGAGGCAGGCCCTTAAGAGAGAGAAGCTGGAGACAGCTAGGAGGACAGAGCACTGATGCTGTGTGTTCCCAGAGCTGAATGGGAGCTGGGACAGGAGCACAGGTGGGAAGGGCCTGAGTGGTGAGAGGAAGGGACTGGCTGGTTCAAATCCACGTCAAGTCCTGGAGTTCCCTGTGCAGACCCGTGGAGAGTCTGAGGGCCCTCGAGCTGTATTTTGAGTCTGCAAACAAAGACTGGAAATAGCACAGGCCCACAGAATGCCTACAGGTAAGCCCCTCTGGGTGCAACACTCACTCAGTCTATAGGTAACCTCTCCTGGGCCTGCATCCCAGGGGGGCACTCGGAGATTTGGAGACCTGTGCCTGTGTCATGCCCAGGCCAGGATCAGTGTTGAAGAAGGTGCTGTGAACTTTTCTCTGGTAAAGTCTGGCACCATCTGGGGACAAGGGCACTTCCCCAGACCTCTGAGAACCCCAACTCACTAGACACAAGGACAGGATCATCCCTCCCATTGGGCAGGTGCCATCCACAACTTTCCTTTGTTAGATTTCTTCTTAGAATATTCAAGACCCATGTGATAGGATTTCCAGGCAAAAAAGAACACGCCTGGGATGGAGGTGGGAAAGGATATCAGGAATTAAATGCTACCTGCATTTGGCTACAGAGATTTTGGTTAAAGTTTTTAAAGCGATGTTTACAGCAACTTTACCCATAATTGCCACAATTGGAGGCAATCAAGATGTCCTTTGGGATGTGTTGGATAAATTCCAGCAGAACACCCAAAAGCCTGAGGCTGTGCAGCCCATGAAGCTGCTGCATGCAGTGAGGGGGGGAGGGAACACCAGGAGGCAGAAAGAAGGCGAGTCAGCTGATGTTTACTGCCCCTGCACAACAGCGGCTCTTAGAGCCTCGCTCAGCCAAATAAAGGGGCTCTGTTGGGTCCAGTTTGCAGGTGAGGGTATGATGCTCAGGGAAAGTGACGGCTGGTCATGGGACCTGGGATTGAGGTAAGGACTGNAGCTGATGTTTACCGCCCCTGCACAACAGCGGCTCTTAGAGCCTCGCTCAGCCTTTACAATAACCCAAATAAAGGGGCTCTGTTGGGTCCAGTTTGCAGGTGAGGGTATGATGCTCAGGGAAAGTGACGGCTGGTCATGGGACCTGGGATTGAGGTAAGGACTGCTGTCTTCAGCGTAATGAGAGCAGCAAACATGCACTGAGCCCAGGTGTGGATACCAGACTGACCACAAGACAGGGCCCAGTGGGGAAAGGACAGCAGGCTGCACAGGAGGGAAAGGACCATGTGGTGGACCTGGGCCCATGCTGGATGCTGAGGCAGCAGGCTCCTCTGCCTCTGTCCAGGGACGGTGGGTATGAAAGGATCACTGAAAATGGGGGTCTGCAGGCTACTTAGAAGGGGCCCAAAAAGACACCAGGCTGCTGGCTACGACAAGCCACAAGCATCGCAGAATCACCCTCCTTCTGGATAGCAACATCAGCCAGCAGAGGATACAGCTGACCAGGCATCTGGATCAGCCCACAGTTCAGCTCCATCTGCATCTGTTTCACGTCTGCTCCCTGTGGGTGTTGGGGTGACACAGAAACTGATATGGAGATCCTGCTGGATGTGACAATGCCCAGAGAGCAGCAAAGGGCTGCCAGGATGAAGGCCCACAGAATGGAGGCCCACAGGATGGAGGTCTACAGTGTGGAGGGNAATACAGTATATTAACACATATATATGGAATTTAGAAAGATGGTAATGATGACCCTGTATGCAAGATAGCAAAAGAGACAGAGATGTATAGAGCGGACTTTCAGATTCTGAGGGAGAGGCAAAGGGTGGGATGATTTGGGAGAATGGCATTGAAACATGTATACTATCATGTAAGAAACGAATTGCCAGTCTATGTTGGATGCAGGATGCAGGATGCTTGGGGCTGGTGCACGAGGATGACCAGGAGGGATGATGTGGGGTGGGAGGTGGGAGGGGGGTTCATGTTTGGGAGCTCATGTACACCTGTGGCGGATTCATGTCAATGTATGCCAAAACCAATACTGTACTGTAAAGAAAAATAGAGTAAAAAAAATAAAGAAATAAACATAATTCTACCACAAATGATAGTGTACTAAATAACTTCCCCTGTATGTCCAATATAACTAATCCTCATAAGTTTGGCTGGATGGAGAAATTATAAAGTACCCTATAATCTGGCAAGCTCCAAACTTGAGACACATCGTGTAATATAACACTACATTTTTGTATTGCTGATTATATATCATAGCACTGAGATGGAAAAAGTGGCATTGAAACAGTGAAAAGACGTATGGTGACTAGGTCATTTTTAAATGCGAATGGCATAAAAACATTTCTCCCCAAGTTTCTATACTAAAAAAGCCTTTAAAATACCAGAAAACTCTGAGTAGCTTCATGACTGTGTACAGTCTCTTTGTTCATGTGTTCATTCACAAGTTTTGAGCATTTATTTGCTAGGCACTGTGCTATACACAGAGAGATCAAAGACAAATGATGTTAAGGATTTCACATTTCAACACAGGATGTAGAGGTACAGAAGGATAATTACAATAAAATATGGTTAGAATTAAAATAAGAAAATGAATAAGGAGTCAAATGGATCACATATAAATGAACAACTTAAAGTCAGAGGGTCTACAGAGCTTGATTCTTTTGAAGGACATTAAGAAAATAGGATTTTTTTTCAAGTGAAAAAAATTAAGAAAATGGATATCTATCAGAAGTGACATGTGCAAAAACTCAGAATTGTGAGTGGACATTGTAAGTTCTGTGATAATTCCAATATAACTGGAGTTTGGAATGAATGGTGGGAACAAGAGGGAGTCAAGTGAGCTTGCAATGTGGTTGTGGCAAAGTTTTAAAAGGAGGGTCATGTGGATGATGCTAAGGGATTTGGGCTTTGTTGTTAAAGGTCTAACTTATAGCCCTCCTAGGACTCATCTGATAAATGAGAGGATAAATAGAGGTCTGAGTAAAACGGACCAATGAATATAGCACTTTAAATTACTAGGGATTTACCCAGGGCAGTTGAACCAGAGTAGTTGGGTCAGAAATCAGAATGTAGTGGTGTTAAGGAATGTCTGGAGATAGCAAGAGGTAGAGCCATCAAGTGATTCTTCTTCTGATTAGTTGGTGATGAAGAAAAGAAGACTGAGCGGCAGCTTGAGAAAAATTTTTAGGATAGGAGAGTCCTGATTATTCTTTGTAAACTGAAGAGAAATTAGAAGGGACAAAATCATTGGCATTATAGTAAATATAAGGATATTTGATGGAGGAATAGATGAGGTAGTTGGAATGGGATTTAACTTTGACAAAAGGTGAGACACACCTTCCTTCAAGGCTGGAGAGAAAGTTAACAAGACAGGTACTATTTTCAGAACACAGAGAGGAAAAAAGGATTTTAAAAGTTGAAACATTTCTATTTTAAGAGTATAGTTAAACAATGATATTTGTAATTCAGTACAATAATTCAATTCCAAGCTATTCATGGCAAATATGTAAAGCTTTATATGAAACTTTAGGTAGTGAGAAATGGTAGTGAAATATTACTTTTATGGCTAATGGTGAAAATTTATTTTCTTATCCACCCAAGGATGATAGCTATCTGGTTTAATAGGCTTTATTCCTTTGTAGCTTGATATTGTCAAATAATTGTTGTAACATGAGCAATTAAAACATTGATGCTTGTTGAGCTTCTATTCTGCAACATGTACTATTTTTCATGTTTTCCAAAAGCACTTTGATACAAGTGCTGTTGTCCATATTAGTAGAAAATGAAATCTAGGCTCAGAAAGATTAAGGTTGTGGTCATATAACTAGATAGTATCAGAGCCAAGATCCCACCATTAGAATCTGTGAGCTTCTTATTACACCAGGGTATTTTTCTCTGTAGGGCTGTCTACATTTTCAATACAACCTTTAAATTAAAATTTTAGAAAATACCTTCATGAGGAATGACTAAAAGTGTCACTTCAAGATTTTTATCTTCAAAAAGTTGTATGTGGCTTTGGCCATCTCAAGCGAAGAGTTGACTCATTGGAAAAGACTTTGATGCTGGGAGGGATTGGGGGCAGGAGAAGAAGGGGATGACAGAGGATGAGATGGCTGGATGGCATCACTGACTCGATGGACATGAATCTGAGTGAACTCCGGGAGCTAGTGATGGACAGGGAGGCCTGGCGTGCTGCGATTCATGGAGTCGCAAAGAGTCAGACACGACTGAGCGACTGAACTGAACTGAACTGAACTGATGGAGAAATGGTTGAAGGAAATGTTGGAGAGATAGATATGTGACTTTTCTTCACTGGTAGGAGCAGGGGACTAGCAAATTTGGATACTGTTAGCATGATTTCATTCTCCTTCTCAAGCTGATTAGTTCTGGAGATATCTGACTACAAAACAACCAAGGGCATGAAGAGGGAGGAAAGTAAAAATTAAACCTGTAACAAGGGCAGGAACATATTTATGATGCTAGAATCATGTTAGAATCAAAATTTTTAAAGATGATGTGAAATAAAGATCATGGAAGGGCTGGAACCAGCAAACTATATTACTTCAATTATGGTTACTGTGACTAAGCTGTATCTATAGGATAAGTGTAGCACACACAGAAAGTTAGGATGGAACCCTGAGAAGAGGATTATTTTAGGTTTACTTGTATTGAATATCATGTTCCTATGGCTAACCCAGAGCATTATTTGCAAAACCAAGAATATCAGCAATGTTTAGGTTAATTTATTTGGAAATGTTACACTCATTTCAAAATACCAAAGAACCTGGTAGGGCATGCCAGTAATACTGCATCACGGTTATTTTTCCAGATACAAAGCTTATTTGTTTATGAAAAGTCACAAAACTAAAGAAAGATTGAATATAGTGAAGGAAATTATAATTCTTGCTAGCTTATCAATTTCCCTCTATGTAAATATATTAAACAAAAAATCATGAGGTACTCGGAATTCTTCAATATGAGCTATTTATTACACAGGGTCAATATACTCCAATGTATTCACTGATTAATGCAGTACAATTAGAGAGATGTATGTATAGGCAGAGGCAAGATTCATTTTATGGTAAAGATAAACACTTTTTTTTCCCTAGCCTTGGTTTAAATTTTTTCTTTGTTCAGTAACAAATTTCAAATGATGTTCACTTAATTGAACCAAATAGTCATAAGGAAAAGGCAGTAGCAGACTTATAACTAAGCAGATGGTTTTGAGGAACAATTCTTTTTCTATTTGTCCTATCACTGGTAATAATTGGGATTACTTTCTAGCAGCTGGATACTTTCGATATGAAAGAAAATATGAAACTAAATTACAGAGGTTATGCTGAGCCCAAGAGAGAAAAGAAATGAGAAGACATAATTGAACCTGTAAAGGGTTCATTTGTAGGTGGGACATTTCCTCCTGGGAAATGAAATATCTTACAGCAATACAATGAATATACATCTGATTTATGGTAATTAATTCTGAATGTGGGTTATCCAACACACTGCTCACAATAGAAGATGAATTGTACAACTGAATTATCAGGGCCTTGGAAGTAAAATTAACTTAACCTTAGCAGAAAGTGAAGTTTTGTACCTCATCTCCACATAGAAATCATAGATCAAGCCATCCTGTCTTATTTCACTGCCCAGAGGTCTAATTATAAATGGGAAATGAAGCAAAGAAGGAATAGCTTTCCTATGTATTCTGCCGTGACAAAAATTTTGTTGGAAATCACACCAAGTTTAGTGAAAGGTTGAATACCTTCACTCCATTCTTTCCAGACTCAAGATAAGAGTCAGATGACAGTAGATATTGTCCCATGCTTCTTCATACCCAATTTTGGAATGGGATAGACAACAGTGTTGAAAAATGCACATGCTTGCCTCTGCTAAAATGATAAATAATTAGAATGTGTTCCTAAAAGAAATGTTGGGACCCCCTTACTTAATATTAGTTTATTTGAGCTTTAACCACAATTATTGACTGTATCTAGGTTGCAAAATTCAGCATCCACATTTAGTCTTCAGCTACTTCTAAAGGAAAAGGATTAATTAGCTATGTTCACTATTTCTTTAAATTTCTAAGTGGTAAATTAGTTTAATTAAACTTCTGAATTAGATTTGAAGAGATAAACCATATAACTTCATGCAATCAATACCATGTATTCAGGAGAACAAACTCTGGAATTACTTATATAATCAGAATCTAATGTAGAACAGAAATTACACAAATTGAAATAGTCAAATAGAAATAGGACAACATAAACCATCTGAATGCTTTCAAATATGTAAGATTTAATTTCAATAGAATAATTTCTGAATTTTAAATTCCCATTTTACATTATTAAAAAAACAAATTTATGGACTTCATGTTTTAGAGCAGTTTCAGTTCCACAGGAATACTGAACTTACCAGAGTGGTAGGTACATTTGTTACCGTTGATGACCCTACACTGACACATCATTGCCAGTCAAAGTCCATAGTTCATGTCACAGTTCTTACTCTTGATATTGTGCAGTCTATGGCTTTAGACAAAAGACGAATTGTATCATTATACTATCATATAGAGAGATTCAGTGTTCTAAAAGTCTGTGTTCTGCTTATTCATCATTCTACCCCCTCATCCCCAGCAACCACTGATTTCTGTCACTATAGTTTTGCCTCTTACAATGTTATATAATGTGTTGTTGCTGTTCAGTCACTAAGTCGTGTCTAACACTTTGTGGCCCCATGGACAATACAGCGCCAGGTTCCTCTGTCTTTCACCATTTTCCAGAGTTTGCTCAAGTTTATGTCCCTGGAGTCAGTGATGGTATCTAACCATCTCATCCTCTGCCACCTCATTCTGCTTTTGCCTGCAATCTTTTCCCAGCATCAGAGTCTTTTCCAATGAGTTGGATCTTCACATCAGGTGGCCAAAGTACTAGAGTTTCAGCTTCAGCTTCATTCCTTCCAATGAATATTTTAGGGTTGATTTCTTTTAGGATTGACTGGTTTGATCCTCTTGCAGAGTATTCTCAAGAGTATTCTCCAGCACCATGATTTGAAAGTATCAGTTCTTTGATTCTCTGCCTTCTTTATGGTCCAACTGTCATATATATGTACAGTGACTACTGGAAAAACCATACCTTTGACTATAGGAAACTTTGTCGGCAAAGTGATGTCTCTGCTTTTTAATATGCTGTCTAGGTTTGTCATAGCTTTTCTTCCAAGGAGCAAGTATCTTTTAATTCCATGGCTGCAATCACCATCCACAGTGATTTTGGAGCTCCAAGAAAATAAAATCTATCACTGCTTCCATTTAATACAATATGTAGCCTTTTCAGAGTTGACTTTTTTCACTTAGTAATATGCATTCCAGTTTCCTCCATGACTTTTCATGGCCTAATAACTCATTCCTTTTTAGCGCTGAATAGTACTCCATTGTCTGGATATTTGTTCTCCCATTCACCTACTGAGAGGCATCTTGTTTGTTTCCAAGTTTGGGCAGTTACATATGATGTAGCTATAAACACCCATGAGCAGGTTTTTGTTTAGACATTAGGTTATAACTCCTCTGGGTAAATAAAAAGGAATAGGATCACTGGGTCATAAGATTATATGTAGTGTTGTAAGACACTGCTTAAGAGTCATCCCACATAGTTGTCCCATTTTGCCTATTCCCAGCAATGAATGAGAGTTCCTATTGGTACAAATTCTCTCCAGCATTTGGTATCATCAGTAATCCAGATTTTGCCCATTCTAACTAGTGTGTAGTAGTATCTCATCTTTTCAATCCACATTTCCTGGTGATATGTGTTGTGCAGCATATTTTAATGTATTTATTTGCCATCTAATGTCTTCTCTGGTGAGATGTGTATTCAGATCTTTGGCTCATCTTTTCCCCAGTTACTTTTATTATGGTAAAATACACATAACATGAAATTAATCTTTTAACAGTATTAATTGTCCAGTTTAGTGATGTTAAATATATGTGTAATGTACAAAAATCACCACCACCTGTCTCTATGCTCATCTTATAAAACTGAAATTCTATATCTAGTAAACGATAACTTCCCATTCCACTTCATCCCATTCCCTGGTACCCACCATTTTAATTTCTGTCTCTATGATTTTGATTACTCTGAGTACCTCATAGAAATGGAATCACATAGTATTTGTCCTTTTGTGACTAGTTTATTTCACATAGTGTAGTATCTTCAAGGTTTATCTATGCTGCAGCATATTGCAGAGTCTCCTTCCTTTATAAGACTAAATAATATTCCATTGTATGCAGATACATAAATGTCTGTATGTATTTGTGTGTATATATATATATATATATATATATATGCCATGTTTTATTTATCCATTCATCTAACAGTGGACATGTGAGTGCTTCCACATTTTAAATTATGAATAATACTGCTATGGAAACAGGTATACAACTCTCTCTTTTAGATCCCCCATTCTTTTTTTTAAGTTCAGTATTATTATTTACACCATCAGTTTTCACAAGCAAAAAGTACAATAATTTTAAAATAGTAATTTTATGTTTTAAGTTAAATTTATTTATTTTAATTGGAGGCTAATTACTTTATTGTACTGGTTTTGCCATACATCAACACGTATCTGCCATGGGTGTACACGTGTTCCCAATCCTGAACCCCCCTCCCACCTCCCTCCCCATACCATCCCTCTGGTTAAAGGCAGTATGACAGATATTCTCATTCTTTTTGATTAAAAAACAAATTGACTATTATATACTGAAAATTGAAACTCCTAGAATATCATATCATGTGATATTATATTACATTGAGATCCTACTTTCAGTTCATGTGGATATACATTAAGAAGAGAAATTGTTGAATCATATGGAAATTTTATTTTCAGTTCTTTGAGGAAACTATACCATTTATCATAGCAGTTCTACAATTTAAATTTCTATAGTTTTGACTTACATTTCTTCATGACTCATGAAGCTGAGTATCTTTTCTTGTGCTTATTGGACATTTGTATATCTTTTTTTTTGGAAAACTATGTTCAAATTCTTTGCCCATTTTTTTGAATTGAATTGTTAGATTTCTTTTGTTATTGAGTTTTAGCCTTCTGTATATTCCAGATATTAATTTCTTAACAGATACATGATTTCTCCTATTCTGTGGGTTCCCCTTTTGCTCTGTTGATAGTATATGCTAGAGAACAAAATGTTCTAAATTTCATGTAGTTCAATTTGTGTATTTGTCTTGTGTTACCTATGCCTTTCCTGTCACATGCAAGAAGTCATTGCCAAATTCAATATTTTGGAGCTTTTGTCCTAAGTTTTCTTCTAAATATTTATTGTTTAATGTCTTATATTGAAAATTTGGTCCCTATTCATTTTTGTACATGGTGTTTGGCAAGTGCCCATCTTCATTTCTTTTGCATGCCATGTGAATATCCAGGTTTGGGGGCACCATGTATTCATTTCCTATTGAATGGTCCTGGCACCCTTGTTTAAAATCATTTGACTATGTATATGAGGGTTTATTTCTGAGCACTCTGATCTATTTCAGTGGTCTGTGTGTCTGTACCACACTATTTTTATTATTGTACCTTTATAGTAAGTTTTGACATCAGAAAGTGATATTCCTCCAATTTTGCCCTTATTTACAAGATGATGTTGGCTCTTCAGGATCCCTCAAGCATTCATATGAATTTTTGGATGTAATTTTCTATCTCTGCTAAAGAAATGCCATTGAAATTCTAATAGCAGTTGTACTGATTCTGTAGATCTTTGGGGGGTAGTATTGACATTTTAACAATATCATCTTCCAGTCTACAAATGTGGGATGCTTCTATTTATGTCTCCTTAATTTTCTTCAGTAATGTTGTATACTTTTCATTGTTCTATATTTCTACATATAAGATTATATCTTCACAGATATTTTTACTTTTTTCCTTTCCAATTTGGGTCACTTTTATTTCTTTTTTCTTTCCTAATTTATCTAACTAGTACTTCCAGTACTCTGATGAATAGAAGTGTTATCCTTTCCTTTCTCCTCTTAAAAGAAAATCTTCAAATTTTTACCATTGGGTATGGTGTTTACTGTGAGTTTTTCATATATAGCTTGAGTTATATTGAAAGAGTTTCCTTCTATTTATCTCTTTTTTGTTTTTATTTTATCATGAGATATTAAATTTTTTCTGCATCAATTGAGGCAGTCATTTTTCCCCTTTTTTTTCCTCCTTTACTTTAATGTACTACGTTGATCAAGTTTTATACATCAAACCATCCTTGTATTCCAGAAATAAATCTCACTTGGTCAAGGTATATAATCTTTCTAATTGAATTAGAAAGCTGCTGAATTTGGCTTTACTAGTCTGTAGTTTACCTTCTTTGCAATATCTTTTTCTCCCTTTGGTTTCAGGGAAATGCTGGCCTCATATGATGCACTAGGAAATATCCCCTTGTCTTCAAACTTGGAAAAGCTTGGGAATTGTTTTTAGTTCTTCTTTATATGCTTGCTAGGATTTACCAATGAATCTACTAGGTTCAGAACTTTTCTTGTTGGGCCATTTTGAATTACTGATTCAATCTCCTTGCTGCTTATAAATCTCTTTAGATTTTCCATTTCTTCAAGTCTTTGCAGATTTTGTGTCTCTTAAAATTTGCCTATTTTATCCATTCTATCCAATTTGTTGACGTACAACTGCCCATTGAACTATCTTATAATACTTTCTATTACTATAGAATCAGTAACAGTGTTATACTTCTATTTTTGATTTTAGTAATTTGCGTCTTATCTTTTTTTTTCTTTCAAGTCTACCTAGCTACCAGTTTGTCAATTTAGTTGTTCTTTTTGAAGAACCACCTCTTAGTTTCATTGATTTTCTTTCTTTCTTTTTTTTTTTTGTTTCTGTTCTCAAGTCCACTTATCTTTGTTCTACTTTNTCGGACACGACTGAAGTGACGCAGCAGCAGCAGCAGAGTGTGCCTACTCTGTCAGATGCTGTGACTGGTGCTTTCCTGTTTATATTAATACTCATTTAGACCTCATAGCTGCCTTTTGAAGTAGATTTTCATTTTAATCAATTTATATGTTCTTATTAAAAGATAAATCATTGTATAAAATTAAATTTTGTTTAATTATTTTATAGAGAAAATTAAGGTTCTAAGAGATTAACTTGCCTGAGATCTCAAAATTAATGATGAGACAGGGATATAAGTTTGCCTGATTTTATTTTATATTGTTTCTATTACCCCAAACTTGCTCCAAGAAATGCTCGGACCAGTCAGCAGCAGTTTTGGTGTTTTAGGATATTCTCTAGTCTTGATTGTTCCTAAACAGTTGATGTTTTACTCTTAATTTCAGTCTGTAGTCAGATTGAAGGACAGTAAGAGAGAGAGGTATATCATTAGAATAGAGGTAGATTTTCACTTTACAAACCTTTTATTAGAAATATTTGACCATGGTTAGGATTAAATGTTTATTGTAGTGGTGGCAGGTTGAGCCTTAAGAATTGCAGTCAGAACTAGATAACCTGTCAGTTTATAAGGTTCCTTAGTATTAATACACTCCCAAAGTCAAAGCATTGACCTTCTTTTGATAAAGACATGTGTTAGAAACTATTGTTTATATATTCTGCCTTGGGTAGTTTAACTTGGGGGCAGAAATCATTACTTCACCCCATATATCTTAAGTGTTTNAATAATATTCCATTGTATGCAGATACATAAATGTCTGTATGTATTTGTGTATATATATATATATATATATATATATGCCATGTTTTATTTATCCATTCATCTAACAGTGGACATGTGAGTGCTTCCACATTTTAAATTATGAATAATACTGCTATGGAAACAGGTATACAACTCTCTCTTTTAGATCCCCCATTCTTTTTTTTAAGTTCAGTATTATTATTTACACCATCGGTTTTCACAAGCAAAAAGTACAATAATTTTAAAATAGTAATTTTATGTTTTAAGTTAAATTTATTTATTTTAATTGGAGGCTAATTACTTTATTGTACTGGTTTTGCCATACATCAACACGTATCTGCCATGGGTGTACACGTGTTCCCAATCCTGAACCCCCCTCCCACCTCCCTCCCCATACCATCCCTCTGGTTAAAGGCAGTATGACAGATATTCTCATTCTTTTTGATTAAAAAACAAATTGACTATTATATACTGAAAATTGAAACTCCTAGAATATCATATCATGTGATATTATATTACATTGAGATCCTACTTTCAGTTCATGTGGATATACATTAAGAAGAGAAATTGTTGAATCATATGGAAATTTTATTTTCAGTTCTTTGAGGAAACTATACCATTTATCATAGCAGTTCTACAATTTAAATTTCTATAGTTTTGACTTACATTTCTTCATGACTCATGAAGCTGAGTATCTTTTCTTGTGCTTATTGGACATTTGTATATCTTTTTTTTTGGAAAACTATGTTCAAATTCTTTGCCCATTTTTTTGAATTGAATTGTTAGATTTCTTTTGTTATTGAGTTTTAGCCTTCTGTATATTCCAGATATTAATTTCTTAACAGATACATGATTTCTCCTATTCTGTGGGTTCCCCTTTTGCTCTGTTGATAGTATATGCTAGAGAACAAAATGTTCTAAATTTCATGTAGTTCAATTTGTGTATTTGTCTTGTGTTACCTATGCCTTTCCTGTCACATGCAAGAAGTCATTGCCAAATTCAATATTTTGGAGCTTTTGTCCTAAGTTTTCTTCTAAATATTTATTGTTTAATGTCTTATATTGAAAATTTGGTCCCTATTCATTTTTGTACATGGTGTTTGGCAAGTGCCCATCTTCATTTCTTTTGCATGCCATGTGAATATCCAGGTTTGGGGGCACCATGTATTCATTTCCTATTGAATGGTCCTGGCACCCTTGTTTAAAATCATTTGACTATGTATATGAGGGTTTATTTCTGAGCACTCTGATCTATTTCAGTGGTCTGTGTGTCTGTACCACACTATTTTTATTATTGTACCTTTATAGTAAGTTTTGACATCAGAAAGTGATATTCCTCCAATTTTGCCCTTATTTACAAGATGATGTTGGCTCTTCAGGATCCCTCAAGCATTCATATGAATTTTTGGATGTAATTTTCTATCTCTGCTAAAGAAATGCCATTGAAATTCTAATAGCAGTTGTACTGATTCTGTAGATCTTTGGGGGGTAGTATTGACATTTTAACAATATCATCTTCCAGTCTACAAATGTGGGATGCTTCTATTTATGTCTCCTTAATTTTCTTCAGTAATGTTGTATACTTTTCATTGTTCTATATTTCTACATATAAGATTATATCTTCACAGATATTTTTACTTTTTTCCTTTCCAATTTGGGTCACTTTTATTTCTTTTTTCTTTCCTAATTTATCTAACTAGTACTTCCAGTACTCTGATGAATAGAAGTGTTATCCTTTCCTTTCTCCTCTTAAAAGAAAATCTTCAAATTTTTACCATTGGGTATGGTGTTTACTGTGAGTTTTTCATATATAGCTTGAGTTATATTGAAAGAGTTTCCTTCTATTTATCTCTTTTTTGTTTTTATTTTATCATGAGATATTAAATTTTTTCTGCATCAATTGAGGCAGTCATTTTTCCCCTTTTTTTTCCTCCTTTACTTTAATGTACTACGTTGATCAAGTTTTATACATCAAACCATCCTTGTATTCCAGAAATAAATCTCACTTGGTCAAGGTATATAATCTTTCTAATTGAATTAGAAAGCTGCTGAATTTGGCTTTACTAGTCTGTAGTTTACCTTCTTTGCAATATCTTTTTCTCCCTTTGGTTTCAGGGAAATGCTGGCCTCATATGATGCACTAGGAAATATCCCCTTGTCTTCAAACTTGGAAAAGCTTGGGAATTGTTTTTAGTTCTTCTTTATATGCTTGCTAGGATTTACCAATGAATCTACTAGGTTCAGAACTTTTCTTGTTGGGCCATTTTGAATTACTGATTCAATCTCCTTGCTGCTTATAAATCTCTTTAGATTTTCCATTTCTTCAAGTCTTTGCAGATTTTGTGTCTCTTAAAATTTGCCTATTTTATCCATTCTATCCAATTTGTTGACGTACAACTGCCCATTGAACTATCTTATAATACTTTCTATTACTATAGAATCAGTAACAGTGTTATACTTCTATTTTTGATTTTAGTAATTTGCGTCTTATCTTTTTTTTTCTTTCAAGTCTACCTAGCTACCAGTTTGTCAATTTAGTTGTTCTTTTTGAAGAACCACCTCTTAGTTTCATTGATTTTCTTTCTTTCTTTTTTTTTTTTTTTTTTCTGTTCTCAAGTCCACTTATCTTTGTTCTACTTTTTATTTTCTCCTTAGATCTGCTAGTTTGAAGTTTAATTTGTTCCTTCTTTCTTCTTCCTTAAGTTATAAAGTTAAGTTTTTGATTTGAGGTTTTTATGTAGCCCTACATACAGTTTATCATGGAAACTGCCTCATGTTCACTTGAGAAGAATATATGTATCATTATGTTGCATAGAGAACTCTATGTATTTCTATTATACCTACTTGATTTATTGTGTTAAATTCTTTATTTCCGTACTTATCTTCTGTCTGGCTCTTCTATCCACTATTGCAAGTGGGTTATTGAAGTCTCTAAGTATTATATAACTATTTCTTGATTCAATTTTGTCAAATTTTTCTTCATGTATTCTGATGGTCTACCACTAGGGGCATAAATTTTTATAATTATTATGTATTTTTGCTGTGTTTAACTATTAATAAATAATGTCTTTCTTTGTCTCTTGTAAACCTATCTGTTTTAAAGTCTATTTTGTCTGAGACTAGTATAACCACCCCTGCCCTCTTTTAATTAATATTTTCCTGGAATATCTGTTTCTACCTTTTCACTTTCGATTTGTTTCTATCTTTGAATATAAAGTAAAGATATTGTAAATAGGTTCATACTTTTTTCATTCATTCTTCTAATCCCTTTCCTGTGATTAGACAGTTTAACCCATTTACATTTAAAATAATTGTTGATAAGTGGGAATTTACTTTGTTATTTAGTTGCTTGTTCTTCCTATGCCTTATAGCTAACTTGTCCATCACTTCCTGCATTACTGTCTTGTTCTGTGTCTAGTTGATTTATTGTTGTTCTTGTTTAGTCGCTTTGTCATGCTGACAATTTGTGACACCATGGACTACAGGATGCCAGGCTTCCCTGTCCCTCACCATCTCCCTAAGCTTGCTCAAACTCATGTCCATTTAGTCAGTGATGCCATCCAACCATCTTGTTCTCTGTCATCCCCTTCTACTCCTGCCCTCAATCTTACCCAGCATCAGAGTCTTTTCTAGGGAGTCAGCTCTTCGCCATCAGGTGGCCAAAATATTACAGCTTCAGCATCAGCATCAGTCCTTCTGCTGACTATTCAGGACTGATATCCTTTAGGAGTGACTGGCTTGATCTCCTTGAAGTCCAAGGGACTCTCAATAGTCTTCTCCAACACCAGAGTTCAAAAGCATCAATTCTTCAGTGTTCAGCCTTCCTTATGGTCCATCTCTCACATTCATACATGACTACTGGAAAAAACAATAGCTTTGATTAGACAGACCTTCCTGGGTTGGGAAGATCCCCTGGAGAAGGAAATGGCAATCCACTCCAGTACTATTGCCTGGAAAATCCCATGGACACAGGAGCCTAGTAGGCTAGTCTATGGGGTCACAAAGAGTTGGACACAAGTGAGTGACTTCACTTCACTTATCAGCAAAGATGTCTCTGCATTTTAATATGCTATCTAGCTTTATCATAGCTTTTCTTTCAAGGAGCAAGTGTCTTTTAATTTTGTGGCTGCAGTCACCATCTGCAGTGATCTGAGAGCTCAAGAAAATAAAGTCTATCACTGTTTCCATTGTTTCCCCATATATTTGCCATAAAGTGTTGAGACCACATGCCATAATCTTTGTTGAGCTTTTTTGAATGTTGAGCTTTAAGTCAGCTTAATTTTAAAATGTTGAGCTTTAAGTCAGCTTTTTTCACTGTCTTCTTTCACCTTCCTCAAGAGGCTTTTTAGTTCTTCTTTGCTTTCTACTATAAGGATAGTGTCATCTGGATATCTGAAGTTATTGATATAGCTCACACAAATTTTGTTTTCAGCTTATGCTTCATACAGTCCAGCATTTCGCATGATGTACTCTGCACATAAGTTAAATATGCAGGGTGACAATATACAGCCTTGATGTAATCCTTTCCCAATTTGGAACCAGTCCATTGTTCCAATTCCTATTCTAACTGTTGCCTTTTGACCTGCATACAGCTTTCTCAGGAGGCAGGTAAGGTTGTTTAAACATTCCTTGGCATTGCCTTTCTTTGGGATTGGAATGAAAATTTACCTTTTCCAGTCCCGTGACCACTGCTGAGTTTTACAAATTTGCTGGCATATTGAGCGCAGCACTTTCACCGTGTCATCTTTTAAGACTTGAAATAGCTCACCTCCACTAGGTCTGTTTGTAGTGATGTTTCCTAAGGCCCACTTGACTTCAGACTCCAGGATATCTGGCTCTAGGTGAGTGATCATACCATCATGATTATCTGGGTCATTAAGATCTTTTTAGTATAGTTCTGTGTATTCTTATCACCTCTGCTTAATATGTTCTGCTTCTGTTAGGTCCATACCATTTTTGTCTTCTGTTGTACCCATATTTGTATGAACTGTTCCCTTGGTATCTCTAATTTTCTTGAAGAGATCTCTAGTCTTTCCCATTTTATTGTTTTCCTCTATTTCTTTACATTGTTCACTTAGGAAGGCTTTCTTATCTCTCTTTGCTATTCTTTGGAACTCTGCACTCAAATGGGTATATCTTTCCTTTTATCCTTTGCCTTTTGCTTCATAGTTTTTTGGGTTTTTTTGTAGTGAAATGTTTAAATTCCTTTCTCATTTATTTGTGTGTAATCTGTAGTTATTTTATGGCTTCCTCCAGGATTAAGTTCAACATTTTAGAGCTATAACACTCTAATTTCCCAAGTTATGCTGCTGCTGCTACTGCTGCTAGGTCACTTCAGTCGTGTCCAACTCTGTGCAATCCCAGAGATGGCAGCCCACCAGGCTCCTCCATCCCTGGGATTCTCCAGGCAAGAACACTGGAGTAGGTTGCCATTTCCTTCTCCAATGCATGAAAGTGAAAAGTGAAAGGGAAGTCACTCAGTTGTGTCCGACTAGTTAATTTAAATAACATATACAGACTCTGATCCTCTATAGCTCCATACACACCATTTTTGTCTGTTGAGGCCACATAACTGCATCTTTTATATATTGTGTATCCTTAAACACTTAAACAAATAATTATTTTTAATAATTATTATCTTAATTCTGTGGAAAGCACAATTTGTACTTACAAACCAAATTTATAATAATATCAGTTTTTAGACTAGTAACTTTTTTCTTTAAATCAATTAATATCTTAAATCATGTAGGAAATAAAAAGTACAGTTGCAAAGCATTTTTAGAACAATACTAGCATTTATAATTGCCCATATATGTACCTTTATTAATATCGTTTTTCTCCAGACTGTTTCAAATAGCTATGAAATAGTCTTCCCATTTTGCTCTTTTGTTGTTATTTTGTTTATTGTTTTTATTTTAGATAGTTCTCTCTCTGTGCTAAGGATCAGCCAGAGATGTAAACGTAAATTTACTTCAGGTTTCTTCTGAGCCTTTTCCTGGATGTGCATGGTCACCTTATAATTTCCCCTGAGTGTGAAATTGTTTTTGAATGTCATAGTTTTTAATATATAGTTCCCAAAAGGTGAAAAATAAAATTAAGTGGCTAAAAGAGGGTGCAGGTTATATAAATCCCCAGGAAGTCAGTTCAGTCAGAGGAGGAGGAGTTGCAACAATGAAAAAAGATATGACAGTGGTTGCCCATCTCTTTGTACGTCCAAAATGAGAAACACTAATCAAAATCAGAACACGAATCCCTGATTTTCAGAATACAGGGTCTTTTTTAGCCTACCTAGCTCCTGAAAGTTATGTACTAAGTGTTCCAGAAATATGTGCATAGCTTCCTACCATGTGACTAGGAGTAGGGAGAGAATAGCTTCTATTGCACTGAGCTGAAATTGGCCAAATTCAACCAGTTTATCAACCAAGTCTTTCCTTAGAATGTGCAAGTTTTTAATGAACTCTAATGTTCCATAATAATTACATTTAACAAATTCTGCCAGCACAGTTGTTGTTTAGGTGGGGAGATACATTCATGACACTTCCTACCAGACCATCTTTCTCAAATACCATTGGCTCATCTTTTAAATTCAAGTTGTTTTATTATTATTGAATTTTAAGTGTTCTTTGCATATTCTGGATAATAGCTTTTTATCAGATATGTCTTTTGCAAATATGTCTCTCACTTTGTGGCTTCTCTCTTATTTTCTTGACATTGCCTTTCCTAAAGCAGACATTTTTAACTTTAATGAAATACAGCTTATCACGTGTTTCTTTCTTGGATCCACCTTTGGTGTTATAACGAAAAGTCAATGTCATACCCAACATTACTTAGGTATTCTCCTATGTTATCCTGTGAGACTTTAATAGTTTTGTGTTTTATGTTTACATCTATGATCCTTTTTGAGTAAATATTTGAAGAGTGTGAAGACTGTGTCTAAGATTCATTTTTTGCATATGGATATTCAGTTGCTCCAGCACCATTTGTTGAAAAGTTTATCTTTGCTCCATTGTACACATTTGCTCCTTTGTCAAAGATTAGTTGACTGTATCTATGTGTGTATTTTATTTTTTCTGTTCTTTCTATTTTGTTCTCTTGATCCATTTTTCTATTGTTTTACCAATGCCAGACTGTTTTGATTGGTGTAGCTTTATAGTAAGTCTTTAAGTTAGACAGGGGCAGCCCTCCATCATTGTTGTTCTTGTTAAATATTGTGTTGACTATTCTGGTTCTTTTGCAAGAATCATAAAGCTTTAGAATTAATTTGTCAGTACCCACAAAGTAACTTGCTGGGATTTTGTTTAGTATTGCATTGAGTCTGTAGATCAAGTTGGAAGATCTTCAGATCAGTTTTCTAGATCAATTGATATCTAGACAATATTGAGTCTTCCTATTCATGAACATGAAATATTGTTTTGTTTATTCTGTTCTTTGATAACAGTCATCAGTTTGTAGTTTTTCTCATACACATAGATCATGTAAACATTTTGCTATATTTATACCTGTATATTTCATTGTAGTGATAATGTAAATAATGTGTTTTCAATTTCAAATTCTACTTATTCATTGTATGTATGCACTGATGATATATACAAAAGTGCAAGAAGTAAACTCTTTTACATGAACAGCATGTCCTGCTGCTGTGTATAGTCACTTATAGATTCCAGGACGTTTTTTTGTTGTTTTTTGAATTATCATTTTTATCCCTTCCAGTTTATATTTATTGCTTTCCCTCTCATATATATAATTCAATCAATGTCATAAAGTAATTTTTGAGGTCCTGGGATCACTCATTCTGCAGTCACCCTCTCTTGGTATATGACCCCACAACCTGATTTCTGAACTTTAGGCCCAGTCTCATTTCTACTGAATTAATTAACCCTCAT
The DNA here is from genome assembly GCA_006410875.1 of Neotragus pygmaeus. Taxonomy (NCBI): domain Eukaryota; kingdom Metazoa; phylum Chordata; class Mammalia; order Artiodactyla; family Bovidae; genus Neotragus; species Neotragus pygmaeus. The sequence goes on from SJYV01030512.1 coordinate 205,599, forward strand.
ATGTCTCATGAGAATGTTTCTCTGTGCAAGTCTCCTCAGACTCCAAGTGGGAATATAGTTTCTCTATTCACTCAGCTCCTAATAGTAACACCTTTCCTAAAAATTTCCTGCCATGTAAAGCATTATTTATAACGATGGCATACTGGATACACCCCAGCAGAACCAGTATAGAATGATCCAGTTAAACCCTTGAGCATTCCCAGAATGTAAAAATAGACAATTGTTTCAAAAAAAGGGGCAAATCTATATATTCTGTGCATTATTTAAAGTGGAGCAATAGCAGCAACAAAAAAGCATATGAATTGTCTCTTACTCTGAATGTATACTTTGACCCGATTTTGGAAAGAAAAAAGTAATATATTAACATATATTAAACTACATAGTGTTTTTTTTTTTTTTNGTGAAGGAAGGTAACTCTGTGCCATTGTTGGGGGAAATGTGCATTCATATGCACAAACACACATACATACACACACAGATAAACATGCATGCTATATCTGTTTTTTTTTCATACTATGTCTTATCACAGAAGTTTTAACCTGAGAGTGTCTTCAAACTGATCCTCGCTATTTGAAATCCATCAAATCAATAATTAAGAGGAATCACAAGTAGATACTTTCCCAATTCAATTTTGCAGAGCATGTACTATTAATAGGGATGTCTAGGGATACAAAGAAGCTTTGATGGTACAATTAGTTTGAGGAAAGTCTGAGTTGAACAAATTAAGTTAGATTCCACCCCCTATATTTATTGCACCAATGAGTTCTTTTGATATTACCTCCAAATACATCCCAAATTTGTTAACTTTTCTTCATCTTTTCTGCTACTTACTTCAACCAGGTAATCAAAGTGGTCTCTTTGAATCCATATTTCTTGCTATATTTCATTCTATACCCAGTAGCCATGAAATTTTTATACAATATAAATAAGATCAATCTGTCCCTCTGCCTAAACCCCTTCTAGGGTGTCCCTTTACTCTTATATTCAAAATTTTCCTTCAGTCTTTGCCCTGACCTGCCTCTCCTAACCCTCCAATATGAACACATTATACTCTGTGTATTCTACCATAGTTCAGCTACCTTGACCTATCATTTCCTTGAATGCTTCAAGTTCTTTGCCATCTGAGGACTTTTATATTTGCTCTTCCCACTGCCAGGAACACACTCCCTGCCCATCTTTGCAGCACTGGGTTGATATTATCCCCCAGCACTGTGTTGTTATTATCTCTACTGCTCAAATGCCACCTTTTCAGAGATGTTGTTCCTCACACCTCATATAAATATTTTCACTGTCTTATCCCTAATTACTCCCTANTTCCCACTGCCAGGAACACACTCCCTGCCCATCTTTGCAGCACTGGGTTGATATTATCCCCCAGCACTGTGTTGTTATTATCTCTACTGCTCAAATGCCACCTTTTCAGAGATGTTGTTCCTCACACCTCATATAAATATTTTCACTGTCTTATCCCTAATTACTCCCTAACTCATCAATGATTACTTAATAGCAAAAGGCCTTCCCTTGTGGCTCAACTGGTAAAGAATCTGCCCACAGTATGGGAGACCTGGGTTCAGTCTCTGGGTTGGGAAGATCCCCTGGAAAAGGGAAAGGCTACCCACTCTGGTATTCTGGCCAGGGTTGCAAAGAGTCAGACACAACTGAGTGAATTATCACAATTTGTAGTTACTTTGTTTATTTACTTGTTTATGACATATTTCTTCCACTAGAATATAAATATCCATTAGGCAGAGTCTTCTCTGATACTTTCATTGTTGCATTTCCATTACCTAAACAATTATTGAAAAATGGTATGTAATGAGTTGATATTTGTTGAATTAATTTTTGACAAAGTATATGAGAGTATTCTTATGACAAATAAACCACAAAATTACAGAACTACAATTGGTAGATGATATGTTCAACATAGCAGCTTTAAACAGGAATGGTTATATTTGAAAGGTGATACGTATTAATTAATTCAGAAAAAGTTGCATATTTATTGTGAGCCAGACAGTATGCTAAGTACCAAGAATATGGCTTCATGAAGAAGTTACAATGTATTAAAAAGAAAAAACCCAACAACTATGCAGAGTCTTTACAAGGGTTACTTGAAAATGGAATATGCAATTATATATTCAGAATGATTATGTTACACTATTGACTAAAGTTCATATTTTCGGTAAGAAACTTTTGTAAAGTTCTACAATCTGCATTGTCTGAGTGGTTTCTTTCCTTTAGTATAGGAAAGAAATACTTTTGCTTTCCTTTATCTACAAGTAGATCCACTTCTTAGTAGCATGCCTTCTTGGGGAAATAATACTAATAATGAAAATTTAATGGTTCATTCCTTCTTGCTTCCACTCTTCAAATTGGCAATTAATAGCCAGTGAAAGGATTAAAGGGCCATACTGAATCCACAGTAGATAGATCTAAACACTTCCAATGATTTTGCTAATGCTATTCAAAACTGAGTTCGATTATTTTCATTTCAGTGTCATGATTCATACCCCTCCCTCCAGAAACACACACATGCACATGCACACAAACTCTTTGTTGCTTGATGTTTGTTTTTTTTTCTTTTTTCCCACCAGTCCTTATCCACTCCCTCCATATTGTCACAGGTGGTCTCTAAAAATGAAAATCATTTATCCTTCATGCAAAGACCAGTTCTTCTTCTCATGCAAAGATAAAATGTTCACTTTTATTGTCTCTCTCATTATGGCACATGTATCTAAATGGAATTAATAAGGTACCTACCACAGGTTTTCTTAGCTGATTGCTTACAAGTTTGAAAATGTTAATATTCAAAGACATTAAACCCAGAGTAAAAGAAATTAGATCCTTTCAAATAGGAGATATTTTAACGTGTGGTCCCATAAAATAAAATAAACATTCTAAAACTGAAGCCTATAAACATCAGGAAGATGGATAACTTGACACCTCATTCTGCATATCTCTGTTTAATAATATTATATTTCATTTCCTGTGCTAAGAAAACAGCCATTACCCAAAGCAGCCATTCGTAAACAGGCCTTGTGAACAGATTGCATCCTTGTTGGTGGTATGATAATTGAAATAAGTTTTCCAGTCTTTTATGAGAAAATACCAGATGTATAAAATACCTATTAATCAACTCACTCACTTTTGCAAACATAAGTTTCAGTACTGATGGCTATTAAAGAATAAATTCTACATGGAAAAGAGAGTTGTGAGAAAATACCAAAGAATTAGCTAAGTGATTCATCTTTGTGCTGCTTCTGAGTTGCTCCTGACAGCTGTATGGGGCAATATAATTATAGACCCCCTCAAGGACAGACTTGCAAACATCATGCCCAGTATTTCTCCACTTTTGGTTCTAAAAGAAAACAGGGAAAAGTGATTGTCAGTAAGTACATGAAAACTGTAGTCTGTCATCTAGTTTTATGCATGTCTACTCTATACATTGACATTTTTGATACGTTTTCCTTTTCTATCATCTGTTGAAATTGTAATATTTAGGGTTAGCATGTCATAGTGCTATTAAACCAAGTCTTTTCAAATTCTAACAGCAACATATTTGCACTATAATTTATGTCATCTTTTCTAATCCAAATAAAGAAACAAAAGAATTGGGAGAAAGGAAAAAAAGAAAGAAAGAAAGAAAGAAAAGGTCATGGGAAAGAGCACAGGGAAGCTGGCTTACAAATGAATTATTAAAATGCCAAAAATTTTGCCCCAAAATGTGATTGTACATATTGGCGTTTTTAGCTAAAACTGTCCAAGGATATTTTTTACCTCATGCAAGAGATGAAAGACATTGCATTCCTAGAGGAAGAAATAGGTAGTTTTAGTAAACATGATTTTCTTTTTCTGTTTGAATCATGGCTTTCAATATATTCCCTTTACAGCAGTCTCTAGAGTCAAGACTATGGGCCTCAGTCTCCTGTCCTTAATGTGTTCATATTTCAAGTTCAGGAATTTAGCTAATCGAGTCTGCCTTCATTCAGACTACTGTTCTGGGTTAAACTACATGTTTCTTTTAGGCTTTTTCACTTTTGAGAGCCCAGAGGCAGACAGTTTTTATCTACTTACCTTATTTCCATGTATAGCATTTATTTTCAAAAATATAGTTAGCAATGTTATTTAAAGCTAGCTCAAGAAAATAATTTTTCTTGTTGAGTTCTCTTCTAGTATCCCTTCCATTCTCTGTGTGTTAAATTCTGAGTAATTAGGGTGAATATCAGGGGACCATTTATCACTTGAGATCTTCTCTTTGAAAGTCACTAAGGCATGGTCTAGCCAAGGCTAGGAGGTTGATGATGTTTTATCTTAAACTCCCTTCACGTCACTTTTCATAAGTTCATCTTTCCTAGACATTTAGTGACCTCTGACTGCCATCCTTTGGGACATGTGAGGGAGGGAGGAAGAAATTTTCTTCTACCCTTATAGATTATTCTGGTTGGTCTAAGAATTAAGGTGATGAGAGACAGATTAACAGCATAAAATCAAACAAAAGTTAAATAACATGTAAACATGGAAGAGATGCAGAAAAATTAAATAACTCACCAAAATGGTGGGAACCCTCACCTTCAGTCATGTCTGACTATTTGTCTATCCAGTCAGTAATACCATCCAACCATCTTATCCTCTATTGTCCCCTTCTCCTCCTGCCTTCAACCTTTCCCAGCATCAGGATCTCTTCCAGTGAGTCAGTTCTTCACATCCAGTGGCCAAAGTATTGGAGTTTCAGCTCAGCATCAGTCCTTCCAATGAATATTCAGGACTGATTTCCCTCAGCTTAAGTACTGCCTTTTTAACCTCACCTTAACTTGAGTCTTTAGCTCAAGACAATACAGAATGTTGGGGGTTTGGAACCTAAAAGGGGAAGAAGGAAATTGACATGGAAATGGAAAAGCAAAAGTTTCCTAAATGAATATTTGCTGAACCTTCCAGAGACAATAGGAGTTAGAAAATAATTTTAACAGTCTGCTACTTGCTGCCTGCCACACCTAGTTTATATTTTGGGGTCCCCAAAATCACTGCAGACGGTGACTGCAGCCATGAAATTAAAAGATGCTTGCTTCTTGGAAGAAAATTATGACCAACCTAGACAACATATTAAAAAGCAGAGACATTACTTTACCAACAAAAGTCCATCTAATCAAAGCTATGGTTTTTCCAGTAGTCATGTATGGATGTGAGAGTTGGACTATAANCTGTTTGGAGCAGTTGCAATCGTATTCCAAATCACGTGTTACCATGAAAAGTTAAAACATGGCTGTTTGCGCATGACTTAAAAACATTTTTTTTAAATTAGAAATTTCTGAAAGGTCTATATAAGAATGCTTACAGAGCCTTCCCTGGTAGCTCAGTGGTAAAGAATCTGCCTGTCAGTGCAGGAGACAAGGGTTGGATCCCTGATTCAGGAAGATTCCACGTACTACAGAGCAACTAAGCCCGTGTGCCGCAACTACCAAGCCAGTGCTCTAAAGCCTGGGAGCCGCAACTACCGAGCCCACAAGCCACAGCTGCTGAAGCCCGCACGCCCTGGAGCCCGTGCCCCACAGCAAGAGATGCCCCCGCAGTGAGACGCCCCCACACCGCAACTAAAGAGCAGACCCTGCTTGCCGGGACTAGAGAAAGTCTGTGCAGCAACAAGACCCAGCGCAGCTAAGAATATATAAAGTTATATATATATATATAATTGTTTCTAATAGTGCAAACTGTAAATAGCCCAAATATTCATCAGCATGGCAGTGATAAGCTGCAATCTATTCATACAATGGAATACTAGTCAGCACTAAAAAAAACCCCAACATGTTACAGGGGCCTCCCTGGTAGCCCAGTGGGAAAGGATCCACCTGCCAGTGTAGGAGACACGGGTTCGATTCCTGCTCCAGGAAGATCCCACATGCCTTGGGGCAACTAAGCCCCTGGGCCATAACTTTTGAGCCTCTCTGGAGCCTGGGAGCTGCAACTACTTCTGCCTGCGATCCCTCGAGCCTGTGCTCCACAACAAGAGAGGCCACCACAATGAGAAGCTCACACGCAGCAACTAGAGAAAAGCCTGTGTGACAATGAAGACCCAGAACAGCCAAGAATAATTTCAAAAATAAATAAAAAATTTTAAAGTTACAAATCAATGGGTAAAAAAGCCCAGACACAATGACTGTGTGATGAATATCCCATTTATATCAACGAAATAATGAAAGATCAGGAAGATCTAATCGATGGCAACAGAAGTCAAAACAGAGGTCACAGCCGTGATGGTGGGGTGTGTGTGTCTGTATTCCCTGGGATGGGAGTCTTCTCAGATGTCAGGAAAGCTCTGTATTTTTATTAGAATGGATTACACAGGCATGTGTGGAAAACTATAGATTGTAGGTTTAAGCTTGGAGCACTGTAGCCCTGTAGAAACTGTAGGATTGCACTGACCCATGTATTAACCATCACATCACTCTTGGTTGCATTCTGAGACACTTTTGCGGGGGGATGAGGAGAAGGGGTGATGTGGTCAGAGTGAGTCTGGGATGCGGGGTGCCTGCCCAGGCTGCGCTGCCTGTGGGGATGCTGCCCACCCTACTGCTGAACATCTGGAACCCTTGACCTAGAGAAAGCCCTCTGTGACCCGGCCACTTCCCAGCCCTGCAACGCCAGCACCTCCAGCTCCCCAAACACTCTCTGAGGTTTGTGACTTCCAGAACCATAGGGGAATACATTTCTGTTGTTTAAAGCCACAGCTTCCCTGCTGGCTTAGATGGTAAAGAATCCACCTGCAATGCAGGAGACCTGGGTTTGATCCCTGGGTTGGGAAGATCCCTTGGAGAAGGGACTGTCAACCTACTCCAGTATTCTTGCCTGGAGAATTCCATGGACAGGGGAGCCTGGTGGGCTAAAGTCCAAGGGGGTCACCAGGAGTTGGACACGACTGAGTGACTAACACACACAAGTCTGTGGTAATTAGTTACAGAAGGTTTAGGAAACTGCTACAATTATTATTATTATTTTTCATATGTCCTCTTTTCCATTTTTTTTGGTCTTCCTTCAAGAAGACCAATGTCAAGAAGGTTTTCCCTCATGTTTTCGTATAGGATTATTATAGTTTCAGGTCTTTGATCCACTTTGTGTTTTTATGTATGGAAATCTTGATTCCTTAGATATGACACTAAAAGGACAGGCAACTAAAGCAAATATAGACAAGTGGGACTACCTCAAGCTGAAAGGCTTCTGCCCAGCAAACGCAACAACAGAGTGAAAAGCTAACTTATGGGCGGGAGAAGATATCTGCAAAACCAAATATCAAAAAAAGGGTTTAATATAAAAAAATGTATAAGAAATGCCTACAACTCAGTACAAAAAAAAAAACATGATTAAAACATGGTACAACAGTCTGGTTCTAAATAGGAAAAGGAGTACGTCAAAGCTGTATATTCTCACCCTGCTTATTTAACTTATATGCAGAGTATATCATGAGAAACGCTGGACTGGAAGAAACACAAGCTGGAATCAAGATTTCTGGGAGAAATATCAATAACCTCAGATATGCAGATGACATCACCCTTATGGCAAAAAGTGAAGAGGAGCTAAAAAGCCTCTTGATGAAAGTGAAAGAGGAGAGTGAAAAAGTTGGCTTAAAGCTCAACATTTAGAAAACGAAGATCATGGCATCCAGTCCCATCACTTCATGGGAAATAGATGGGGAAACAGTGTCAGACTTTATTTTTTGGGGCTCCAAAATCACTGCAGATGGTGATTGCAGCCATGAAATTAAAATACACTTACTCCTTGGAAGAAACGTTATGACCAACCTAGATAGTATATCCAAAAGCAGAGGCATTACTTTGNTATGACCAACCTAGATAGTATATTCAAAAGCAGAGACATTACTTTGCAAAGAGTCGGACATGACTGAGCGACTGAACTGAACTGAACTGAAGAAATGGTCAAAGGGGATTCCCTGGTGGTCCAGGGGTTAAGATTTAGTCGTCTAATGCAGGGACTGTAAGTTTGAGAGCTGGTCAGAGAGCTCTGATCAGAGAGAGCCAGGATCCCACTTGCCTTGTAGCCAAAGGAGCAAAACATAAAACAGAAGCAATATTGTAACAAAATCAACAAAGACTTTAAAAAAATGGTCAAAGGTCCTGAAGAGACATTACTCCAAAGAAGACGTACACATGGCCAACAGACATATGAAAAGGCACTCAGCATCACTAATCATCAGGGAAATGCAAATCAAAACCACACTGAGACACCACCTCGCACCCCCGGGGAGGGCTGTCGTCAGAAAGACAAGAGACGCCAGGCACTGGTGAGGATGAGGAGGAACTAGAGCCCACTTGACTGTCAGTGGGAATGCCCCCGCTGTGGAAAATAGCACAGAAGTCCCTTAAAAATAGGATTACCACGCAATCCAGCAAGCTTACTTCTGGGTATTTTTCTAAAATGACTGACCTAATCAACAGAGGAATGGATAAAGAAGATATGACACATGTATACAATGGACTATTACTCAGCCATAAGAAGGAATGAGATAACGCCATCCACAACAACACGGCTGGGCCTCGAGATTGTCCCAGTGAAGTGAGTCAGACACAGAAAGACAAATGTCATGTGACATTGTTTATATGTGGAATCTGAAAAAAAGGGCACATATGAACTTATTTACAAAACAGAAGCAGAGTCACAGATATAGAAAACCAACTTATGGTCATCAGGGATAAACTGGGAGATTGGCAGTGACGTACTAGACANATTAATATTTCAAAAGGGGATTTTCCCTTAAGATACATGGTTTTCAAAAAGTTTGTTGAAATCATTAAGTATGCTTGTGTTCATTCAGGGATCAATTTTTTTTTTTTTTGTCATTGTTGCTAAGACTCATTTCTAATTTTCTATTGAAAGTGAATTGAAATGAGGATTTTAAATGAATATTTTCTTTATAGCAATCCTTTGTGGAACTTACCTTTTGCATTTAGAATGGGATATTTGTATTTGTACTTGAGAGTGATTTTTCAAGAGCACAGCATGTTAAGTCATAACTCCAAGAACTGTTTCACCAGCAGCATTATAAGCTAATTGCATTTGACAAAAGAAAAAGAAGAGGGTAAAAAATAGCAGCATACAATTAGGGAACCATTGAAAGTCTGTGCAAGCTAATAAATCCACCCTTGAAAACTCCATCCCCTATTCATGAAAACAAAAAGTTTGTCATTAAATTGAAACTGAAATTTTCTCTGGTGGATTTCACTCATTTACTCACTCAATTGCTTTCAGATTTTTTTTTTTTTAATTGTTTGCTACGTGCTTGGTACTCCTCTACACCAAGAGGATACAGCAAGGAGCAAGACAGGCCCAGGCCCCCTCTCAGGAAGCTTCCTTTTATTGAGGGGAGATGGGCAAGTCTGACATGGCACTGTTTTATGCTGGTGCGCTACTGTGTGAGATCATAAATGCTTGTGGGTTTTATTTCACTTATTTGTTTATTTTTGGCTGTGATGGGTCTTCACTGCTGCTCAGGCTTTCTTTAGTTAGAGAATGAGGGCTGCTCTTTAGCTGAGGTGCGCCCGCTTCTCATGGTGGTGTCTTTTGCTGCGGAGCACAGGCTACAGGGCCCACGGGCATCTGTGGTTGCAGCCCACGGGCTTAGTTGCCCCACGGCATGCGGAATCTCCCTGAACCGGGATCAAATCTGTGTGCCCTGCATTAGCAGGTGGGTTCTTAACCACTGGACTACCAGGGAAGTACTGCTTGTGTTTTTAAACTGCTGAATTTGGGGGTAATTTGTTCTGCAACAGCAGTTATCTACGACATACCCAAACTCTCATGTTCANATTGATGCTTTTGAACTGTGGTGTTGGAGAAGACTCTTGAGAGTCCCTTGGACTACAAGGAGATTCAACCAGTCCATTCTGAAGGAAATCAGTCCTGAATATTCATTGGAAGGACTGATGCTGAAGCTGAAACTCCAATACTTTGGCCACCTGATGGGAAGAACTGACTGATCTGAAAATATCCTGATGCTGGGAAAGATTGAAGGCAGGAGGAGAAAGGGATGACACAGGATGAGGTAGTTGGATGGCATCACCGACTGGATGGACATGAGCTTGAATAACCTCTGGGAGTTGGTGATGGACAGGGAAGCCTGGTGTGCTGTAGTCCATGGGGTCACAAAGGGTCATACACAACAGAGTGACTGAACTGAACTGAACACCTAGTTCATTCTGTACTTTTGTAGTGAGAGCTCCTTCACTGAAACAGGTCCTCTATCTATATTCTTAAGTCAGTTAGGGGGAAGGTCAATGTTTCTTTGAAAGTCCTTTGGGCCTTGACTGTTTTCAGCTCAAAATATTCCTAAGGAAATATTTTAGAGTGGCAAGTTTTACTCCATAGACATTATATTCACAGACCTCTAGATCCTAAAAGTGCATTACTACACAATTCTCTGAACCTTCTTTTCTCCTTGCCACCTGTTCTAAACTTACTATTTCTAAGCACTTGGTGCTTATTGGTGATAACCATATAGAGTTTATATAACGTGACTCAGAGGGAGGCACTAAAGGCAGAACAATTAAATTTCCCCAAAACCTTATAATGAAGGTTTTTTCATTACTTTCCTAAGGATGCTAGAGCTTATGCATTGTTCAGTGAGATACTTGAGGTGGATTTCTTTCAATTTGGTTACTTAAGGTAGTCATCTACTTCAGACCAGATCAATATGTGATCCAATATTTCCACTTAAATTTCCATTTTTCTGAGGCTTCTCACTTATACATGTAGCTACATTCATTGAGTGAAGGGGGGAAAAGTCAGTTGCAAAATAAAGGCAAAGAATCTCTAGGAAATTGTTGTCAAGTTCCAGATCTTGAAATCATTAGCCAAACATATATTTTTAAAATTTTTTATTCTATTTTGGCATGCATGGGTATGCTAAGTCACTTCAGTCATATCCAACTCTTATGTGACCCTCTGTACTGCAGCCTGTCAGGCTCCTCTGTCCATGAGATTCTCCAGGCAAGAATACTGGAGTGGGTTGCCAGGCCCTCCTCCAGGGGATCTTCCTGACCCAGGGATTGAACCTGCATCTCTAACGTCTCCTGTATTGGCAGGCAAGTTCTTTACAACTAGCTCCAGGAAGTCTAGTTGATTAGCAATGTTGTGATAGATTCAAGAGTAGTGTCAAAGAATTTTCACCAAGTCATTTTCATCTCCCTAGTCCTCAAGTGTCCTCTTGCAATCAGGGTAGAATTTTTAACAGTTCAGTGCTTGAGATTGAGTAAGAAAGACACAAAATCCTTGAAAATCAAGGATTTTAGAATCATCTAGTGGAAATAGATGAGACTTAACTAAATGGTCCTTTCTCATACTCACCACAGGAGATTCTAAAAAGCTTTCCCTAACCATTGAGAATCACTCTTATGATTAACAGTCCATAAACTTTTTGGAAAATGGGATATTTTGAAAAATTATGTAGTGACTTATATTCTCCATCTCCAAAGAAATTAATCTATAGACCAAAAATTGGAAACATTTTTAAAATTCCTAGATACTCCTCCCCTGACATGCTGGCACTTCTAATGGTCTGACTACAATATATCTGGTTTAGACTTCTGCTGTATAATATAAAACCATTACTTACAGCCATAGGTTTTATTGTTACTCTGCCAGGGTACAGTTATTGACAGTTTATTAAGAAACATTTTGGAAAAGATGAGTTAGAAGTCACCAAATTATACTTATTGACTATTAAAATGCTTAAATTATCATCTTTTCAATTTAATTCTGACCTCTTAATGCTATTCAAATATAAGCTATTATTACTGATTTTAAAATATGACATCACTGCAACCTGAGGTTTAACAGCTTTTGCAAAAAAACAGCATCCCCACCTGCTGATATTTGTCTTGTTTTAATAGAAGCCTGCAATGAGTTAAATGAAAAACTAACCAGAACAGCAATACTGATTACTAACAATAATAGCCAGCTTCAAATGTGTATCCTGGGGTTTCAGATGATGTCATAAACTACTACTGCAAATTTAATAGTATTGTTGCCTGGAAGCTAAGCCATTACAGTATGTTTAATTTCACTAAGATGTAAATTACATGCTTCTGCCTTGAGTAGTAGTATTGGCTACTGTCACTTTCAGTTCTTATTTTTGCAGCTGTCAGGCATTGAAATGTTTATGGCTGTTTTGTTTATCTAGTAGCCTGTTGTAGCTATTATTTTAAAGATATATACATATATATGCATGTTGTATATATAAGTTAAAAATATATATTAATTTGCTCATACTCTGCATTACTCTTTAGATCCTTTCATAACCACTATTGCTAAAAGCTGTTATTTTAAGAGTGGGAATGAATGCTCCTCTACTAGCACTGCATGTGCTTTTTTTCATTAGAAAGTCCCTATTTCAAAGAGGATCAGTTCAGAAAACTTTTCTTTAGACTGCCTGTCCTGAATATCCCCACTAATATGGATAAACTTCACACCTTCTTTTCCCTAGCACAGAGATTATTAAATATTATATATAAAAATCTTATTTTTTTAATCTTTCTATCACTCTTAAAATTAAGGTGTGATTGATTTAATGAATAAAAGCTTGGGCTTGAAAAAAATGGAAACCAGATCTTCATTCCTCAAATCATATCTCATACAGTTTGTATAACTACCATATTCTCAATATGTAAAATGGAAATGCAACTATATATTATCTATAATTTCCTGGCCATATAAAGAAATTGCATTTATTTTCTTTCTTCTCCTCAGATTTCTCCATGGTACCTGGAATCCTTTACGAAATCACACAACTCCTCTAGAGTTTTATTTTTGACCCACTCAAAGAGATTTTACTAGGGCATCTGCAGGTGCCCTTTTCTTTTATCCATGTGTCCTTTTAATATGGCAACATATGGCCCACAATTGAGATATCAATAAATTTCTTTTGGATATTTTACATACATTCAATACATTATAAGGGAGAGAGAGACTGACAAAGAACGAACTGAATTAAGTTATCTTGGAGAGTTGGGGCAAAAGTGAGGAGCTTTGTTTGTTCTTGGGATGGTAAATAAAACAACTTGATCCTAAAAGGGAAATAAATATAGTAGACCCACTGAATGTAGAAGTCTACAAAAGTTAGACAAAAAGAAATTTGAGGATTTAATTATAAATGGAGAAGCAGTTTGGTCTTCTGTATTCAGGCTCTTCCTTTGTAAGAGGACAGGGAAATTGTCAATTTCATAAAAGGGGATGGAATTTGATGGTGTAATTTTATCCATCTTTGGGATTCTTGGAATTAATAAGAACATTGTTATTTCCCTTACAATGCCTTATAATAGAAGAACCTAGACTGGAACACAAGAAATCTGGGTTCTAGTCTCTGGACTGTCAGTCATTGGTTGAAACATTTTTGCTAGTCATTTTCATTCTCTTGAGAAAAATATGAATTTTTATAAGATCAGTGTTTGGAATTAGATTAGAAAAACATGAATCACTTAGGCAAGAATGTTAGAATCATCTGCAGAAAAAAATAAAATATAAAAAAGGAAAAGAACAAAGGTAAGAGCCTGAATGCAGATATTCTCAGAAGAGAAAGTGAGAGATGAATGCGAGAGAAGTGGGGGAATAATATGATTTGGGGTATATTTTCAAGGGGTCTTTCAGTTGTATTTTTTCAGTGATGGAGTCCGAAAGTCTTGAGATCTTTATAATTTCAAAGGCTAGCAATGTTATTGTCACTCTTTTTTGTGGTCTTAGAACCAAACAGCAAGGGAGTTGGATTCAGCAAGGGAGTTGGATTTTAGTCTTTGGCTTTATGATTGATTTCCAGAGTCACTGGGTACAAGTTGCTTTTCTAATTTTTTTCTCACTGTCAACAATGAAGATATTAACTGGGTGAAGTCTGAGATACCCTTTCTACTGTTTTGTTTTTTATTTCTTCATTTTTTAATTGAAGGACAATTGCTTTATAGAATTGTGTTGGTTTCTGCCAAACATCAATACAAATCGGCCATAGGTATACATATATCCCCTTCCTCTTGAACCTCCCTCCCACCTCCCTCCCC
>SJYV01030512.1:224353-234862 GCA_006410875.1 Neotragus pygmaeus
AGCATTTATCCTGGGACAAAGCACACCTAAATACCAATAAGTGAGTATGTACTTCAAAAATTAAAATAAGTATGAGTTCTCAGATGTTGCAGCTGGACATTCCTGAAACTCTCTTGGCCTTTGAAAATTTTGTGATAGTTCTTTTTAGAAATTTCAGTTCTTTTACTTTTCTTCTATTCCCTAAATCTGGTCTTATTTGATAGGCATATTATTCCAAATATTCTTATTTTTGTGGAATGTTTTAAAATTTAATTTCCAAATGATTTTCAGATTTGTTTTTATGCCATTCTTTTTTTAAATGATAGGGCCCCCTAAGAAACAAGGACTCCCATAGCAAAATTAGCTGCTGATAAAACGTTCCCTAAAGTATAGGGTGAATGGCATTGTGCAGCTTGTGAAGGCAGCAGACAAGTTAGGTTAATGGTTTCCGGTGAAGACATTCTCTATAGAACATTGTATTTCACTGGGGAAAAGAAGACAATGAAATAGCATCAAAGTGGCTCTAGTCATGGTTGAGACTGTAGCAACATCTAGATCGGAGGTATTCCAAACACATGGTAAATAATATTTCTGGAGAAGTCTCTCAAACTATTTTTTAAAACACTTTATCCAACAATTACTTTTTGAGCATTTAAAATGTATGCAGTACCCTATTATTCTATTTATTGAGATGTAGATGAATAAGGCACCCTTCTTACCTCAAAGAGCTCAGCCCTGTGTGGAGAAAGACAAGAAAAATAAATATAGCAATATGGTGTGAGAAAATCTATAATGACAGAATACTCAAGACATAATATTTTCCCAAAAGAAAAATACATTCACCTACTCTAGTTCACAGAGAAACAGATCTTCAAGCTAGCTCTTGAAAATTAATAATGGCTATGCTATAAAGAAGGCTGAGCTCCAATGAATTGATGCTTTTGAACTGTGGTGTTGGAGAAGACTCTTGAGAATCCCTTGGACTGCAAGGAGATCCAACCAGTCCATCCTAAAAGCGATTAGTCCTGGGTGTTCATTGGAGGGACTGATGAAGCTGAAACTCCAATACTTCGGCCACCCAATGTGAAGAGCTGACTTACTGGAAAAGACCCTGATGCTGGGAAAGATTGAGGGCAGGAGGGGAAGGGGATGACAGAGGATGAAATAGTTGGATGGCATCACCGACTCGATGGACATGGATTTGGGTAAACTCCGGGCATTGGTGATGGACGTGGAGGCCTGCCTGGCGTGCTGTGGTTCATGGGGTTGCAAAGCATCGGACATGACTGAGCGATTGAACTGAACTGAACTGAACTGATTCTCAAAATGAAGAAGGAAGAAAAAGAGTTACTAGAAAGCAGGAATAGTGTGGGGCTTCTCCAGTGGCTCAGAGTAAAAAATCTGCCTGCAATGCAGGAGTCATAGGAGTTGAAGATTCAATCTCTGGGTCAGGAAGATGCCCTGGAGAAGGGCATGGCAACCCACTCTAATATACTTAACAGGAAAATCCCACAGACAGAGGAGCCTGGTGGGCTACAGTCTGTAGTTTTGCAAAGAGTCAGACACAACTGAAGCGACCTAGCACATACACACAGGAATAACATACGTCAAACCATAGAGCTGTGAAATTTGCTAGCAAATAACTGTTCATACCTGGGGATGTGTAAACATGTATTAGGATAGTGGGGGAGGTATTGCTAGGGAAGTAGGCAAAAGTCAAGCCATGAGAGAACTTTGCACCATGGAAAAAATGTTAACTTTACCTTGTAAATAGGTAATAGGGAGTCACTGGGGGTCCTTTTACATGCTACTAGATTCAGGTGCTCATCCCTCTCAGGGAAATGCTCAGTGGGCTTCCTGATATGAATCTGAAATGGAATCATAACCCTGGAATCCATGATTGGCAACATCCCTGTTACAGGGCTCCATATCTTAGCCCTCAACCCCAAATCTGGCACTTCCTGATCCTGAATTTCTTTCTTTTCCTATCACAAATACTGTAAGGGATGAAAAAGGATATCAGAGGTCTTTAGACATGGTGAGGCAGTAGAGGAGATCAATTTCAATGCTGTTCACTCTTAAACTGATCCACACTTCCTGAACAGGAAGGCTGAGTTTTCTCTTGTTTTCCTGAGTTTGCATTGACATGTGATCCAAAAATAAAAATCAGTGACTTAGATAGATGGATAGATAGAAAGACTTTTTACAAGGCTGCTGCATCAGAATGCACTGGATGATGATCATTTGGGGACTTACTTTATTGCCAATTATGTGTTTGTTGTTATTATTTTTAACGTTGCTTTTGCTTTTACTTTTATTTATTTTTTTTAAGTTTTGAGTGTGTGTATGCATGCTCTCAGTCATGTCTGATTCATTGAGATCCCACGAACTGTAGCCTGCCAGGCAACTCTTTCCATGGGATTTTCCAGGCATCACATTTCCCTAAATGAGGAATTGCCAAAACCCAGAGGTTCATGAGCCAACCCAAGGGATAGGCCTTATTTTCTGATTTTGAAATGCAAATCATGTTACCCGCTCAGTGCATATTAGACTTTAAATAAACTCAGGAAAAATGAATATCATGTCTCCACCTGCTGTTTGAAGAGACACTGGGTCATGTATGTTAATCTTTGGTCAGTTGAGAGTATTTGTTAAAATCCGGAGAGTTGAGAAACATGATTCATGGCAGAGGGTTTGCATTCCTGATCTGACCTAATTATAGCTGCTTGTGGTCAAAATGGCTGAGTTATACCCTCTGAGAGATTTACTGGACTAAATAAGGTTGGGTAGGTATTAGTATTTATATGCAAACCATTCAAGCAACACATACACTCCTTCACAGGTGAGGTGTTCTTACTTTGGGGTCAGAAAGCTCTATTAGCACTAATATGTGATGGGTGAAAACGCCCCAGGGAAGAGAAAAATATGAAGACACACATGCACACACTTTTGACCAATGCCCTAGAGCTTCCTCTATTTGTAATGCTGTCAACTTAGCACTGTGACCATGTATTGCAGAATCTGTTTATACAGCTGTTAACAGTGTGCTTGGGAGTTCTTCTGAGAGGAGGCAAGTTGCAAGGCATGCAGCTTTTTGCCTTTATTGGTCATGATAAAAATGATTTCCCTTTACTGAACTATAGTTGTTCAAATAATACTTAAAGTGAATATAGAACATTTAGCCTTTTTTTTTCATGCTTTGCTCAATTTCTGCCTATCCATTTTTATTGAGACAAAAATTACTTTAAATGCATAACAACTATAATTCAATTACCTGAGACTATGGAGTTAAAAAGAATATTTGATCCTTTCTGGTGATGCTTCTAATTCATTCCTTTACCTTAAGAAGGTCTGTGTAAATTCATGACCTTCAAACAAAAAATGCAACAGAGGGCTCTTTGAATTTGCCTTTTTAGGGACAAAGGCAGTGACAGAAGACCACAATGGAGGACTTCTCTATGAAGAATACAGAACAGAAATTTTAATAATTGATTCTAATCATTAAATTAGGACAATGCAGGGAAGAAAAGAGAGAACTAGAGGTGGGCAGAGACAGAAAGGCACTCCAAGTAATTTTGTGAAGCATGATAGGCAGACTATTTTTTCTTTGACCTGGGCAATATTTTTTGAAAACAAACTTGGTAAAGTTTGGAAATCAGGAAATTTACTCACAAAAATCTTGCTTTGCAATTCCCACTATCTGATAATATGGAATCTGTGGATTTGTGATACAATAGGCCATCCTGATAGCTCAGTTGGTAAAAAATCTGCCTGTAATGCAGGAGATTTGATTCTTGGGTTGGGAAGATATACTAGAGAAGGAATAGGCTACTCATTCCACTATTCTTGGGCTTTCCTTGTGGCTCAGCTGGTAAGGAATCTGCCTGCAGTGTAGGAGACCTGGGTTTGATCCCTGGGTTGGGATGATCCCCTAGAGAAGGGAAAGGCTACCCACTCCAGTATTCTGGCCTGGAGAATTCCAAGGGGTTGCAGAGTCAGACACAACTGATTGACTTTCATTTTCACTTTCTTTCAGGCCATCCAGGGCTGAGTGCTTCATGTTATTGTTATTCAGCCACTCAGTCATGTCTGACTCTTTGTGACCCCATGAACTGCAGTATGGCAGGCTTCCCTGTCGTTCACCATCTCCAGAGCTTGCTCAAACTCATGCCCATAGAGTTGGTTATACTATCCAACCATCTTGTCCTCTGCCACCTATTCTCCTCCTGCCTTCAATCTTTCCCAGCATCAGGGTCTTTTCCAATGAGTCTGCTCTTTGCACCAGGTAGCCAAAGTATTGGAGCTTCAGCTTCACCATCATCCTTCCAATGAATTTTCAGGGTTGATTTCCTTAGGATTGATTCATTAGATTGATCTTGCTGTCCAAGGGACTCTGAAGAGTCTTCTACAGCACCACAGTTCAAAAGCATCAATTCTTTGGCACTCAGCCTTTTTTATTGTGCAGCTCACATTCATACATGACTACTGAAAAAGCCATAGCTTTGACTGCATGGACCTTTGGAAGCAAAGAAATATCTTTGCTACTTAATAAGCTGTCTAAGTTTGCCATCATTTTTCTTCCAAAGAGCAAGCCTTTCAATGTCATGGCTGCAGTCACTGTCTATAGTCATTTTGAAACCTAAGAAAATAAAGCCTGTTACTGTTTCCCCATCTATTTGCCATGAAGTGATGGGACCAGAGGCCATGATCTTTCTTTTTTGTATGTTGAGTTTTAAGCCAGTGTTTTCACTTTAGAATTTCTCTTCTATTAGCCTAGCCCCCACCTGAGCTGTTTTACTTGCTTGTGTTAATTTGCCACGGTCCCTGAAGTCATTTAATTTGTGATACCTGAAGGAATTGTCTCTTTTAATTTACAACACTATTATATTTTAAAGATGATAAGAGATGGAACATTCCCAGTATAGAGGCCATGACTTCAATGGTGAACAAGGCTATTTAATACTGAATCTGTATAGCCTCAGAATCTTCCTCAACACAGATCACTATATAACCACTAATAATCTGATATTAACATAAGGTTAACTCTATCTGTTACCTGTGTATAGAACCAAATTCAAATATTAGTGGCATTGACCATAATCAGCTGGATATTAACTAATATCAGTCTCCTCCAGTTCTTACTAGCTGTTGCCTTATTGTTATAAAATTTGAGGCTTCCTGTAAGATCATTTTTAAAAAGACAATTTAAAATGTTATGAAATGTAACTTCAATGTGTTAAAAAAAAAACTCACTCTGGAGCTCATTCATTCCACCATATATTCAACCCTTACTTGACACCTACTGTGTCCCACAAAGGGTATAAAGATAGTAATGAAGATACTGCCCACCCTCAAGAACTGTCTTTAACAGGAGGTCAAAGAGAGATAATATCAGTTCAGTTCAGTCGCTCAGTTGTGTCCAACTCTTTGTGAACCCATGGACTGCAGCACATCCGGCTTCCCTGTCCATCACCAACTCCCTGAGCTTGCTCAAACTCATGTCCATTGACTTGATGATCTATCCAACCATTTCATTCTCTGTCATCCCCTTCTCCTCCTGCCTTCAATTTTTCCTAGCATCAGAGTATTTCCAATGAGTCAGTTCTTCACATCAGGTGGCCAAAGTATTGGAGCTTCAGCTTCAGCTTCAGTCCTTCCAAAGAATATTCAGGACTGATTTCCTTAAGGATGGACTAATTTGATCTCCCTGCAGTCCAAGGGACTCTCAAGAGTCTTCTACAACACCACGGTTCAAAAGCCTTAATTCTTCAGCACTCATCTTCTTTTACATCCACAGATGACTACTAGAAAAACCATAGCTTTGACAATATGGACCTTTGGAGGAAAAGTACTGTCTCTGCTTTTTAATATGATGTCTAGGCTTGTCATAGCTTTTCTTCCAAAGGGCAAGCGTCATTTAGTTTCATGGCTGCAGTTACCATCTGCAGTGATTTTGGAGTCCAAGAAAATAAAGTCTCTCACTGTTTCCATTGTTTCCCCATCTATTTGCCATGAAGTGGTAGGACTGGATATTATGAAATAATATAAATAATTGCAAAATAAAGAGGAATAAGTGAGATAGAGATGCAAACAAAATGGATGACAGTGGTTCTCAAATTTCAGTGTGCATACGCATCAATTTAGATACTTGTAAAAGTTTAGCTGTCCTCATTGACTGTCATTAGGAAGATCCACAATGCATCTCTGACATCTATATTTTTAACCAGTGATGGAGAACTATGATTGTGTGGGGTTTAAGAATCAATAGGGTTGACTTCAAGCTGGAGAACTGACTTCCTAAAAGAGACATGTTTTGAGTTGGGCCTTAAACTGGAGAGGATGTGGCCATGAAAAGTTAAAGCAGGGACATTCCAGGCAGAGAAATTAGGAGCTGTATATAGAAAGAAATTAAAGATTCAATTTGATTGATGCATATTCACAGATTCTGAGTGCCAACTGTATTGCTTATACTATGTCATTTTATATGCAGGACTTAAGCATCTGCAGATTTTGGTATCTGAGGGGACTTCTGGAACCAATCCTCTCCAGATACCAAAAGGCAACTGAACATTGATAATAAATATTTAAAACTATACAAAGGGCTTTATGAAAATACAAAGTTACACATATTAATAATGCAATTCATTGGTTAGTGTATCTGTTGGTTTAGAGAGAGCTTGCATTATGAAACTTCTAGAATAAATGTCAAAAAGTAGCAAACTGTCTCATATTTTACCACAGTGATCTTTTGACAATTGATAGAAACCTGCAGTTGTAATCTTTGTAGTAGTGAATCAGTTAGAATTTAATAACATTGAACTAGATTTTGCAAGTTAGATATTAGAATATTGTTGGCTTACGTGGAACGACGAACCATGGAAAATTCTTAAAGAAATGGGAATACCAGACTACCTGATCTGCCTCTTGAGAAATCTGTATGCAGGTCAGGAAGCAACAGTTAGAACTGGACATGGAACAACAGACTGTTTCTACATAGGGAAAGCAGTCTGTCAAGGCTGTATATTGTCACCCTGCTTATTTAAATTATATGCAGAGTACATCATGAGAAACACTGGGCTGAATGAAGCACAAGCTGGAATCAAGTTTGCCAGGAAAAATATCAATAACCTCAGATATGCAGATGACACCACTGTTATGGCAGAAAGTGAAGAAGAACTGAAAAGCCTCTTGATGAAAGTGAAAGAGGAGAGTGAAAAAAGTTGGCTTAAATAAAGCTCAACATTCAGAAAACGAAGATCATGGCATCTGGCCCCATCACTTCATGACAAATAGATGGGGAAAGAGGGAAAACAGTGACAGACTTTATTTTGGGGAGCTCCAAAATCACAGCAGTTGGTGATTGCAACCATGAAATTAAAAGACACTCCTTGGGAGAAAATGTATGACCAGTCCAGATAGCATATTAAAAAGTAGAGACATTACTTTGCCAACAAAGGTCGTCAAAGTCAAGGCTATGGTTTTTGCAGTAGTCATGTATGGAAGTGAGAATCGGACTATAAAGAAAGCTGAGCGCTGAAGAATTGATGCTTTTGAACTGTGGTGTTGGAGAAGACTCTTGAGAGTCCCTTGGACTGAAAGGAGATCCAACCAGTCCATCCTAAAGGAAGGATGGACCTGAATATTCATTGGAAGGAGTGATGCTGAAGCTAAAACTCTAACACTTTGGCTGTCTGATGTGAAGAACTGACTCATTTTGAAAAGACCCTAATGTTGGCAAAGATTGAAGGTGTAAGGAGAAGGGGATGACAGAGGACGAGGTGGTTGGATGGCATAACAAACTCGATGGACATGAGTTTGAGTAAACTCCAGGAATTGGTGATGGAGAGGGAGGCCTGACATGCTGCAGTCCATGGAGTTGCAAAGAGTTGGACACGACTGAGCAACTGAACTGAACTGACTGAACTGGCTTGAATGGAAGTGTTTGTGATGATGGCACATCGCAAAAGATTCGTAGTTCTTTGGTACTTGAGTGTTCTAATACTTGATAGTTCTCATCTCGTGTGATTCAAAGACAACAGCTGTTGTTCCACAAGTTATCTTTAATAGTTGACTTTGTGCAACTCTGCTAGAAACTCTTTTCAGTAGCTTAAAGGATAAGTGGCCATAATGCACTCTATGTGCTAGAGAACGTAGTTTTGAAGCTCAGCATACAAAAGGGTCTTCAATCTATGTATTCTACAGAGCAACTTTTGTCCTACTGTACAGTAAAATATAGGTAGATAATGACATTGCCAGGAAAATATACTTTTTTGGAAAAGTGTGAAATAAAATTGTAAAGAATGTGAAATAACAAAAAGCAGATGTGTCTTTGGACAGTCACATGTTATTCTGCATGTCACCTTTTTTCTTGACAGACACCATGACAAAAGAGAGAAGTAATAGCCTGATGATCAGAAATCAGATATTATTTAGATATTAATCAGATATTATCAGATATTATTTAGATATTAATCAGATATTATATTATCCGAATTTCAGATATTCATTTAAGTTTCATACTATGACTCTTCTCTAAACTTTATTAACAGAGATGACAAGTATCAAAAATGATGTAGAGAATAAATAAAATATCCAACTTGGGTACATAACTAATTGTATGTACTATATAGGTAATTATTGTTTGGGAAACTAGATAATTTTCAAAATGCTAAGTAGTACTTAGATGGGAAGCCTTGCTATTTTAATTATATTTAATTGTATAATTTGTATATATAAATATATTAAGTAAAATACATACTTTGAATATACAAACACTAAAATACAAATGTTTTAAGCACCTCATTCTACCATTTATTGTATCACTTCTCAGGAGTTCTATTTGTCAGATTCCTAGATATATACAAAATCTACTTTGTCATCAATAATATACTCTAAGTAGTCATTCATGAAAATGTATTGCATCGATAATTTGACTCTTCCAGCCAGAGAGCACAGTATACTTTAGGGTTAAGTTGGGAGAAGGTGAGTGGTAGAGTTCTTTTTGTGTGTTTAAGTACATCTCATTAACATTTGTACTGAAACCATCCTTTTTACTCATTCTCTCTCGTGTATGTAACAGAGAGTAGAGAAATAAGTCTGTCACCAAAACTAGAAAACCAGGCATTTTAATTATGTCCTTAACTTGTTATATCACCACCACCTACCTCATTGATAAGAATCTAGGAGATAGGATTTTCAAGTTTCACCTCTCCTAGTATATTAAGCAAGTGTGAGATTGGCTTTTTGAAGTATTCACATTTTGGGCTGAACAGTATAAAGTGATAAACATCTGTTTGCCTTAGCTCACAAGATTAAGCTGTTTGGAAGTGGGTTGTTTTTAATTAGATTATCCAACAAAAGATGGTAATCTCAAGCTAAATTTCCCTAGTCAGAATCTTTTTCAAAAGAAAAGATACAGATTTATCCCTTTAGTATTTTTAGCCAGCTGATTATAGCATCTCTTAGTTAATTGTGATTTAACATGCAACTTGGATAAATATATTATTGTTGCTTGAATGATATTTTTATTTAGAAGCACATTTTTTAATAAACTAAATCTCAAAGATTCCAATATTTTCTAGTTGTTCTCCATTCTAGTTATCTTCATTCAAATGTCTCTTATTTTCATATTTAATGTTATTATCAGTGTTTTAACCAAACATGAGGTATCAATATTAATATAATTATAAAAATCTGCTCCCACATTTCATGCTCCCTCTCATTTCTGTAACCATATTGGCACGTGTAACTTCTGTTCCTTTCAAATGAATCAGTCAAGACATGACAATGACTTAAGTCATTGTTCTTGGCCTGCCTACCTATCTCTGTCTCTCTTAATGTAGTGTCATGTACTTTGGGAGAACTGCCTCGCTCTGTCAGGTTTAATTTTGGTATATGAGTAAATTCAGGGATTTGCAAACCATGATAGTAGCCAAAGGAATCATATTCTTTTTCTCATTATTGTGGCACAGCCAAGAGGGGACATATGACCTAGGCCTCAGTTCAGTTGAGTTGCTCAGTCGTGTCCAACTCTTTGCAACCCCATGAATCGCAGCACGCCAGGCCTCCCTGTCCATCACCAACTCCCGGAGTTCACTCAGACTCACATCCATCGAGTCTGTGATGCCATCCAACCATCTCATCCTCGGTCCTCCCCATCTCCTCCTGCCCCCAAACCCTCCTAGCATCAGAGTCTTTTCCAATGAGTCAACTCTTCGCATGAGGTGGCCAAAGTACTGGACTTTCAGCTTTAGCATCATTCCTTCCAAAGAAATCCCAGGGTTGATCTTCAGAATGGACTGGTTGGATCTCCTTGCAGTCCAAGGGACTCTCAAGAGTCTTCTCCAACACCACAGTTCAAAAGCATCAATTCTTCGGCATTCAGCCTTCTTCACAGTCCAACTATCACATCCATACATGGCCACAGGAAAAACCATAGCCTTGACTAGACGGACCTTAGTTGGCAAAGTAATGTCTCTGCTTTTGAATATGCTATGTAGGTTGCTCATAACTTTTCTTCCAAGGAGTAAG
>SJYV01030512.1:236619-292301 GCA_006410875.1 Neotragus pygmaeus
CTGCTTATTTAACTTCTATGCAGAGTACATCATGAGAAACGCTGGACTGGAAGAAACACAAGCTGGAATCAAGATTGCCAGGAGAAATATCAATAACCTCATATATGCAGATGACACCACCCTTATGACCCAAGCCTAGCGAATCAAATATAGGCTCACTGACCTTTGAATTTGGGCGGGAGATGTAGCAGCAGAAAAGATTACAGATGACTCGTCAGAGCAGGAATAAGCTGACCAGACTTTTTTCTCTGAGCCATTGTTCTTCCTATTCTGATCTTACATGGTCTCCTATCTCCAGTAAATATCTGATCCCTCAGTAGCCTTCCAATAATTTGTCTTTGGCTTAAATCAGAGAGACACTTGCTTGAAATGCAAAAAAGATACACGACTATAACCTATCAGTTATAGGCTATTTCTTTGTTTTATTCAATATAAGTAAGCATAATTAAAACAAAAAGCCCTTCAAATTAAATATTGTCAATTAAAAAAAAATTATTGCAATTAAACCAAGAGTATAGAAATGAAATGTGGTATAATTCTACTGGGAAAATTGTGTGGGATATGAGTATTATAGGGGGAAAAAAAGCCAGTCCATGTTAACATTTTACTCCTAGGGTTGACCATTTACATTACAGAATCATTTCTATCAAGAAGGAATGATATGTATGTGATTAAACAACAGTATTGCATTTAAAGATAAAACCATTCATGCTCTCTCCTGAAAAAGCATGGGTGATAATGTACACATATAAAATTATCTTCTCTTTGTATGCTTTTCATATACTGTTTGTGGAGACAGCATAATAGAATTCTTTCTTTTTGATTAGCAGTGTCAGGTTCAGCTCAGTTCAGTCACTCAGTTGTGTCGGACTCTTTGCAACCACATGGACTGCAGCAAGCCAGGCTTCCCTGTCCATCACCAAACCTCAGAGCTTGCTCAAACTCATGTCCATCGACTCGGTGATGCCATCCAACCATCTCATTCTCTGTTGCCCCTTTCTCCTCCTGCCTTCAATCTTTTCCAGAATCAGTGTCTTTTTTTTCTCTCTCTTTATTTGTTTATTTATTTTTTAACTTTACAATTTTCTGAAGAGTCAGTTCTTCACATCAGGTAGCCAACGTATTGGAACTTCAACATCAGTCTTTCCAATGTCTATTCAGGACTGGTACCTTTTAGGATTGATGGTTTGATCTCCTGCAGTCCAAGGGACTCTCAAGTCTTCTCCAACATCACAGTTCAAAAGTATAAATTCTTAACCACTTAGCTTTCTTTAGGGTCCAACTCTCACATCCATACATGACTACTGGAAAAACCATAGCTTTGACTAGAAGGACCTTTGGAAGCAAAGTAATGTCTCTGCTTTTTAATATGTTGTCTAGGTTTGTTATAGCTTTTTTTCCTAAGAAGCAAGCCATGTTCAGTTCAGTTAGGTTCAGTTGCTCAGTCGTGTCCGACTCTTTGCAACCCCATGAATTGCAGCACGCCAGGCCTCCCTGTCCATTACCAACTCCTGGAGTTCACTCAGATTTATGTCCTTCAAGTCAGTGATGCCATCCAGCCATCTCATCCTCGGTCGTCCTCTTCTCCTCCCGCCCCCAATCCCTTCCTGTATCAAAGTCTTTTCCAGTGAATCAACTCTTCGCATGAGGTGGCCAAAGTACTGGAATTTCAGCTTTAGCATCATTCCTTCCAAAGAAATCCCAGGGTTGATCTCCTTCAGAATGGACTGGTTGGATCTTCTTGCAGTTCAAGGGACTCTCAAGAGTCTCCTCCAACACCACAGTTCAAAAGCATCAATTCTTCGGTGCTCAGCCTTCTTCACAGTCCAACTCTCACATCCATACATGACCACAAGAAAAACCATAGCCTCGACTAAATGGACCTTAGTCGGCAAAGTAATGTCTCTGCTTTTGAATATANTACAACAACTAAAATTCTAAAAAATATCAATATATGGGCTCTGAAATATAATGAAGAGGACTAAGGAAAGAATTAGCTAACTTGAAGACCAAATGATAGAAATTATGCAATCTGAACAAAGAAACTCAAATTGAAAAATAATGAACAGGGTCTCTGTGGGGCTATAAAGAAATATCTAACTTTCCTGTCATTAGAGGAGGCCTGGAACAACAGGATAAAGAAGGCAGGACAGAAAAAGTATTCAAAGAAATAATGGCTGAAAACTTCCCAAACTTGGTAAAAGACATAAACCTACAGATTCAGGAAGCTAAGAGTATATGCAGTAAAAAATATCCTTCAGGAACACAGGGGAAATCAAGAAGGAAGGAAAACCAAGAGAATGTGTTGCTAACAAACCTGCACTGAAAGAATGACTAAAGGAAGGTCTCTAAACAGAAAGAAAAATATAAAAGAAGGAATCTTGAAACCTCAAGAAGGAAGATAGGACAATAGAAAGTAAAAGTAAGAGTAAATACAATTGACTTTGCTTCTCCTGTTGAGTTCTCACAATTATGTTTGACAGTTGAAGCAAACATCACGACACTGTCTGATATAGTTCTAAATATATATAAAGGAAATATCTAGGACTATAATATTATTAGTGAGGGAGGATACAAGGACTTAAAGAGAGGTAAGGTTTATTTAGGCAGGTAAAATGTTGATACTAGTACACCGTGATAAGTTAGGTACAGGAATTCTGGAAAATAGTTTTGCAGTTTCTTAAAAAACTAAACATACACTTACCATATGACCTAGTAATCACACCCTTGGGCATTTTCCCCAGAGAAATGAAAACATGTTCATACAAAAACTTTACACTAAACTGTACAGCTTTCTTTCTAATAGCCCAAAACTGGACACAACCAAAATGTTCCTCAGGTAAATGATTAAACAAACAGGTTTCAAGGTAGCTCAGTGGTAAAGAATCCACCTGCCAATACAAGAAACAAAGGAGACCCAGATTTGATCCCTGGGTTGGGAAGATACCTTGGAGAAGGAAATGGCAACCCACTCCAGTATTTACCAGTATTTATGCATGAAGAATTGATGCTTCTGAACTGTGATGTTGGAGAAGACTCTTGAGAGTCCCTTCGACTGTAAGGAGATCCAACCAGTCCATTTTGAAGGAGATCAGCCCTGGGATTTCTTTGGAAGGAATGATGNCCAACCTAGATAGCATATTCAAAAGCAGAGATATTACTTTGTCGACTAAGGTCCGTCTAGTCAAGGCTATGGTTTTTCCTGTGGTCATGTATGGATGTGAGAGTTGGACTGTGAAGAAGGCTGAGTGCCGAAGAATTGATGCTTTTGAAGTGTGGTGTTGGAGAAGACTCTTGAGAGTCCCTTCGACTGCAAAGAGATCCAACCAGTCCATTTTGAAGGAGATCAGCCCTGGGATTTCTTTGGAAGGAATGATGCTAAAGCTGAAACTCCAGTACTTTGGCCACCTCATGAGAAGAGTTGACTCATTGGAAAAGACTCTGATGCTGGGAGGGATTGGGGGCAGGAGGAGAAGGGGACGACAGAGGATGAGATGGCTGGATGGCATCATTGACTAGATGGACGTGAGTCTGAGTGAACTCCGGGAGTTGGTGATGGACAGGGAGGCCTGGCGTGCTGCGATTCATGGGGTCACAAATAGTCGGACATGACTGAGCGACTGCACTGAACTGCACTTTAATCCTACTCTCTTCCATTTTCAGTGGTTCATCTCAAAGTACCACCATCCCCATTACCCCTCCTCCAAACTTGGGCCAGTCTCCTGAGCTGAGATCAGATAAGATGTCAAGGTCAAGAGCCAAAGAAGGGCCTATTACAGACACCACAGACAATCTCTGGGTGCATTGTGGTTACAGAGCACCCTTCCTATGAAAGCCTCGGGTGGCCTAGGATGTCCCCGTGGGATGAACAGAGGCTCCCACCCTGTTTTATTTCTATAAGGTGATGCCATGCAAGGATATTTACTAGTCTTACTAAGAAAAGCCCTGTTGTTAGAACTGAGGCCACATATGAAAATAGCTGGGTAGGTGTTGGTCTCCCTCCCTTTAGACTATAGACAATATACCACACATCTACATAACTGGCTACTTTTATCTCCGTGAACAAATTAGCATTTGGTCAGGCCCACTGTCAAATTAAGACATTTCCCTGTGCTTGGTGAGAGTGAAAGCCTCAATTTCCAAGCATTAATTATATCTGCTGGTGGGTGGTGCCTCTACTGGTTAACACCATGGCAACACTCCAAAGGGGAAAGAAAACAACCTACAGGCAGAAACACACAAGTCATGGCATCTCTGGAAGTGTGACTTTTGCTTTCATCAAATTGGATTTTTGCTCATCGGTAGTGTTCTGTTTCATTTTCAGAAAAATCCCTGTATGGACCCCTCCATGTCAGGGATCATAGATAAGCCTACTGAACCCCTCCCCAACCTGCAGAGTACCAGCTCAGTTCCTTAGATGAAATAACCATTCATTTGAATATTTACAAAAAAAGAAAGAAAAGTATACTAGGCTTCAGAAACATAGTATTTTATGGCAGAAAGATCATACAGTATTTAGTACCTAAGCTGAGAGTGACAGGGGCTTGAGAGTTGTGTCACAAATATTTTTGACTAAGTTCATGACAGTTTCACCTGTCCATAATCAAACGTTCTAAATGGGTAATGTAAAGCACATGGGCAATATGTGACACGAGTGGTGAAAATAAGCTAACATTTGACTATTTTATTCTTGGCAGTTCATTGACGGGAAGAAATAGTGAATCCACCTCCAGATGAAACCTTGTAGGGAAAAGAATAATTATTATAATTGTTTGAGGTCGACCACTGTCATTAATGGAAAGTTAACTGCATGTCTAAACCACGGTCAGTAATAACCTCTTGACCAAAGATCAAATCATGCTTCCTCAGTTTAAATCACATCTTTTACCACTGTAATTTTAGTCCTGTAATTCTGGATAAATTATCTAAATCATCTATACTTAAGTTTCCTCATTTTACTGTAAGTGTCATAATTGTGTATTAATTTAATTGATGTAAGGATTAAATGAGTTAATAAACGTAAGTGCTTAAAATGGAAAAAAAAAACAAATCATTTCAAATCTGGTGCTATTTATACATGAGAAAGGAAGCCACAAACATGTTATTTGGTATTGTTCGACTACAAGAGTGGTCTGCTTATTGGTTTCTTCCTGCCATTAGTGACAGGTAATTAACCTGGATAAGCACGCGCCCTTTGCTCCAAATACATTCTTCATCTCAAACAGAAACTTCCAAATAAATAATCCTTGAGAGTTTTCAAAAAAATAGTATGGGGAGAATCTTCTTCAGCCCTCCAACTAATGCTAAGAGGTTGGTGGGACAGATATCAGACTGTCCCATTTTATACGAGACAGAAGATCAAAATGCTGAAATGATTGACTCCAACTCACAGTAATAAAAAAATGAGCACCTGGGGCTCACTGTACCCTGGGGCTTTTGAATCTGTATGCAAACTGCCTTCTAAACCCTTGCTTTCTAAAGAGAAACTGGGCTTTCTGTTCAGAAGTAAGTGCTATGTCCCAAATGCTTCCTTTCTTCTGTTACTTCAAAGAAAAGGTGGAGGTTATGCTCTGAAGAGAAATTCTACTTCTTAGCTGCTTGGAGGTGGGGAATAAACAGTGAACCAGTGGTCTGATTTCAAGTCAAGGCCAGTCCCACACTCTCAGAGACTAAATCTTTCCATTCCTATTAAAGCAACCCATTTGGATGGATTCAAATGTTGGCCATCTTGGTTTAGGTCCTTTGGGACTGCTCCTTCATGAGAAACCAGCTGGGAAGGTGTACAGGCAACTGGCTCAGCATGGCCAAGTCCTGACGTGTACACACGTGTAGAGAAATGCTTCTCTGGAAGGCACCTGAAGAAGCTCAGGGACAGATCCTTTGCAGTCTTTAGCGTGTAGAGAAGCATCAGGGAAATTCAGGCCACTGGAGGAACTGGATGCCACACCTGGAGGTGATTGTTTCACTGAAATGACTTGTTGGAAAGAGCTGATTTCTAGCAGAGTGGCCTCTGGGGTCCCACCCATACATGTGCAGACAATCCTCTTGGCTGTTGAATTCCTCATCTTGGAATCAGGTGCTTCAGCATTATCTGGGGTGCCAGTGGCCCAAATGGAGTTTCTTCCATAGCCTCCCTTCCTGAGGGCGCACCGCCACCAGAAAGTCACGTTTTTTGGCAGTGTGGGGCTCAGTTCTCACTTAACTGAATTTCCTATTTCACCCGTTTTTTGGTGAAAGACCAGTCCAAAAGGACCTAAACCAAGGTAGCAACATTTTTCATATTTTTTAAATTGAAGTATAATTCATTTACAATGTTGTGTTAGCTTTGGGTATACAGCAAAGAGATTCAGTTGTGGCACATACACACCTTTTTACAGATTCTTTTCCCTTATAGGTTATTACAAGATAGTGAGTATAGTTTCCTGTGCTACATACTAGGTCCTTGTTGGTTATCTGTTTTATGTATAGTAGTGTGTATCTGTTAATCTCAAACTCTTAAAACCTGAACTGGTATTAAGTCTCAAGAATAGTTTCACTTGTTTGTTTGCTGGTGGCAAAGCTGACACGCACCATTGGCTTTAGATGTTTTTTTTGTTTTTTTTTTTTCTTTCAGCCTAGCTAATATTGACCAGCCAAATCCAGATGCTTTGAAAAACACAATTCTGACATCAACATATCACAACACATGTGCGTCTTGTGAATGTGTACTTTTGCCTTTTGGGGAGAGGGCACAGGGGAGTAGGCTGGTCTCCTGAAATAAAATGTAATCTAAATCTTCCCTGAATTCGGCCTATTTATTTCTTTGTTGTTGTTGTTGCCGTGTTGTGTTAGTCACTCAATCGTGCCCTACGCTAACCCACTATAATAGCCTGAGGTCAGTTAAAAAAGGCATTTTGTCCTCAAAGTTGCCATAACCATCTTGAAAAATAACAAAGCAAAAACACACACACACACACACACACACACACACACAACACAAAGCACCTTTCAGTCACTGGGCCCTTGGGCCAAAGGCAAAGAGGTCTGCTAAGCTCTGAGACACTCCTGAAGTTCATCTGACACTCACAGACAGACAGGGAAACTCACCACCTAGCAGCCTAAGGAGCTTCGAACATCCTTTGAGCTGGTAACAGGAATTCTCAAGGCAACTTTGGAGGTTGCATTTGTATTATGAAATGAAGTTCTGTGAATTCAATGAAAATGACTCACAGAGGATTTGCAAATAAGAGGGAAGCCATCAGGGATTATCACTTAACAAAATAGGGTCACCCTTTCATTACTTCTGAATGTTTCCTCATATTTAAGATATTCAGTACTGGGGGGGTGTTGACTTTTCTGAAGATCTTGAAGTATGTTAGCAGACGTATTAGCAATGTTATTAACGATAATTTCATGCCAAGAATATGCTAGCACTCACACAAATGCGTAGAGCATTCCTGCAAGGCAATTACCATTGATGGCAAGAATTATTATCCCTGTTTTACAGTTTGTGAAAAGGAAACCTAGAGATATCGAGTAATTTGTCCAAGTGTACACTGGCTGTGACATAGACAGAGCAAAGTGGAGAGTTGAGATGTTACGTTCCCAAGTCAAGCCAATAAAAACCAGTGATTGAAAACTGCCTCCATCCCTGCCATCACCTGGAATTTGCCAGGATCAGTCTCTGTGTGGATTAAATGTACTGGATAATTGTTCTCATTCCCCCTTCCAGCCCTCATCACTTCTCCCTAGAACCACTGCAATAGCTTGCTGGTCTGTTTCCCCATCTTCAGGCCCCTCCAGCCCCAGCCCTGTCTCTTATNATCAGTCTCTGTGTGGATTAAATGTACTGGATAATTGTTCTCATTCCCCCTTCCAGCCCTCATCACTTCTCCCTAGAACCACTGCAATAGCTTGCTGGTCTGTTTCCCCATCTTCAGGCCCCTCCAGCCCCAGCCCCACCTGCCACCAAAATTCCAACAAAGCCTGAGCATGCTGGTCTCCTTCTCACAGACCTCTATAGAAAAGCCTATAAGCTCTTGAGGGGACATTGAGACCTCCACCATCCACTCCATACTGCCTCATCTCCTTTCACATGCTCTTCTGGACACCATGCCCATCCACCTCATCATTCTCTGTCATTGTTCCGCCAATGAGAAATGGCCTTGCTCCATATTCGACCCATCAATAGGAATCACACGCTTCAAGGCTTCGCCCCAATCATGCTCTTCCTCAGTCCCTTCAGTCAGAAGTCTCTGCTTCCTCGAGCTCTGTAAGCCCAAGATTTCTCTTCTACCTTTATTTTATACACACATCCTATTGGCTTATTTACATTTCTGTTCTCACCTCTTTTCTGATCCACCCATGAAACTGTAAATTCCTGGCAAGTAAAAACAATGTCTAATTCATCTCCATGTTTCAGTGGGGTTAGTGCAGAGCCTAGAACACAGGAAACACACAATAACCCTGTGTGTGTATACACAGCCAAAGATACAAAGGTGCTCTCAGTCATAAGACACAAAACCGAGCATACCCAAAATAATGCAAACCTTCTTAAATCATGAAATTCTGATTCCCTCTAAAAGCTTAAAACTGCTCAATGAATGAAATCTGCATGTATTTTGTCTGTCTTAGCTCCTAAGGAAAAAACATTGTTAAGTTCTGTATTGAATTTTACAATCTTTGCCCATTCCCCAAATCATTGATTTACTCAATGACTGGATATTTTTTCCATTTATCAGATTTCTCGAGTTGCATGAAACTAGGCTTAGAGGCACTTTGGAATAAAGTGCTTATAAGTTACTGTCAAAAAGGATTTCACAATTGGATCTGCATTTGTAAGCACACCATTAAAATATGCTTTAACATGACCAGAACATTTTCAAACAGCTGGCATATTCATCTAAAAACATAATTAGTTTTCAATAAAAGTTGCTTTTTATTACTCAGGAAAAGTTCTCCGGTGACTTTTAAGGATCTGCCAAGTGAAATTTCAAAATGAAAATAGATTATCCCTCCTGGCCAGGGGCCAAGTGGAATGAAACGCAAACATGTGAATTTGTGCCAAGTCCTAGACGCGCTGGACCAAAGCAAAGTTGGGGAAGTGCCCGCCTGGGTGTAGTGTTACAGAAACCCGCCCATTGTCCTTCCCAGCTCCCCAGAAAAGTGTCCACATGGGGCCTCTGGCCTGTGGACTGCNCTTTAAAAGGCTGTGCTAAGTTTCTGAGGCTTTCCCCTGTCTCTTATACACATCTTCCCTCCTGGCCAGGGGCCAAGTGGAATGAAACGCAAACATGTGAATTTGTGCCAAGTCCTAGACGCGCTGGACCAAAGCAAAGTTGGGGAAGTGCCCGCCTGGGTGTAGTGTTACAGAAACCCGCCCATTGTCCTTCCCAGCTCCCCAGAAAAGTGTCCACATGGGGCCTCTGGCCTGTGGACTGCGCCAGTTTTATACCCTCTCTTCTTGCTGGCAGGAAATGAAAATGGGTTCAGGAAACGGCAGAGATGCCATTAACAAGAAGCCAGGTCTGGGGAAGGCTACACCCTGGAGATTTGTTGTTCAATAGCCTAAAACAAAGGAAAATGGCCAGTCAACCTGGCGATGTGATGAGAGCAACTCTGTTTGGAACGAGAATCACATGCAGCTTCCATCCTTAGCTAGCTGTGCATCGTCAAATGATTAAGAGAAGGCATTTGGTGATATTGCTGTATCTGTGTTTTCAACCCGCAGTACCTTAGACCAGTGTTTTTTTTTTTGTTGTTGTTGTTTGTTTGTTTGTTTTTACTAGTGAGGCAAACAGACCCAAGAGCCTGTGGGCAGAAGTGTTGGCTAGCCCCAAGCTTCTCCAGTCCCTCTGACATCCAGAGGTCCTGTGTTCAAGCCCAACTAGCTCTGCCCTCTGGATAGTATTTGGTAAGTCTTTCCAGGTCTGTGTCTTGCAACTTCTTCCCTGTTCCAACAGCTCTTCTATAGCACTCTACCAGAAACATGGACACCGTCAACTACCAAAAAACCTACAGAACATTACCTCTTCCTATAGGAACTCTGCTGATTCTTCAATTGAAAAGGTGAGAAATATCTGTAACAGAACTCGGAGGCTGTAAACACAGCTACTAAAGAACCACCTAGGCTTTCTATGTTGGAAGCTGTTTCCATGCTGAAGAACAACGAGGGGCTGAGAGTTTAAAAACTAGCCCTGAGATTGGAGTGAAAAGCATAGAGAGTTGGAAATCAAAGTATCTGTATTTGAATCTGAACTCTGTTCTTTCTTGGAAGTGATTTTCAGTATTTTTAAAGCTCCATCCTTTTTTTTTTTTTTTTTGACCTGTAAAGTGGGAATGAAAATGCCAACCTCAGGGGACAGTGGTGGAGTCCATGGGACGATGCTTCATATACTATAAAGTGTTATGTTATTATGAACCCATTTTCCCCTTTGTCCATTCATCTTAATTTCCAAATGTTCTAATGTCAAAGCCAATTTCTCATTTAAGGGACTGCAATTTAGCATTCATAGTCATTTGGAGCAGCAACTACCAATTCTTCAAAGTGTTATGGTCTCGTAACGTGCGCAACTGGCAAACAAAGTCTTATCTGGAACCTCTGACCTGACTCTCAGATGCTTAGATGGTCGTTTTTATAGGACCATTTGTCTACTGATATATTTCTATTGTTAAATGGATTTTAAAATTTAAATTTACTAACTATGTATGTTTGAAGTGTTGGGCAAAAGAGCTCAATTCCTAGCAGTCAGATTTCATAAACTGTGAACAAAAATGCCTCCTTCTCTATCTCAATTTACAAACTCTTAGCAGTTAGTTAGGTAATTCCAGACAGATGATTTACAGGAAAAAGGTGCAGATCTCCACTCTCCATCTTATTATGTTTGAGTAGGGTTAATGACCTACTTAGTCATTATTAAATTTAAATGAATACTAGACAAACATCTAAATCTGACTATAAAGCCTTCCTCCTACCTTTGAGGCCACACTGGGAACTCTGCTAACCTGTCCTACAGGGGGACCACGTGTACCCTCAGGAATTGTACTTCCTGTGTGTCCCCTCTCATGACACCATATCAGTCATGGCAGGAGCTCAGGTCCACTCAGACTTCTGGCCAGAGTTATGCTATATCTAAACCGATGCCCCAGGCCAGGTTGCAAAGTCTCCTAGGGGGAACTGAAGAAGGAAGCCAGTTAGCTTTGTAAGGTAAGCTGTTAGGATTCCCTACACTGATAGGAAACTTTCCCTCAGTGGTGAGGCTGTTTTGCCTGCTTGGGACACTGAACACCCTCAGATTCTGGGAATCTGAAATTCTCAAAGTCACTAAGTAGGGTGGGCCTATGAGACCAGACCCCAGTAAAAGCCTTGGGCATTAAGTCTCAGAACGGCTGCCCTGGGCCCGTCTCACATGTGTTGCTGCATTTTTGCTGCTAGGGACAGAGCGTTTGTGTGGCCCGTCATGGGAGGGAAACAGCATAGGAAGCCTGAATATGTATTTCCCCAGTGTCTTACTGATTATCTTTTCCCTACAGACATGGCTGTACAGCCTTGATGTGCTTTGAGAATAAATATGAGCCAAGAGCATGACTATATGCTAAGTCCTAAGAGCTCTTCTAGCAAGTCAATGACCCCTGGCTGATCTCAAAAACCCCTGAAACCATCCCCATGTGGCCATTACTGAGGACAACTGGCCTGTTGCCCTTCAGACACTGGATTATTTTTACATAAAATTCTTCAAAAATACATTTGCTGCTAGCTCTGCATCATACTCTAGACAGCATACCCTTAGCTATCTTGAAAAGCCAGGAAAGCAAATTAAAGTGACCCAGATACTCTGTTTACAAAGGTTTCAATATAACAAATAAAACAATTCTGAGTTGCTCAAGTTCTTCTAACTAATTACCTTTTGGGGGAAAAAAGCTATTAGAAATTACATATGTCTAGACTAATTCCATTGATTATTACAAAGGGAAAGAAACCATTCAGTAAGTGATCATTTGTCTTGAATAAGAAAAAAATAGGAAAAATTATGAAAAGGGAGAACTGTACTCAAAGTTTATCAGTGCTGCATATCATGTCACAAAAATGAAAATATCCTGAAGAGACCAGCCATTGCCATTTCTTAGTGAGCCAAGTTTTCTTAGGATGCAGGCTTCATCTCTGCTTGTCTGAGGAGGGGACAGGACACCCTTTAAAAGGCTGTGCTAAGTTTCTGAGGCTTTCCCAGAGATCTCTGGAGCCTGATTCTGCTTTTTGTTTTATTGAAAGGAAAATCATTTGCTAAAGGAATATCCAGTCTTCCAGACCCAGGATCTGTACCCATAAATCCTCAGGAAAAGACCCCAGCAGACACCCACAGCCAACTCCACCTCCAGGGAGAGGGCAACATCTTGGTGGGCAGAGCTGAGACAGCCAGGGCACGTGGGGGTGACACTGGTCCCAGGCTCCCTGTGGTAGGGCTTTGGGACTGGCATCTGTGCTCCTCACTGCACATCTAAGGGCCTCTCCTGGGACTGATGGGACTGTTGATGAGTATGGCTAGATTGGCTGGCTTCAGGTGTTGTGGAAGGGTCCAATGCCACCCATGGATCAGCAAGTTCAGTAGGCTGGTGTCTCCTCTTGACTCAAGCTACTGGGTGCCTGCTGTGCCTATCTCCTCACTTGATTCATGAAGAACTCACTCAGGACCCAGCCATTGTCTAGGGCCAGGATCATAACATTTAGTGGTGGCCCATTAACAGCTAAACATACACACATACACATTAAAAATAAAATGTGGCTTCCAATAATAACAGTGCAAATTTAAATGCTGTATTAACTCCTGCCACTTCTGTTGCCTCCTTGCCTCCCATGGCTGCTCTACTCTTATGAACCAGTTCAGTACTCCTCTCGATATTTATTGAGCATGCTACTCTTGAAATCTGTGGCAATGAAAATAGTTGTCTTCTGTTCTTGACTGCATTCATTCTTAAGGTTTGGAAAACTGCACTCAAATGTAGGTGGCGGCTGCTGCTGCTGCTGCTGCTGCTGCTGCTGCTGCTAAGTCGCTTCTGTCGTGTCCGACTCTGTGTGACCCCATAACAAGCAGAACACCAGGCTCCCCTGTCCCTGGGATTCTCCAGGCAAGAACACTGGAATGGGTTACCATTTCCTTCTCCAATGCATGAAAGTGAAAAGTGAAAGTGAAGTCGCTCAGTCGTGTCTGACTCTTAGCGACCCCATGGACTGCAGCCCACCAGGCTCCTCCATCCATGGGATTTTCCAGGCAAGAGTGCTGGAGTGGGGTACCATTACCTTCTCTGAATGTAGGGGGCATCACTCACTAATTTTGTGGCCTTGAGCAAGCCATTTAACCACTCTGTTACTCAGTCTCTGCATTTTAAAATAGGGTCACAAGATCTCTCAGGCAATGTTATTGGAAAGATGAAGGATAATGTAGGTAGAGCCCATCAAAAGCTCTCAATCAATGAGAGTGGCTACAGATGTTGATAGTATTATTTTTGAAATTATTTTAACATTCCTCCTACAGCAATGATGCAATTTATGCCAAGATATCAACCTTTGTCACAGCCTCCAGAATATGAATGCAAAGTACTCTCTCAGAGGAGGTACAAACTAGTGGGCCTTTGGGTACCAGACCCCAAATCTACTTGTTTTTTGGCACATGGCTTGTGGGGTCTCAGTTCCCTGACCAGGGATTGAATTTGAGCCCTGGCAGTGAAAGCCTGGAATCCTAACCACTAGGCCACCAAGGAACTAGACCCCAGACCTGTACCGTGGGCTCATTTGTTACCAGGATCTAAACATGAGAAGAGCCTAGATCCAAAGTCTGCCCTAGCAAAGAATCACAGCAATCCTAGCAAGGCCATCCTTTTAAACAATGCACCAGACGATGCTGGTGTGTATAAAGGCTCATGGAAATCATGAGGATGTGGGATGCTTTCATTTGCCTTTGTCCATATTCCAGGATGATTTACAATTAGTCTTTTTTTTCCTGGGAATGGGGTAGAAAGAAGTGGCTGACCTTGAGCTTGGTAGTTGGTCAGACTTCCCCCACCCTTCTCAGCTGTTTGGTAATTAACATGGCTGTGTAATTAACATGAGGCAATGGGCCCCTTTCCTCCCACCCCGCCTTCACCAAAAAAAAAAAAAAAAAAAAAAAAAAAGGTGTTCACACCTGAATACAATTTTGGTTACAGAACAATAAAGGACAGGTGACAGGCCCAGCTGGAAGGCCTCTTTTTCATTTTCCTGTGGCCACAAATCAGACATCTCGGGCTCACAGCAGGACAGGCTCCACTGGCAGTAATTGGCACCATCTGTAGCTGTCAGAGCACTGGCTGGCATTCCAGCATTCCATCTTTCCAGTCAAGGCATTCATCACTCGTCCAAAACTCAGCCAGCTGACACTGAAAGATTAACTTGCATTGATTTGCTTGGCTAAACTCGCCTGAGCTTCAGTTGGTACCGAGCATTCCTGTTTAATCTCCAGCCCCATCACAAGATGTTTACAAGGTGATTGTCTACAGAAGGTAGGTTTGTTTGTTTCCATTCCGCATCTTCTGCCTAATGTGTTCTCAATAATTAGACTTTGGGAAATGGTGAATTAAAACAGAGACACGTGAGCACGGCATACAATTCCTGCCAAATGCCAGGGCCCGTGGGCTGTATAATTAGAAAGATTTTCTCCTTATCTCTCAGTTGCATTAAATTCCTCCTTCATTCCAGTGTTTGTAGGTGGTGTAGNTTGGTGATGAACAGGGAGGCCTGGTGTGCTGCAATTCATGGGGTCGCAAAGAGTTGGACACGACTGAGCTACTGTACTGAACTGAATGATGTGAAAAACAGAGACAGTGATGTTTCTGTGAGATGTATGGTAAAACAATGGAAATTGCATGGATTTCATGGGTTAGATTTTAGGATGGACTCACATCCTAGTTTCACCAGCCATATGTCCTTGAGTGCATGACCTGGACTTTCTGATGTTTGAGTAAAAGAGGAAAAATATCTGATTTTTAGAAGTCTTTGACCTTTAAACTGAATTAAAAGTGTAAAGTGCCCAGGCAGTGCCCAAGCACTTAGTATGTGCTCTATAATTCATAGTTATTACCATGATTGTTGTTTCTAGATTGAGATGGCAGATAGGCAGCTAGAAACAGGTGTCTAGGTCTCAAGAGGAGGAAAAGGAAGGGAGATGTGAAGAAACATTAAAATTTAAGAGATAAATTAAAGAAGAATCAGAAAAGGACTATTAATTAAATGGAGGTAAGAAGTTAGTGTTCAAAGATCAAGACCAGAGGGGCCGTAAAGTCCCTGTGCTGTGCTAACTGAGCACATCTTTCTGAGAAGGTCATGATATGGGCTGCAGTTCAGATGATCACTTGTTGTATCTCAATGCAAATGTGAGTCATGCTGTGACTTCACACCTATAAGACTGAAGTTCAGGGTAGCCACTAATAATACACCACTTTTTCCTCCAATTAGACAAGATTCTGATAAGAGAGGAGACTGTTGATCAAACTTGCATCTGATATAATATGACTTCCTCAAACTTTGAGGGAAATGTATGACATTTTCTTTAAAAATGTATGACAGTTTTCTTTGTGGAATTTGGTGTATGAAAAAAAATGTCAACTAGGTTCAACAGTAGTAGAAGACTGAAAAACAGCTATTAGGGACAAACTTCATCTCTTGTGCGTGTGTGCTTTCTCAGCTATTTCAGTAGTGCTTGACTCTTTGCAAAGCTATGGACTGTAGCCCGCCAGGCTCCTCTGTCCATAGAATTCTCCAGGTAAAAATACTGGAGTGGGTTGCCATGCCGTCCTCTAGGGGATCTTCCCAATCCAGGGATCAAAACCTGTCTCTCATGTCTCCTGCTTTTGCAGGTGGGTTCTTTATCACTAATTCACCCAGGAAGTCCATACCCAATACAAAAGATTTCCAGAATAAAATGGAAAGCTTTTAAATACATAAGAATGTTAAGGGAAATACATAGTTAATTTCTAACCAGCTTACCTCAGACCTTGTCATCAATCTGTAGAAATGTAAGAGAGCAGTAGATCAAGCAGGAAGATCCATGTTACAATAGAGTACAAATTCAGCAGAGTGAAGAGATTCCACCAATATTAGTTATTCTTGCTGGAAAACTGGGATTTCTGAGCCCTAGTCTCTCTGCCAACATGATCCCTACATCTATATGTCCTCCCCATCACACAATCCAAAGTCCATCCAGATGCTGTCTCTACCATGAGGACTTTACTCATGTTCCAATTGAAAATAAGGACTTCTTGCACCAGAACCCAACTAAAGTAGTCTTAGTGAACTCAACACATTCTGCTGCTTTTTAATAATTACAAGTGTTTCATACTCAACAAAGTTCTTGAAGGTAAAGACTATAACTCCTCTCTATGGTCTTTTTTGTACTGTGACTATTAGACCTGTGTTTTGTATATGTCGATGATGAGTAAACATTTGATGACTATCATTAAATAATATAATAAATGTGATATGATTATCACCTCAAAATTAGTCAAAATAAACAGTTTATTTGAATTAAATTAATCAGAATTGTTTTGCATAATATTTTGGAGTCAATAGAACATTATGTTCACTTTTTAAACGCATTGCCATTCTCATAAGACATTTGTTAATTGTTTTTATTGGAAAGATTATTATTTTTTTTAGCCTGTTAGAGAAGTTTGATGTCTGAGCATACTCTTAATCCTATAGTAACAAATCAATGTTTTTTTTTCTTTCTTTTAAATCACAAAGCCTCCAATATTGTATTCTGTTCACCACTAGATTTTCTATACTGTTGCTTTATTACTTAAAGACATTCCAGTTAATATTTGCATTGTTCTTAAAATGACTGATCAAAATAAACTTAGGATCAACAGAATTATTGATTTAGAAGCTTGATTCATTCACCTTTACCAATATAACTTGTCTAGACAAACATATTTCATGCTTTTCTTCAATAAGATAAACATAGGAAGGACCTTGACACCAGATGCTAAAACAAAAGTTTATTTCCATTTCCTATTTTTCTGTTTCCTTCCACTCAGCTCAGCATTGCTTTTTAATGCTCCCTATTTTCAACATTTATTTTAGTTTTCTTCTTCTTTTGACATGTGTGTGGTAGAATCTGACAGTTTTATGTGTTGCTTACAAAAAAGAGAAGAATGCTTTTTTGAAGATGTCACTGTTTGTAGTTAAATAAGCCACTTTTCATGATAAGAATTTTCTTATATTATTCAGAGGTTTCTATTCTTTTCCCTTATGTCTTGATAATAGTCCTGCTATTCTAACCCTTCAGTGGAATCATGTTTAGTACACATTTTGAGATATTTGCAGCTTATACTGTTCTTCATGTAAGAGGAGATTAGCTTTTTAATAATAGCTTCTTTTGAATTAGGAGAGAATTTCTACAAAAGAGAGGGAAACCACATGGGGAAATGTAATCAGTGATGGTTTTATGTGGGCTTTTAATAATTTCTTTGTTCTGAGGCTTTTTACAGTTTTTGCTAGAAGGATAAAGCAACTGCCACCACTATCTAGTCATTATTTTATTCACTGCAAAAGCACTAATGATTATCCAGGGTACTCCTTGATACCTTTTAAAGAAACAGTTTTTAGCAGACATCTACCAAATAGGGATATCTTCCATAAAGACTTATAATCTCTTTGATCAGTAGCAAAATGAATAAAAATTTTAAAAAAATATGAGATCTGTAACCAGACAGTCTTGGTTAAAATCCCATGTACCTTAGACAAATCATTTCACTCTCCTTGCCTTCGACTGTCTTATCATATAGTTTAGGAACTGTAAAGTTAAATAAGATTGCATATGTGAGGTATCAATTAGTACTTAGCCCATAAATGGGTCTAACATATATAGACTGTCTTCATTTTCAGAGATTTAATACCTGCTTGATCCAGACAGAAAGGAAAGAGAGTGCTCATTTTGGAAATTAAGAAGAAACTACCAATAAAATGGATTGCATTTGTTCTTACATAACAAAAAGTTTAGAGGTCAGAAAGACTCCTCACGTAGGATATCATGGTTTCTGCTCAGATTCACAGTGATTCCTCCCTTCTCTCCTCCTCCTTGTGTTGGTGTTATCACCAAGCTTCCTTCCTCATAGTCCCAAGATGGCCACCAGAAAGAACAGGGACAGCTCATTTCCTTGATCACAAACAGTGATGGTCAAAATTCTGCCTCAACCATGGCCTATTAGTCTGCCCCTTTGGTTTAACTGGGTCATCAGGTTTTATGCCCACACTGGACCAATAACAATCTTGTGTAGGTAAGGTATTTTGTTGTTGTTATTGTTCAGTCACTAAGTCCTGTCTGACTCTTTAGCAACTCCTTAGATTCCTGGTAGCTCACCAGGCTCCT
This sequence comes from Neotragus pygmaeus, assembly GCA_006410875.1. NCBI lineage: Eukaryota > Metazoa > Chordata > Mammalia > Artiodactyla > Bovidae > Neotragus > Neotragus pygmaeus. The sequence goes on from SJYV01030512.1 coordinate 254,997, forward strand.
CTGTCCATAGGATTTCCTAGGCAAGAATACTTGATTGGGTTGCCATTTCCCTCTCCAGGGGATCTTCCTGACCCAGGGATCAAACCCATAGCTCCTGCTGCATCTCCTCTCCTGCATTACAGGCAGTTTCTTTACCATTCAGCCACCAGGGAAGCCTATATAGGTGAATAGTATTATCAATATACAGTTAGAAGTTCAAAGATTTGCTAGACTGCACTGCAAAAAGGAGGAAACTTGGAATCACAATGCAAGTTTCAATGTAATGTCCAGTGATCATAGCAGGGACATTCAGTTTCATTACTAGGATTAGAAAGACATACATACATACCTATATATGTATTGTATCTGTAAAACAATGTTAGTGTCCATTTTCATAAAATCAATTTTGAGATCTTAAGTTACTTTTTAAATTATTTTACCTATTTCTTAAATAATTGACCTATATAGCTTAAATGTTCAAGAATTTTTTAGTCTTGGTGTATCTCTGAAATATTTTTTTTGTTCAGATGCTTCATTCACCTTTCCAACAAAGTGACCTATGGCTAAAAATTTCCTTCAGTTCAGTTGAGTCGCTCAGTTGTGTCCGACTCTTTGCGACCCCATGAATCGCAGCACGCCAGGCCTCCCTATTCATCAGCATCTGCCGGAGTTCACTCAGACTCACGTCCATTGAGTCCGTGATGCCATCCAGCCATCTCATCCTCGGTCGTCCCCTTCTCCTCCTGCCCCCAATCCCTCCCAGCATCAGAGTTTTTTCCAATGAGTCAACTCTTTGCATGAGGTGGCCAAAGTACTGGAGTTTCAACTTTAGCATCATTCCTTCCAAAGAAATCTCAGGGCTGCTCTCCTTCAGAATGGACTGGTTGGCTCTCCTTGCAGTCCAAGGGACTCTCAAGAGTCTTCTCCAACACCACAGTTCAAAAGCATCAATTCTTTGGTGCTCAGCCTTCTTCACAGTCTAACTCTCACATCCACACACCACCACAGGAAAAACCATAGCCTTGACTAGACGGACCTTAGTCGGCAAAGTAATGTCTCTGCTTTTGAATATACTATATAGGTTGGTCATAACTTTTCTTCCAAGGAGTAAGCGTCTTCTAATTTCATGGCTGCAGTCACCATCTGCAGTGATTTTGGAGCCCCCCAAAAATAAAGTCTGACACTGTTTCCACTCTTTCCCCATCTATTTCCCATGAAGTGATGGGACTGGATGCCATGATCTTCATTTTCTGAATGTTGAGCTTTAAGCCAACTTTTTCACTCTCCTCTTTCACTTTCATCAAGAGGCTTTTTAGCTCCTCTTCACTTTCTGCCNAACTTCTTCGGCCTTCTGTTGGGATTCTAAGTAATTGAAAAAAATCGTGATACCATTTCATTCCATCCTTCTTTATCCTTTTACAAACCGTGAGTGTAGCAGATCAAGAAAGCAACCACAGTCCACAGTATCTTATCACAAACCTTGGGGCCAGTCGTTTTTCAAAATTCAGAGTTTTTTTAGAATTTAAGATTGTTGTGTAGAGTACATATTGTCTATAACTAGCACATCGAGCAGGAGCTAGGGAAACATACCCAGCAGGGACTAGGGGAACACCTCATAATAAAAAAACAATAACTTTATGGTGAAGCACAGGAAAATATACATCAAGAGAAATAAATAAAGACTTCATGTTGGTTTAGGTCAGGATTTAACTGTTAATGAGTTCAGGTCATATTTTGCTGTTAAATGAGTTATGAAAAGCTTTAGGTCTTTAGAAAAAATTTTGGCTTAAAAACTGGCATAAGACAGTGTGGCTCTACATCCAACATATATCAATCTTTGCCTAGCTGGCAGGGAGCTCTTTGGTTGTATGAAATCTATACTCCTTTCTACTTATCTAGAATCTATTTTTAATAATTTTAGAGAGATGACTATTGTCTGTAAAGGTTATTAAGAATAGCTGACCTGTCTAGTCAAGGCTATAGTTTTTCCAGTGGTCGTGTATGGATGTGAGAGTTGGACTGTGAAGAAAGCTGAGTGCTGAAGAATTGATGCTTTTGAACTGTGGTGTTGAAGAAAACTCTCAAGAGTCCTTTGGACTGCAAGGAGATCCAACTAGTCCATTCTAAAGGAGATCGGTCCTGGGTGTTCTTTGGAAGGAATGATGCTAAAGCTGAAACTCTAGTACTTTGGCCACTTCATATGAAGAGTTGACTCATTGGAAAAGACTCTGATGCTGGGAGGGATTGGGGGCAGGAGGAGAAGGGGATGACAAAGGATGAGATGGCTGGATGGCATCACCAACTCGATGGATGTGAGTTTGAGTGAACTCCAGGAGTTGGTGATGGACAGGGAGGCCTGGCGTGCTGCAGTTCATGGGGTCACAAAGAGTCAGACATGACTGAGCGACTGAACTGAACTGAACTGAACTGACCCAGGTCAGGGAGCTTTTTGATTATGTTTTCTTCTAGGAGTTTCATGGTTTCAGGTCTTACGTTTAAGTCTTTAATTCATTGTGAGTTAATTTTTGTGAGCGGGGTAGATTGGGGTTGTTTCATTCTTTTACATGTTATAATCCACTTTTACCAGCACCATTTATTGAAGAGACTGGTTTTTTATTCCATTGAGTATTCTTGGCTTCCTTGTCAAATATTAGTGTATCTACAATGGGCCAAGCACTGTGCGTAATTTTCATTTAAACCTTCACAAATAATATTACAGGTAGGTATTATTCATTTCATTTTGCAATGCAGGAGACCCCAGTTTGATTCCTGGATCAGAAAGATCCACTGGGGAAGGGATAGGCTACCCACCCCAGTATTCTTGGGCTTCCCTTATGGGTCAGCTGATAAAGAATCTGCCTGCAATGTGGGACACCTGGGTTCAATCCCTGAGTTGGGAAGATCCAACAGAGAAGGGAAAGGCTACCGACTCCAGTATTCTGGCCTGGAGAATTCCATGGACTATATGTGTATTTATTTGAGATGATCATTTTTGAAGTAGATCCCTCAGCAATCAAAGCTTAAGTCAGGCACTTGCATTACAAAATAGAAAAGCAAAATCCAACTGTTATGGCTTACACTATATTGTATCACATTGTCTTTTCCGAGTTAAAAGGCATAAGATGATACTCTAAATATGTTCATTCCTTACAAGCTTATCTTAATGTGTAGCATCCCATAGGGACATGCCAGGTATGTCCAATATTGGAAGTGGACTCTGTGGGGAGTAAGATGTGGGTCTTGGGTAGTTAGAAGTCAAGGTCATAGTACTGAGGAAATACTGTGGATGTGGAAGAGGATTAGGGGCTGAAGATAGTAATGTAGCAAGTAGCATCTAGTGAGACAAAATCTGGATATAAGTCCTTAGGAGCTGACTGTGTTTGAAGTATTTAGAATACTTTCAGTTCAGTTCAGTTGCTCAGTTGTGTCCAATTCTTTGTGACGCCATGAATCACAGCATGCCAGGCCTCTCTGTCCATCACCAACTCCCGGAGTTCACTCAAACTCCTATTCATCGAGTCGGTGATGCCATCCAGCCATCTCATTCTCTGTTGTCCCCTTCTTCTCCTGCCTCCAATCCCTCCCAGCATCAGGATCTTTTCCAATGAGTCAACTCTTTGTGTGAGGTGGCCAAAGTATTGGAGTTTCAGCTTCAGCATCAGTCCTTCCAATGAANAGAAATAGATGTGTTTCTGGAACTCTCTTGCTTCTCCATGATCCAGCGGATGTTGGCAATTTGATCTCTGATTCCTCTGCCTTTTCTAAAACCAGCTTGAACATCAGGGAGTTCACGGTTCACGTATCGCTGAAGGCTGGCTTGGAGAATTTTGAGCATTACTTTACTAGCGTGTGAGATGAGAGCAATTGTGTGGTAGTTTGAGCATTCTTTGGCATTGCCTTTCTTTGGAATTGGAATGAAAACTGACCTCTTCCAGTCCTGTGGTCACTGCTGAGTTTTGCAAATTTGCTGGCATATTGAGTGCAGCACTTCCAAAACATCATCTTTCAGGATTTGAAACAGCTCCACTGGAATTCCATCACCTCCACTAGCTTTGTTCATAGTGATGCTTTTAAGGCCCACTTGACTGCACATTCCAAATATCTGGTTCTAGATGAGTGATCACATCATCATGTTTATCTGGGTCATGAAGATCTTTTTTGTACAGTTCTTCCTTAGGTTTAAGTTTATCTTAGTCTTATTTATGGTACTCTTGTCATTTCCTACCACTTATACTTTGGTTCTGATCTGCTTGTCTTTATTCCTCCTGGGAACCAAGGTATATAATTTGACATTTGGATTAATAGTTTTACTTAAGGTAATTAAAAGGTATTTTTCACAATAGAGTTTTGCTCTAGGTCCCTGAATGAGGGGTTGTGCTTAAAGGTCTTCCTTGTTTTCTAAAGTCAGTTCCTATCCCAGCAGTAGCACATGCAGAGCACCCAGAACCCTTCTTTGAGGAATCAGCTTAGTTTTACATATATTGCAAAGTATTCTGGATACAACAGCCAATAATCATCGCCTCTTCTGTGTCTTCTTACCTGGAAGAATGATATTACGTCTCTTTCAGCACTCATTTTCAGGGAACCCCTTCCAGTCTTAATCAACTTTCAGTCTGTGCCTTCTGGATAATACTTAACCTGCAGGCCAGTGGATACCTTTGGTGCTATATACATAATTAATCATAAGTTAGATCCTCCTCTGTGGCTGAGAAATTTTCTAAAAAGCACCCAAGCTGTGATGAATCTGGAAGCCAGAAGCCTGACCTTCGAATCAAAGGCAGACCTTATATAATAGAATACAGGTAGGGCTCAATTAATGGAGAAAGCAATGGCACCCCACTCCAGTACTCTTGCCTGGAAAATCCCATGGATGGAGGAGCCTGGTAGGCTGCAGTCCATGGGGTCACTAACAGTTGGACACAACTGAGTGACTTCACTTTCACTTTTTACTTTCATGCATTGGAGAAGGAAATGGCAACCCACTCCAGTGTTCTTGACTGGAGAATCCCAGGGATGGGGGAGCCTGGTGGGCTGCCGTCTATGGGGTCGCACAGAGTCGGACACGACTGAAGTGACTTAGCAGTAGTAGTAGTAGGGCTCAATTAAAGAGTTTGATGCATCTACCCCCAGTCATTTGAAGTAATATTGTATAGTCATCTATCCAGAACAGAAGGGAAATTCAGATGCTTTCTGTTAAATGAGACACTGCTTTTGGACACCCTCAGCCAATGGAACCACAAGGTCTTAGTCCAGTTCATTTTTATTTTAGAACATGTAGGAATTAAGTTTAGGTTAAAACTACCTCCATATGTTTCCATTTGGGCCAATTTCCCTCAGTAACACTATCCCATTGAAATATAAAATCTTGGGCATTCCAAGTTGAGTTACTAAAAATATTTATGGAGAATATATTATCTAAAATTCTCAAGACTGACTTTCTTCAGAGTGAGAGAAAACTAAACTGTTGTATTTCTACATCTCATGTGTCTACCAGCAGCTTTATCTATCCAAAAACATCCTTAACTTCTAAGTGGTTTCATGTTTACTAAATGGATAAAATTCAGAACAATAACAACAAAAAAGATTTAACAAAGGGCTACAAACTCCCCACATGAGTTGGATACTTAGGATAAGGTAGAAGAAGTAACAAATTTTACATTTTAAGTTTGCTTTGATTTTATGATGTATGTTTTCAACCTAGTTAATTCCAAATGTATTTATAATCCCCAAAATCATCCACTGGAAGATTGAAGAAATACAAAGCCACAGATCTAAGTGAAATTAAAGTAACTGAACTCAAGTAAATACAAGAGATTTATAACTAAAAATATGAGTAAACCTATATGCTTGCTTTTATTCTCTTAGAGAAATTCAGAATTTCCTAGCAGTCTTCCAATGTTCTTTCAGTTCTTGCCTGAATTCTAAGAGATTTCAGTATCAGAGATCTTAATGCTGTGTAATCTCCTCCTTGTCTGACAGAAAGTGAAAGTGACATTGCTCAGCCATGTCCGACTCTGCGACCCCATGGACTCTAGCCTACCAGGCTCCTCCATCCATGGGATTTTTCAGGCAAGAGTACTGGAGTGGGCTGCCATTTTCTTCTCCAGGGGATCTTCCCAACCCAGGGATTGAACCCGAGTCTCCTGCGTTGCAGATAGATGCTTTACCGTCTGAGCCAGATGAGCCAATTTTTTTCCTGAGGCAATTTTTTCACAACCTAGCTATAAAAACGAACCATAACAATTAGATACACAGAAAGAAAACATTCATTCTTTCTTTCAGGAACCATTTAACATGAAAGGAGTAATGACAGGAAAAGGAAGTTAAAGTAGTACAAAAGATTTAGTACAGCAGGGTAGACAAATAATAACATGTGGAAGCAAGAGAGATGGCACAGAGGTGGTCAAGTCGTCCAGCCAGTCCTCCAGGAACACACCTGTACTTGAAGAGTTGGGTATATTGATTTTTTTAAAGCCTGGGAAACCATCTATCATGGAGTGTTATGGGATATTTTAGTAAAGGTGTGATAGTATTTTGGCTTGTGTTAAATGCTTTTGGGGAGGGTATAAGAAACGGGTCCTCACTCTTCATTAGATGCTGCCAGAAAATAGAGGTAACTCTTGGATTGGGTATTTTAATCTTACCTAGAAGGAGGAACGACCAAGCAAGGCTTAAATTGTAACTAGACAGAAAGCAACAGTCCAATCACTCATATGAGCCAAGATGGGGAGTGTTTGGTCATTTTTTACTTTTCACTGAGTTCATATTTTCATTGATTTTCAGACATGATTATGGAGTGGTCTTATTTTCGATGAGTCTGTCATGGTCAAAGAGTGGTCTTGTCTGATGTTGATATGCTATGAAAATAGATCACAGTAAGAAGAGGTGCAAAGAAATATAGCTATTTGTTTTATTGAACACAAATTGCATGCCAGGCACTATGCTGAATGCTTTGTGTGTATGATTTTAACACACATACTAAAATAGTACTTATTTCATTGAGCTGTTGTGAATATTAAAAAATAGCTATATTTGTTTGCACTTCTTCTGATTCTGATTTTTATATGCTTCCTTTTAGGAAAGAGAAAACCAGCACCTCATGTCTAGGAGCCAGCCTGATACTGTTATATAGGCCTTAGGGTTGGTCTAGTCTTCAGCTGTGAGTTTCAGAATTCTCTGGTTGAAACTAAATATTTTCATAGCGTACCAACATCAGACAATACCATTCTTTGACCATGATGGTCTAGATGAAAGCAGAGATACTACATTTTTCATTACTGAATTTTCAAACAGTGACTTGCCTACAGTGGTGCTTAATAAATATTGAATGATTGGTTAGATGGGTAATGGATGAACTGATGGATGGACTCAAAGTTCACATTTGATCAGAATCATGACTATTTGATATAATATCTATTTTTATTATTTCCTCTTCTTTTTTCTTAGCACATGGCACAGCATGGGGGATCTTAGTTCCCCAACCAGTAGAATTTTAACCTCTGGACTGCCAGGGAAGTCCCATATTTGATACAATTCATTTTGTATCCCAGACAATAGGAAGAAACCTTAAAATGTTGATGATAGCAATTACTTAGCTTTTTGATTGCTTGTGATTTTTATCACACAATGCCATGCAGATATTCTTGAAGGTAAAAACATTATCTTATTTTCCACATGAGAATGTGAAAGCTCAGATATGTTAAATATTCACTCAAAATCTCAGAACTGGTAAGTGACCAAACATGGGCTAGACTCCTGGCCTCCCCAGTGTTCAGTCCCATGGACTATCCTCCAAAATAGAGAAGCACTTTTTCCTTATATTTTCCAAAATAATTTATGTAAAGGAATGAATTTCAGGTTACATAAAATGTTTTTCTCATGTTTCTAAACATCAGCATTTATGAAACCTTTCTACTTAATTAGTCATGATTTATCTATGACCTGCCCACAACTGTGTTTCCAGCATTACTTTTTAGATAATTGTTCCCTTTTGCCCTTGACAACCTACAGTTATTTCACTTCCTTAGCACTGTGAAAAATCAATAATCCATTTATATTTTTTGAAAAAGTATCTTTTCATGCACAGATTTTTTTTTGCATTTAAATAATGTTTTGATTGAGGAAAACTGTTAATACCTGGCTAAGAACAACAGTGTTGCATACTCTTTGAAAGAGAAGAATGTTCATTTCAGATGAAAAATTTCAAGTTGTGTGATGACTTGAGGGAAAATAAAACACAATATTGTTGTTCAGCCAATAAGTTATGTTGGACTCTTTGCAACCCCATGGACAGGCCTTCCTGTCCATCACCAACTCCCGGAGCTTGCTCAAACTCATGTCCATCAACTCCGTGATGCCATCCAACCATCTCATCCTCTGTCACACCCTTCCCCTCGTGCCTTCAATCTTTCACAGCATCAGGATATTTTCCAATGAGTCTGCTCTTCGTATCAGGTAGCCAGATTATTGGAGCTTCAGATTCAGCATCAATCTTTCCAATAAATATTCAGGGTTGAGTTCCTTTAGGATTGACTGGTTTGATCTTCTTGCTGTCCAAAGGACTCCTTAAGTCTTCTCCAGCACCAGAATTTGAAAGCATCCATTCTTTGGTGCTCTGCCTTCTTTATCGTCTGACTCGCACATCCATACATGACTACTGGAAAAACCATAGCTTTGACTATACAAACTTTGTCAGCAAAGTGATGTCTCTGTATGCTATACAGGTTTGTCATAGCTTTCTTCCAAGAAGCAAATATCTTTTAATTTCATGGCTGCAGTCACCATCCACAGTGATTTTAGAGCACAAGAAAATAAAAGCTGTCACTGTTTCAACACTTCTGCCATCCAGGTTTAAAAAAAAAAGATTTTAATTAAAAACCTGAATATGGTAAAAGTTCATATTAATATCAACTTCATTGAGAAACATACTAAAATAGAGGCTACCATAATTCCTATGTGAACCCCTAGAAATAGGTCTTCCTGTTGGTGTGGTAGAAATAGGCCTTCCTGTAGGCCTCTCATTAGGTTGAATTTGATATTTTATTGATAATGGACACTGAGCTCTGATCACCAAAAAAATTCTTCCATTTTCACAGGATCATTTTTGCATTCCACACACAGAATATTCTGATTCATTTTGTAAACCTGAACTTTAAGCTAAATTTATTTGGGAATTACTTGAATAGCATTGTGAAATTGAGCTTCAATGTGAATTATCTTTAACTCAGATTTTGGGTAAAGTTTTCATAGCTTTGAATGCTATCACAATGACAGCTTAATGTTTTATTTTCTAAAGCATGTGTGTGTGTGTGTGTGTGTGTGTGTACGTGTGTGTGTATATATGTGTGTATGTATATATGTGTGTATATATGTATGCACACATGCATATATATGCATGTATTTGCACACATACACATATGCAAATACATAGATAATATATGTAAGTTATGTTCTATCATTGTGATATATCAGGTTCATTTGTCAAGTGTTAGGTTTGCCCTTGATGATATTTATTTATATCTTTCATCTGATGAAATGAGAAAGCTAAAGGTAAAAGTGTTTCACTGATTGCCTGAATATACCAATTTGATAAGCTGGAGAACTCATATTAGAACCCAAATTTTTAGATGCTTAGAGAAACATTTTGTTCCTTGGTTGTTGTTCTTAAGTCACTAAAATGTGTCTGACTCTTTGTGACCCCATGGACTGCAGGACTCCAGGTTCCTCTTTCCTCTGCTGTCTCCTGGAGTTTGGTCAAATTCATGTCCATTGAATTAGTGACGCTATATGACCATCTCATCCTCTGCCAACCTCTTCTCCTTTTGTCTTCAGTCTTTCTCAGCATCAGGGTCTTTTCCAATTAGGCGGCTCTTTGCATCAGATGACCAAAGTATTGGAGCTTCAGTTTCACCATCAGTCCTAGCAATGAATATTCAAGACTGCTTTCCTTTAGGATTGACTAGTTTATCTCCTTGGAGTCCAAAGAACACTCCACTGCAAGAGTCCAGGAGTCTTCTCCAGCTCCATAGTTCAAAAGCAATTCTTCAGCACTCAGCTTTCTTTATGGTCCTACTATCCCCTCTGTACATGACTACTGGGAACACCAAAGCTTTGACTATATGGACCTTTGTCAGTGAAATGAAGTCTCTGCTGTTTAATATGCTATCCATATTTGTCATAGGTTTCCTTCCAAGAAGCATCTTTTAATTTCATGACTGAAGTCACTGTCACCAATGATTTTGGAGCCCAAGAAAATAAAGTCTATCACTATTTACAATTTTTACCCTTCTATTTCCCATGTAGTGATGGGGCTGGATGCCATGATCTTAGTTTATTGAATGTTGACTCTTTGTGACCCTGTGGACTGCAGGACTCCAGGTTCCTCTTTCCTCCACTGTCTCCTGGAATTTGGTCAAATTCATGTCTTTTTTCACTCCTCTCTTTCACCCTCATTAATAGACTCTTTAATTCCTCTTCATTTTCTGCTATTAGAGTGGTATTATCAGCATATCTGAGATTGTTGATATTTCTCTTGGCAATCTTGATTCCAGCTTATGATTTATCCAGCCTGACAGTTTGCATATAAATTAAATGAGCAAAGTGACAATATAAAGCTTTGCCATACTCTTTTCCCAATTTTGAACCAATCCCTTGTTGCATATCCAGTTCTAACTGTTGCTTCTTGATCTGAGTACAGATTTCTTAGGAGACAGGTAAGGTGGTCTGGTGTTCCTAGCTCTTTAAGAATTTTCCACAGTTTTTTGCAATTTGCAGAGTCAAAGGCTAACATGTAGTCAAAAAAGCAAACGTAGATGATTTTCTGAATCACCTTGCTTTCTCTATAATCCACTGAGTGTTTACAATTTGAGCTCTGGTTCCTCTGTCTTTTCTAAACTAAGCTTGTACATCTTCAAGTTCTAAGTTCATGAGCTGCTGAATCCTAACTTAAATGATTTGGATCAAAACCTTAGTAGCACATGAAATGACCACAATTGTAAGATTGTGCGAACATTCTTTAGCATTGCCCTTCTTTGGGACTGGAATGAAAATCGATGTTTTCTAGTCCTGTGGCCACTGCTGAGTTTTCCAAATTCAGTGGCATATTGAGTACAGCAATTTATTACATCATCATTTAGGATTTTAAATAGCTCAGCTGAAATTCTGTTACTTCTGCTACCTTTGTTTGTAGTAATGCTTCCTAAGGCCCACTTGACTTCACATTCCAAGATGTCCTACTGTAGGTGAGGAACCACACCATAGTGGTTATCTGCTTCACTAAGACCCTTTTTGTATAGTTCTTCTGTGTACTCTTCTACCTCTTTTTAATATCTTCCGCTTTTGTTAGGTCATTAGTATTTCTGTCCTTTATTATGCCCATCCTTGCCTGAAATATTCCCTTTATATCTCTAATTTTTTTTTTTTGAAGAGGTCTCTAGTCTTTCCCATTCTATTGTTTTCCTCTATTTCTTTCCATTGTTAATTTAAGAAGGCTTTCTTATCTCTCCTTGCTATTCTGTGGAACTCTGCATTCAGTTGAGTATATCTTTCCCTTTCTCTCTTGCCTTTCACTTCTATTCTTTACTCAGCTATTTGTAAAGCCTCCTCAGACAAACACTTTGTCTTCTTGTATTTCTCTTTCTTTGGGATGGTTTTGTTCCCTTATTCCTGTATAATGTTACATCGTTCTTCAGGCACTCTATTTACCAGATATATCCCTTGTATCTATGTGTCACCTCCACTGTTTAATTATAAGAGATTTCATTTAGGTCATACCTGAATGATCTAGTGATTTTCCCTACTCTCTTCAATTTAAGCCTGAGTTTTGCAATATGGAGCTCATGATCTGAGCCACAATCAATACCAGGTCTTTTTTCTGCTGACTCAGAGAGCTTCTCCATCTTCAGCTGCAAAGTGAATAATAAATCTGATTTCACTATTGACCATCTGGTGATATCCATGTGTAGGTCATCTCTTGGGTTGTTGGATGAGGGTGTCTGCTATGACGAGTACGTTCTCTTGACGAATCAATGTCAGCCTTTGCCCTGCTTCACTGTGTGCTCCAAGGCCAAGCTTGCCTGTTATTCCAGGTATCTCTTGACTTCCTATTTTTGCATTCCATTCCCTCTAATGAAAAGGACATCTTTTTTGGTGTTAGTTCTAGAAGGTCTTCTAGGTCTTCATATAACTGATCAGCTTCTTCTTTGGTATCGGTGGTTGGGGCATAGACTCGATTAATGTGATCTTAAATGATTTGCCTTGGAAATGAACCAAGATCATTTTGTCGTTTTTGAAGCTGTACCCAAATACTGCATTTGGGAACGTTTTGTTGACTATGAGGACTATTCCATTTCTTCTAAGGGATTCTTGCCCACAGTAGTAGACATAATAGTCATCTGAATTAAATTTTCCCATTCCCATCCAATTTAGTTCACTGATTCCTAAGATGTTGATGTTCACTCTTGCCATCTCCTTCTTGACCATGTCCAATTTACTTTGATTTATGGACCTAACATTCCAGGTTTCTATGTAATATTGTTCTTCAGAGCATCACACTTTACTTTCCCCATCAGATACATCCATAACAGAGTCATTTCTGCTTTGGCACAGCCATTTCATTCTTTCTGGAGCTATTAGTAATTGCCCTCTGCTCCTGCCCATTAACATACTGGATACCTTCAGGACTAAGGGGCTCATCTTCCAGTGTCATCTTTTTGCATTTTCATACTGTTCCTGGGGTTCTCCAGGCAAGAATACTGGAGTGATTTGCCATTTCTTCCTCCAGTGGACCACATTTTCTCAGAGTTCTTCAATGTGATCTGTCAGTCTTGGGTGGCCCTGCATGGCATGGCTCATAGCTTCATTAAGTTACAGAAGCCCCTTCTCCACAAGACTGATCCATGAATGGATAATAATGCACAACATATGTATAATATTTAGAAATACTACACAAATAAGTTCTTCTAGAACCACCATCTCACTAAGACTCTGGATCCCAGGACTCTACTTCAATAAGTTAAATCAAACCCATATAATCTGGTTGGGAAGCTGCCTACTTCTTGTCTTTGCACATTTATTTTGTCTATCCCTACTTGATAAAGCAACCTTTAAATATGTGTACAGATTTACAAAATGACAAGAGATCATATGTTATGTTGTTCCCTTTTTAAACTAGACTTCAAATAACATGATTATCATTTTCATGTGGAAATTTTCCCTCTGGATATGATTTTTAAATATTATATCTGACCTTGAATAAAACAATATTCATGATCTCAATCCTTCACTGTGAATATCAAGTTATATTTACCAAGCTGTGGATTTTAATTTAGCACCAAAAAAAAAAAACACATAAAAAACATGAGCTAGTCATTCATTATTATTTACTTACATCTGATGAAATATTTGTCTATAGAATTTCATAGTCAGGTCATATGCCTTTAAATAGGCAGACAAAACAGAGGAATAGAACATTCTGTTGACAGGTAAATGTGAATCAATCTGGTTTCTTTCAAAGGAAAATAATCAAGCTCTTTTCAAATAATGTAAAATGCAAAATGATTGCCTGTTGGAGGGGGTTGGGGGGCTTATCAGCTTCTCTTCTCAGAGGAATGATTGCCATATTCTAGCTGGAGGAACATATGCTAACAGCTTATCTTGTGATTTCTCTGCAGTCGCTGATATTTATTAACAGTTGATTTTCTGTAGTTGCTCTTCTTCTTCCTCTTTCTTCCAACAGTGTAAATTAGTTTCCCCAAATCTACATCTCGTCTTCATTTTCTTATCAGTCTTGCAGAAAGGGTGATTATTTCATTATTGGTTTTGAAGAGCCTTTCATATTAAGTGCTGCAGCTCTGGTTTCAGGCAGACATTTAACAGACTCTATTTGTTTTATTCTTTGTCTCATCGTCTTAATCAAAACCCTTGAGATTGAGTCTTTTGTAGTAACAAACAAGAATAAAGGGAAATTATGAATTGTTGCTTCCACAGAAAATGCAGTATTCATCAGGAATGCCTGGTGGGATTGAAACAGTGTAGGCTTCAAACATGTGAAAACAATTGTATTCACCAATGAAAATCCTTTTAATAGATAGGATACCTGTCTTCCAATCTCTTATTAGCTTAATACCTAAGCAGCGTCCCTCTGTGGGGTTAAAGCCTTTTTGTATTGTCATAAGGTTTCTAGTGGAAAATTTTTCAGCATGAGAGTTTATTTTTTCACATGAGACCTGCTGTCTTTCTTTCTCTGAAATACTTTGTAATTTTTTCCCCAGAGCTTTTTTTTTTTTTATCTTTGCTATATAGATTTAACATTAACTCTGATTTACCGAATATGCACTGTCCTGGATTCTTGATATTGAACAGCTATGGGAAAATGTGTAGGTGTCATGCCCTCATTTTCAGATTCATATGATTCAAAATAGCCTGAGAGCTCTCATTGCTTACTGTCCCTGCACTCTTTTGACCATATTTTGATAAATTTTTCAGAAGCAGTTCAAGAATTGGGTTAGCTATTTAGGTAAAATCAGTTTATATAGGGGCAACATGAAAATGGTCTAATATAGCCCAGGTTTCTTCTTAATGTACAAATCAAGTTTTCTGATATCTGGAAAAATCAAAGAGGTCCTAAATACCTGACTTCCTAGTATCCCAAATATTGATCACTATTATGTTTGTAATTATCTTACTTAGATTCAGAAGTCCTTATTCACATCTATACATTTTCTATATCATTAATTGATTCAAACAGCTAAAGTAAGAATTTGATTCTGATATGGCTTTGGATTCATATATCCACCATTAAGGTATAAACTATATTATGGTTCTTCTATATATAAAGAATTAAAAGAGAAATTTTTAATTCTGACATAAACTAAATGCATTTTCACTATTGTTAACTGTATACTTACACAGGGAATTACAAACTGTGCTAGTTGTTTATTGCTGTATAACAAATTATCTCAAAACAGAGCTGCTTGAAACAGCACATTTTTTTTTTATTGTCTCATAGTTTCTGTGAGTTTTGAATTAAGGTTGTATAGTTGGATGCCTCTAACTCAGGATCTCTCACAATACTGCAAAGTATCAGCCAGGAGTGGGGTCACTTCAAGCCCAAATGGAAGATGATCCATTTCCACGTATACTATCATGACTCTCGGCAAAGCTCAGGAGATCACTTTCAAGCTCATTCATAAACCATTTACAAACCTTACATCCTCCCTGATTTAAACCAGAGTCAGTCATTAATCACTTGCCATGTAAGTTTTTCAATAAGTTAACCCACCAAATGACAGCTCACTTTCTCCAGAAGGAAGCCAGTCTTTTAAAAATCTAAATTCATAATCAACATCCTATCACTTTTGCATCCTGTGTGCATGCGTGTGTGTGTGTGTATGTGTGTAGGTGTAAAAACAAATCCCAGATCTAATTCACATTCTAGGGAGAGGTAATTCCAGAAACACACAAATGCCAGAGATGAAGACCTTTGAGATGCATTTTAGAAGCTGTCTACCACAGTCCGCCCTTTAGACCCAATGGTTCATACCTCTTCCACATACAAAGGCTCACTTTCTCCTGGAGTCCCTGGTCTCTGCCTGTTCCAATTAAGCAGGTCATGCTAGGTTATACTTCAGTAGCAGCTCTAAAATCCTATGGACTTAAAACAATAAAATTTTACTTCTCAGTCATCCTACATATCTATTATGGGTTGGCTAACGACTGTTTTCCTCATCCAGAGATTCTCCAAGTTTATTGGAACTGGAGGGAGGGAAGAGCAAGTTGATGGCAATTAAAGGCTTCTCATTTAAGTAATATGTGTTACTTCTGCTCAAATAGTACTAATTTCAAGGGCACAAGTAACTATATTTCTACCATGTGCCTGAAAAGAAGAAAAGTATCAATATACATCCCAAGAGACTAACACAATGGGTAAAATCTTGTTCTCCATTTCTAGCTAAATACATATCAAACTGATTATGAGCCAGTTTCTCATACATTTAGCTCGTTCTACAAATATTTAACAAGTATTAAGTTTTTACAAAATGGTAAGGCCTAAGAGCAGAGAAAAAAGCAGTCCCTATCTTCTGGTTTCTCAACATGGTAGGCAAAGAGATAAGTATATAGATAATTTCAGGATAGAAGTCATGATAAAATGTCAGTTAAGGCATAATATGACATTTAACTCAGACTTGAGGAGAGAGGAGATCAGAGATCTTAAAGTAGATGAAAGTAAAGAGATCAGGACATCCTAAAGTAGATGAACTCTGATGAGTTCTGATAGATGTGTAGAAATAGGCCAGGTAAGGAAAGTCAAGAAAGATACTTTTCACTGTTTCTTTAATAAAATGAATTTATGATGATTATCTTATAGGGCAAAAGGCCTGGATTCTTCTGCATTATTATTAACTAGTACCTTAGCCTGATCAAGTAACTGGGTAATTGTGCACCTGGATTGCTCATCTGTGAAATGAGAAGGTTTAACTAGATGTTGTCCGAGATCTCCTTCAACTGTAAAACCTGTGATTGCTTCTGCTCTAGAGGATATTTTTTAAGGGCAGACTTTATTGGATAATCATAAAATAACTACCTTATAAAGCAATCACTTACTAAAACAGTTCAGTAAGCACCAATGGGAAATTCCCATATCAAAAAATAGTATAATTAGATATCCCTTCTAAGACACAATATGTTTAAAATTGATCACAAAAGAATAAGATGTATTCTGAATAGAATGATATTAAACTAATTCTTCATAGCAAACTTACTCTTGTGATATTTTTCCTTTTTAATCTATCACTCTAGATATTTCTAGATTCTCATACATAGACTCTTCCTATTTTATGTATTGGTTTTATTTACCTATGACAGAACATCAACTGTTTCTATTCTACACACACAATTTATTTTGCACAAAAATTATATTGCCAGATTAATTTGCACCCTCATAATTCTACATATTACCATGCTTTTCACTTGACTCACCAACCCTTCTTGAGTTATCCAACTTAAGGGAAAATACTTGGCAGTGACATTCAAATCTTGACCCCTCACAACACAGTCATTGTTCTCTTACCAGTCAACTGGACTCTAGATAAGCAGTCTTCCCTTTTCCACCTCAATCCTCCATTCCTTCTCTCCTATTTCACTGATATGATCTAGACATTTAAAGCAAGTACCCCTACCACGTACTGGCAAAGAACACATATATTTCAGGGGAGTTTAATTGCTACAACCACTTTGGAAAACAGTTTGGCATTATCTCCTAAAAGTTGAACATATGCATACCAGATGATCCAGCAATTCCACTCATTATATACAACACGTATACCAAGGAATACTTAAAAGGATGTTTATTGCAGCATTAATTGTAATTGCTCTAAACTAGAAATGACCCAATGTTCATCAACAATAGAAAGGGTGTAGGAAGTGTGGGAGACTTCCCTGGGAACCGAGTGGTTATGATTTTTCACTTGCACTACAGGAGGTGCAGTGCCGGGCTGCATGGCCACCAAAAAAAGAAAAAGAAAAAAAAGCCAGACACAATGCAATAAGTAATATGTGATTATATTTATTAAGGTTCAAGGAAGCTCTGAACTATAGGGTTAAAAACCAAGATAATGCTTTGTTTACCTTTGATGAAGAGGAGAAATGGACTTGTGGGGTAGCATGGGGTTTCTGTCGCAGTGGAAATATTCTATATTTTGACCTGGGATGTGGTTACACTGGAGTCTGCTTTTGTGTGATTCATTCCTTATGCACTTTTCTATAAGTGCACTGTACTTTGAATGCTTTAAAAAGTACTTGGGCTTCCAAAAAACTCTTATTTAAAAAAAAAATATATGTGAACACATGGTCAAAAAGCCTCTCATCCTTTAGTGATGAGAGGCCCACTTGCTATCCCAGTTAGTATATCCTGCCATATGTGTTATAAAACTCTTATACTACAGTAACCTTCATTATTGTAGAATATTTTTCCTCAGTTTCTATGTTAATTGCAATGTGGTTTAAAATAGGATTCATTGTTCAGTTAACAAAGCTCTAAATCATTCAATCTACTACATATTTAGTAGAAAAGGAACAAAATAAGAGAGAGACAGGGCAAGAAGGAAGGGACAAAAATATGTTACTTAAGGGTTCTGACATGTTTGACAAGACAAAACTGTAAAATATATTCTCTTCCTGATCTAAACTGCTTTTCTACTCTATGATATGCATATGAAAAACAGATTTGATACTTTTCAACACAGGTACTTTTAGATATTTCAAATTTTATTTTTTCCTGAATGTTTGCTTACTTACCATTGCTTATCTAGTACCAACTTGAATCTATGAAAATGGCATCAAAGAAAAACATGTGCAAACAATTCCAAATAAAACTGAATCTCTCCCGATGAATGAAACCTCTCCTGATGAAATCTCTTTAATATTTATATTAAAAGTCATTTTTAACTAATTTAAAGGGTCACATCTACTTGTGTTAATGGTAAATGTAGAAACAGCTTTAAAATGACATGCTGTTTTGATAATCAAGATTTGGAGGTGTTTTAGAATAGGGTTAACAGCAGAAAATTTTTCATATGAAGTAAACTATTTTCTAGTTTAAATAAAGTTGTAAAATGCATCACACTAGAGCATGTATTTGAATTCAGATTTTCTGTTAAAATGCCTTTTTAAAGTTTGAAATACTCTAATTAAATATTCCTATTACATAAAATAAAGCTACAAGTCATTAATGAAACTTGGAGTTTTCACATTACAACAGAAGGGATGCCATATAGCAAGTTAAAAATGACAGTGAGGAAACGTAAAGTATTTTGTATGAGTAAGAAACTAAAATAACATGATTTGATTCTAGCTCACTCTGTTTAAAAAATGAAATAAAAGATGATAGTCTTTGGATGTAAAACACACTAAGTTCAGTTCAGTTCAGTTCAGTCGCTCAGTCGTGTCTGACTCTTTGCAACCCCATGAATCGCAGCACGCCAGGCCTCCCTGTTCATCACCATCTCCTGGAGTTCACCCAGACTCACGTCCATCGAGTCAGTAATGCTATCCAGCCATCTCATCTTCAGTTGTCCCCTTCTCCTCCTGCCCCCAATCCCTACCAGCATCAAAGTCTTTTCCAATGAGTCAACTCTTCTCATGAGGTGGCCTAAGTACTGGAGCTTCAGCTTGATCATCATTCCTTCCAAGGAAATCCCAGGGCTGATCTCCTTCAGAATGGACTGGTTGGATCTCCTTGCAGTCCAAGGGACTCTCAAGAGTCTTCTCCAACACCACAGTTCAAAAGCATCAATTCTTTGGTACTCAGCCTTCTACACAGTCCAACTCTCACATCCATACATGACCACTGGAAAAACCATAGCCTTGACTAGACGGACATTAGTCGGCAAAGTAATGTCTCTGCTTTTGAATATACTATCTAAGTTGGTCATAACTTTTCTTCCAAGGAGTAAGCGTCTTCTAATTTCATGGCTGCAGTTACCATATGCAGTGATTTTGGAGCCTGAAAAAATAAAGTCTGACACTGTTTCCACTGTTTCCCCATCTATTTCCCATGAAGTGATGGGACCGGATGCCATGATCTTTGTTTTCTGAATGTTAAGCTTTAAGTCAATTTTTTTTGCTCTCCTCTTTCACTTTCATCAAGAGGCTTTTTAGCTCCTCTTCACTTTCTGCCATAAGGGTGGTGTCATCTGCATATCTGAGGTTATTGATATTTCTCCCGGCAATCTTGATTCCANTTCCAAGGAGTAAGCGTCTTCTAATTTCAAGGCTGCAGTCACCATCTGCAGTGATTTTGGAGCCCAAAAGTCTGACACTGTTTCCACTGTTTCTCCATCTATTTCCCATGAAGTGATGGGACAAAGAAAATCTAATATCTGATTATCTCATTCTGCATTATGCTGAGTTGTATAATTATTTCATTATATATCACGATGTAACAATAATAATAGAAATAAACACACACAATAAATGTAATGCACTTGAATCATCCTGAAACCATAACCCTGTCCCATCCATGAAAAAATTGTCTTCTGTGAAACTGGTCCCTGGTGCCAAAAAGGCTGGGACTGCAACTACAAGTGGGGACAATCATGAGCAATAGGATGCAGATACGCCACAAACAAACTGCCATTTCTGATGTTCTGGGGGCAAAAACAGGGTACTGCACACAATCCTGTACACAGTGCCAGCAAGGGGGTGGACAGGCCCTGAAGCTATGCCTCCTGCCCAGCCCACAAACCTACCGCCCACCGTTGCTCCACATATGGACCCAAGAAGGCCCTCGCAGGGAGCAGGCAAGGAAACTGTTTCTTGTTCCTGCTCTCTTGTACTGCGGCACAAGCCCCAGCAAAGCCTTGCCTGAAATTCCCGTCTGGCCTCCTATCACTTCTATCGGTTAAAAGTCCAAGGGCCCAGGTTGGGAGCATGATTTTGGCGACTCTGCTGGGACCCATGGGTCTTCCCTCTTCCCTGTCCCTCTGAGAGAGGATCGTGGTCCATTTGGTGGAGCTGGATGGAGCCTCCTCGCAGCTGACAAGCAGCCACCTGCATCTCTGCTCGGGTCCCAGTGCTCGGCACACCTGCCTTCACTGCCCCGGGGCCTCACTGTGCTCACTCAGCAGCTTCCCCTCCCCTTTCCCTCTCTGGTATCTCTCACTCTCTACTTCTCTCTCTGTCCTCTCCTATGCTCTGTCACACCCTTCTGAGAAGGAGAACATCAGGCAAATACAGCCTAACTCCTCTCAGCCAGAGGCCATGCTCCCTCAGGCTGGCCCTGGTTGGCCTTGACAGGTGACAAGAGGTGGGAGAGGCTGGCCTCCTACCATGGAGACCCTGGTCCAGTGGGGTTTCCTTGAAAGGAGATTTCTGACAGTGATAGAGGTTCAAGCCTCATATCATGTAGTGGCTGGAAGCCTGGTCATCCAGACTTCTCGGCTTCTTTATCCTGGGTTAAAGTCCCAGCTGAGGGTTCAAGACCCACTGGCACGATTGCCCTGATGAGTGGTGGGCAGAGTGCCTGCCCCCACGGGCCCTTGTGGAAGAGCAGAGCCGACTGGCACCACCTGAACAGACGCCCACCGAGGGCTGGGCTGGAACAGCAGAGCAGGCCTTCTCTCCTGGTTCTCTCTCCTGTCATTCATCCACACCTCTACCCCCCAGGCATTGGCTGGGTGAACTTNCTGATGCTGAAGCTCCAATACTTTGGCCACCTGATATGAAGAACCTACTCACTGGAAAAGACTCTGATGCTGGGAAACACTGAAGGCAAAAGGAGAAGAGGGCAGCAGAGGATGGTTAGATGGCATCACTGACTCAATGGATAGGAATGTGAGCAGACTCCGGGGGATAGTGGAGGACAGAAGTGTTCACTGTGCTACATACAGTCCATGAGGCTGCCAACAGTCAGACACGACTTAGCAACTAAGCAACCACCATCACCTCCTCCCTAGAGGTTAAAGAAACTCCACGTGTTGTAATACAGTCTCACTGGCTGAGGACTGTCCCGGGTATTTTATTCATTATCACTTCACTTGGTCCTCACAACTACATGAATGTGAAGCAGTTTTCTGATCCTTAAGAAACACTGATTCCATCCTGTCTGTGGTTAATTCTTTTGACTTTGAATTTCCTACATCTTAAATACTTATTCAGAAGACCATACTGTAACCCTAATCCTTTTAAAACCTGACATTGATTAGGTAAGGGATTTTTTTTCTTATTTATAACCTTGGGAAAATAACAGTTTGAATTTAGCACATAAAATGCTTTTAGCAGTGATTCTGGGGTACATAGGAATTCAGGATAAAATTGCTTCTATGAGAATAAGCAGTTTTAAAGATGATCTGCCTACTACTATACCAAATAGATCAGCTGTCGGCCATTTTTCTCCTTTCCTGGGACATGGATAAGGCTCTACTAAGTCTAGGGGATGCCTGCCTGAGCATGCTAGAGGCCAGTATGTTTCACCAGCCTGAAGCCAATAAAAAGCTATCCTTTATTGTCTTTTACTGACTGAATGACTTTTATCAATGATCAGACCAAGGCAATATATGTGATTGCAAATATGCAAAATATGTAATAAATTACATATTTATTATGTAATCAGAACACAGGTTAAGAAATGCTGGGAAAAAAGAAACCTTAAAAAAAAAAATCATCTTAGTTTCCAAGACTCTGTTTTGTCTACAAGGAAAGCTCCATGGATTTTTTCTTTAAATTACTTGTATGACATTTGGGCCTTTTCTCCAGCCATTGCTTGGTATCCTAGTGAAACCTTCTCACTCTGCCCATCCCAGGGGTCTCTTAATTGAAGCAATTATTTTACTTGGACTCTAGAAAGATCCACCTTCTCTCCCTGTCCCTGTGTCCCCTCCCTGAGTCAATTATTCTGCCAAAAAATCTCACATCCTTCCTGGCTTACAAAAATGCCAATGGCTTCCTAGCGCCCAGGATAAAGCCCCATCGCAATCTGAGAAAGGTCTGCCGCTGTGTACACAGGATGTACCAAATGGATGAGAAGCTTCATGGTAAAGGCCATGATAGAGTCTACAACTATTCTCCCTCAAAGGATCTTTTAAATGTTGATTTTTATATCATTTTTTCCATGCTGTTAATTGCGTTTACTTCTCTAACACCCTAAATTACCTGATAATAACTTAAGAACTTTTAAGCCAAAAGCTAAAGAAATACAAATAGAACAGAACTCCCAAGTTCCAATCCACTAGTTCCTGCAGCTGTTAACATGCAGTTGTTCCTGTTTTGTGTCTAACACCCCAGAACCCTACTGGAATTTAGATAAATTCCCAGACCTCCTATACTTCATCTACTGTGTTGTGCTCAGTCACATCCACCTCTTTGTGACCCCGTGGACTGTAGCCCACCAGGTTCCTCTGTCCATGGGATTCTCCAGGCAAGAACACTGGAGTGGGTTACCATCTCCTTCTTCAATACTTCATCTAAACATACTTTGACATGAATCTCTCAAGTCCTTCAATAAATGACCATGATTACATATCTGCAAAAATAATAATTCCAGCACAGGCGGCTGCGAGAGCTGGCAGGTGCACTAAGCGTGGCCGAGAGGAGCTACCCCACATCCGAGGTCAGGGGCAGCGGCCTAGAGTGCCAGGCTGTGACGGCGCAGGAGCGGCTGAGAGGAGCCACCCTGTGTCCGAGGTCAGGGGTGGCGGGTGAGAGGAGCCACCCACTCCGGAGGCCAGGGCCGATGGCGGGGAGGAGCAACCGGAGGAGCAGTGGCTGCACAGGTGCAGGTGGGCCTAGAGGAGCTATCCCACGTTGAAGGTCAGTAACGGTGGCGGTAAGGAGATACTCCTCATCCAAGGTAAGGAGCAGCAGCTGTGCTTTGCTGGAGTAGCCATGAAGAGATACCCCATGTCCAAAGTAAGAGAAACCCAAGTAAGATGGTAGGTGTTGCAAGAGGGCATCAGAGGGCAGACACACTGAAAACCATGCTCACAGAAAACTAGTCAATCTAATCACCCTAGGACCACAGCCTTGTCTAACTCAATGAAACCAAGCCATGCCTGTGGGGCAACCCAAGACGCACGGGTCATGGTGGAGAGGTCTGACAGAAGTGGTCCACTGGAGAAGGGAATGGCAAGCCACTTCAGTATTCTTGCCTTGAGAACCCCATGAACAGTATGAAAAGGCAAAATGATAGGATACCAAAAGAGGAACTCCCCAGGTCATTAGGTGCCCAATATGCTATCGGAGATCAGTGGAGAAATAACTCCAGAAAGAATGAAGGGATGGAGCCAAAGCAAAAACAATACCCAGTTGTGCATCTGACTGGTGACAGAAGCAAGATCCAATGCTGTAAAGAGCAATATTGCATAGGAACCTGGAATGTCAGGTCCATGAATCAAGGCAAATTGAAAGTGGTCAAACAAGAGATGGCAAGGGTGAACATCGNGCATCAATTCTTCGGCACTCAGCCTTCTTCGCAGTCCAACTCTCACATCCATACATGACCACTGGAAAAACCATAGCCTTGACTAGACGGACCTTAGTCGGCAAAGTAATGTTTTTGCTTTTGAATATACTATCTAGGTTGGTCATAACTTTTCTTCCAAGGACTAAGCGTCTTTTAATTTGCATAGGAACCTGTAATGTCAGGTCTATGAATCAAGGCAAATTGGAAGTGGTCAAACAAGAGATGGCAAGGGTGAACATCAACATTCTAGGAATCAGCGAACTAAAATGGACTGGAATGGGTGAATTTAACTCAGATGACCATTATATCTACTACTGCAGGCAGGAATCCCTCAGAAGAAATGAAGTAGCCATCATGGTCAACAAAAGAGTCCAAAATGCAGTACTTGGATGCAATCTCAAAAACGACAGAATGATCTCTGTTCATTTCCAAGGCAAACCGTTCAATATCACAGTTATGCAAGCCTATGCCCCAACCAATAATGCTGAAGAAGCTGAAGTAGAACGGTTTTATGAAGACCTACAAGACCTTTTACAACTAACACCCCCCCCAAAAAAAAAAAACTAAAGGAAAAGCTATTTATGAGATGTTTTTTTTTTTTCTTTGGAGGGAAAAAAATAAACCCTGGAGTTTTCCCAAAGGGAAACCCTCTGAAGTTCTTAGAACAATTTTCAGTATACATCCATGAATACTAAAAATTCATCAGCCAAGATTATACTTCACCATGGACAGTTCTGCTGTTGAAAGTTATTGACTTTAGCTCTTACAGCTTCCTTAGCTGCAACAATTAGTCAGAACTCAGTTTCCTAGGTGGCGATTCTAGTGGTAAAGAACCTGCCAATGTAGGAGGCTTAAGACATTCCAGGTTCCATCCCTGGTTTGGGAAGATCCCATGGAGTAACGTATGGAAACCAACTCCAGTATTCTTGCCTGGAGAATCCCATCGACAGAGGGGCCTGCCAGGCCATGGTCCATAGAGTTGCACAGAGTGAGACATGACTGAAGCAACTTGGCACACACACATACACAGAGATGAAAGAACCTACACCATTATTCCAGTTCCTTTCTTGTATGTTCATTCTCTCACCTGCATCACGCATATTCCATGAGCTGAAGGGCATGCTTTCTTGGTGAAATCAACTGCCAAAAATCCATTTTCTACCACTTAGTAATGTTTGTGATCTATTTTATCCTCAGCCTTCAAGAAGAAAAAGATAATTGAGAATAGTTTGCACTTTGGCCACATGTACGCAGTTCAGTTGACCTAACCATGAAGCATGACTTAGAAAGAATTGAATCTTTGCTCTTTCTGGCTGGTGTTACATACTTTCTGTTGTCCCCTCTACTAGATCAATAGGTGATTACATCAATATTTGTACTCAGAGACGAAAGGTAGCTTTGGAATAGTCTGAGAAGCAAAAGAGTTGCATTCATGTCTATAAAAACTCTGAGAAACGGCTTCAACTGGTAAACCCAGTTGTGCATTTACCTGACACTAAAGAGACAAGTGCTTTGCCAGTGTAAATGATATATTAACACTGATGCAAGTGAACTACAAAAAAACTATCATAAAATCTAGCCTAAAGGTGTCATT
This sequence comes from Neotragus pygmaeus, assembly GCA_006410875.1. NCBI lineage: Eukaryota > Metazoa > Chordata > Mammalia > Artiodactyla > Bovidae > Neotragus > Neotragus pygmaeus. The sequence goes on from SJYV01030512.1 coordinate 280,526, forward strand.
CAGCAATAATCTAAATGAGTTGTGGAATAGGGCTTGAGGATTTTTACCTCAGGTTAAAAGGCAGTGCAGTTGCATTTCAAGCAGGAAAAGCCTCCTCTTTTTAATTCTTCAGAAAAGAAACAGGGAGATCTGACCATCTTCCCTATATTTTCCTTTTTTAAATAGGGCTGAAAGTAAAGGAACGATATGTCTGAAAGCTAGGTTCTGCCAAACAGAACTAAATTTAACCAGTATGTGGACGATAAAAAAAAAAGACAGATGGGTGAGATTTATGAAGAGCCCTTTTGAAAGTGGCCTCAAACAGGTGGTTTCCCAAAAGGAGTCAGTGTATAAAGTGTTTCTGGCTGCAGAATGAAGGGGAGAAAGAGATGTGTTGGCAATAAGTATATGGGTGCTTGCTGACTGAGGCTCATATTGCTTGTCAGGTGTCTCTATTTTGTCTGAACTTCAAAAGCTATTTCATTGTACTATGAGAAGAGCAGAAGGTCTTGGATTCTGTGATTGGTTATTGTTTTGAAAAGGAAAGAAAATTACCTTTCATTTTCTCTCCATTGGCACTAAATCCCCAGTGGCGGTTTGAAGGACATTTCAAATCACTGCAACTACAGCAAGGAGCTTTTGAGTCAGTTACTTCTGACTAATATTTTACAAATGCTCTCACCATCCCACCCAAACCTGCAAATAGAAGTCTGGGAAACAGCTTTGCAATTTTTTTTTTTCTTTTAAATGTTACCACTTGCTTTGAACTCTGAAGCAAAATCAAGTTCTACCTTTAAGATCTTTACTCAAAGTTCTACCTTTAAGATCTTTAAACTTTACTCAGTGAAGTCTTGAATCACCCCTCCCCAATGTAAAAACTGTGAAAACTGTATTTAGGACAACATTTCCTATGAAATCTTCCTGGAACATTTTACCATACAGTATTCAATTTATTTAAAAATAGAGAGAAATGGTCATCGTGTGCAATATACTGTGTTCCAGCTATAATCTAGAACAGAACAAAACCTGTTTCTATGAGAGGACTCTAGTTTATAGTGGGGTAGACCAAGCAGATTAAACAATCACAGTCTGTGTAGGTGAAGTGCTATAATAATTTACTCACTATTTTAATGGCTCAAAGAACTACAATTTATCCATTCATCTATTGGCAAACTCTTACATCATTTCCATATTTTGGCAATTATAAACAATGCTGTGGTGAACATTGGGTACATGTATCTTTTTTAATTAGTTTTTGTTTCTTTTGGATATATATACCCTTATTACAATTGCTGGATCATAGTTACTTCTATATTTAATTTTTTGAGAAAAACTTCATACTGTTTTTCACAGTGGCTGCATCATTGTACATTCATACCAACAGGGTATGAGAGTTCCCTTCCACATCCTTGCCAACATTTGCTAGTTTTTTTTATTTTTTTGGCTGTGCAGCTTGTGGGATCTTGATTCCCTGGTCATGTATCAAGCCCTTACCCCCTGCAGTGGAAAGGCAGAGTCTTAATCACTGGACCACCAGGAAAGTCCCCTTGTATTCTTTTTGATGATAGTCATTCTGACAGATGTGAAATGATATCTCCTTGTGGTTTAAATTTGCATTTCCCTGATGATCATCAGTGTTGAGCATCTTTTCATATACCTGTTGGCTATATGCATGTCCTCTCTAAAAAAAAGTCTATTCCAGTCTTCTGCCCATTTATTTTAAGTCAGGGTGTTTTTGTTTGTTTTTGATGTTGAATTGTGTCCACTGTTTCTATACTATGGGTATTAGGCACTTATTGTTCATAGCATTTGCAAATATTTTCTCCCATTCAGTAGGTTGGCTTTTCTTTTTTTTAATGGCTTCCTTTGATATACAGAAAGCTTTTAAGTTCAATTAGGTCCTATTTGTTTATTTTTGCTTTTATTTTGCTTTAGGAGACAGATCAAAAAAAGAAAGAAAGTATTGTTATGATTTATGTCAGAGTGTCCAGCCTACGTTTTCCTCTGAAAGTTTTATAGTGTCTGGCCTTATTTATGTTGTTAATCTATTTTGAATATAGTGTTAGAGAATTTTCTAATTTTATTCTTTTACATGCAGCTGTCAGTTTTCCCAACACCATTTATCGAAGAGACTGTCTTATCTCCATTGTATATTTTTACCTCCTTTGTTATAGATTAATTGACCATAGTGCATTGGTTTATTTCTGAGCTCTCTATTCTGTTCTATTGATCTGTTTTTGTGAAAGTACCATACTGTTTTGATGACTATAGCTTTGCGATGTAGTCTGAAGTCATTAAGCATGATTCCTTCTTTCTCAATTTTGTTTTGGCCATTTTGGGTCTTTTGTGTTTTTATGAAAATTTTTAAATTATTTGATAAGATGTGGTCTATATATATAAATATGTATGTATACACACACACACACACATACATACATACACACATACACCAAGGACTACTTTTATAATCATAAAAACAAAGGAAATATCCCGTTTGCAACAACATGGATGAACTTTAGGGGTATTACGCTGAGTGAAATAAGTCAGACAGAGAAAGCCAGATACTGCATGATATCACTTTATTTGTGGAATCTAAAAGCTACAACAAACTAATGAAGATAGCAACAACAAAAGACAAATAGACTCACAGATATAGAGGACAAATTAATGGTTACCAGTGGGGAGAAGGCATAGTGGAGAGTCATTAGAGGGGTAGGGTATTAAGAGATACAAACTATTCCGTATAAAATAAACTGCAAGGCAATATTGTACAACATAGGGAATATACCAGTATTCCATATTAACATTCCAAATAACTATGAATGGAATATAACCTTTGAAATTGTGAATCACTGCATTGTACATCTGTAAATTATATAACATTGTACATCAACTAAACTTAAAAGAAATAGCTAAATTTTATTCTTATTTACATGAAATCCCAGAGCCAATGATGTTTCTAGTCAGGGTCAGGTGATAGTCATCTTTGTAACACTCTAGTATGAATAGATTTTATTAGTAGAAGTAAGAAATGATTCTCAAAGATGTGACCAAAGGAATAAGTGGGCTTCTACAGTGGCTCACTGTTAAAGAATCTGCCTGCAATGCAAAGGCTGCAGGAGATGTGGGTTCAATCCCTGGGTTGGTAAGATCCCCTGGAGGAGGGGATCCAATATTCTTGTCTAGAGAATCCCATGAACAGAGGAGCCTGGTGGCTACAGTCCATTGGGTCTCAAAGAATCAGACACAACTGAAGCAACTTAGCATGCATGCACAAAGGACTAAGCTCTTTCCATCTTAGGAATCTTTCCTTCTGTAGGTCCTCAGGGATTCCAGCTACAGATAAAAACAAAGAATAAAGAATCATGTATAAGATGTTCTTAAAGCCTGGACTGACATGGCATGGTTTATATCTAGCTGTATTCCCTTGTGAGGAATCGGTCACATCTCACATCTATCTGGAAGAGAAAAAAAAAAAAAAAAATATATATATATATATATATGGCAATGGCAACCCACTCCAGTACTCTTGCCTGGAAAATCCCATGGATGGAGGAGCCTGGTAGGCTGCAGTCCATGGGGTTGCAAAGTCGGATATGACTGAGCAACTTCACTTTCACTTTTTACTTTCAGGCATTGGAGAAGGAAGTGGCAACCCACTCCAGTATTCTTGCCTGGAAAATCCCAGAGACGGGGGAGCCTGGTGGGCTACCGTCTATGGGGTCGCACAGAGTCAGACACGACTGAAGCGACTTAGCAGCAGCAGCATGTATAACCTGCCTCTGTAACAGGAAGAAATTGAAACAGTTTTCTAAACAACTAGCCAATTTCTATGATACATGATAATGTGATAAGGAAATACACAGAGCATTGTCTAAAAAACACATTAAAGTGTAACTTGGAGGAAGCAGGATGTTAAGGAAGGCTTTCTCTGTGAGATGATGACTTCTCTGTGAACTGAAGAAGAAATAAGAATTGAACATGTGAAAAACGTTTAGAAGAAGGTGGTCTAGACAGAAGGAAACTATTCTAAAAACAAACAGGAATCATTAGGGTATTCTATTCAATTCCATCAGGAAATTAAAACAAAGTGCTTTTTTTTTTTCAGTGTATGGATTTTGAAAAATTGATAGTGACACTATTTTCCATAAATGTAATGCTGATAAGATTTAGAATTCTTCCATGTGAGTTAGTCCCAAGATCAGTAGGAAAGGCAAAGATGTGCCTTATATTGGCTACTATGGTTTAAGTGATTCCCTTAAGAACCTCAGAGGCTTGAACCATAAAGACCAGAGCATGGGAAATTTGAAATGTATTATGTAATTTCAGGAAGCAACTATGACACTCATTAGACTTGATGAAATAGATGTTGTAAGTACCTAAGGTAACCATTTTATGTTAGACATGATAATCCCATTCAAAATTGCAAAGATGCTCAATAGTCATTACTTTCCAGCATGTGAACACACAGACGTTCATATTGAGTTGGTATTTCACTCTTTCAATTAAAAATTGTATGACATAAAATTGATACCAACTTATTAACCATCTTTCTTTTTTCTCCTCTCTGTCCCCCTCATCTAAAAAAAATGGTGAAAATATGATATTGTGAAGATAACTTAGGGTTTGAAATATTTTTAAAAATAAGTTTTTATTTCTATTTTCCTAATTAGGTTTTGAACTTCTTGAGGCCAGGGACTGTGTCTGAAACCACAGTGGCTAACACAAGGTAAGTCTACAACACGTCTGAACTCCTTGCTTTCTTTAGGTCTTAGAACCAGTTGTAATGCCTGGTATGTAATTGGCACTCAACAAATATTGGTTTGAATGGATGGATGGATGAAATATTTGAACGTTGTATTATTCACTTGATGTTCCCCTTATAAAATATAATAAGATTGAATTGTTCTTTACTCAGGATGGCCATTTCTTCTTTTTAAATAAAATTATAACACACTCAAAACAATAGAACATCTAGGAAAAGATTTCTCAATGAGAGATTTAATTTTCATTTCTGAATCACGGATGGTGTTCATCATGAGTATGTGAGAAATCTAACAATGGGTTAATGTTTTGATCTGGAGCAGCAGATGCCTCTAGATTTAAATGCTGATTGAATTGAGCTGCTGCTGCTATGAAATTATTAGCCCTCAGCAGTGCTCTTGCCTACATACTTTATTTTGGTTCCTCTAGAAGCTACAAGCTATTTATTGTTAATGAGAGAATAAAGTGAGAAAACAGATTAGCAAATAGATTAAAAAATTTAAATGTCTAATCTCTGTTAAACAATTACAGGGTTATCAATTTTTACTGCTTTGCAACAAAACTTTGCTATTAACACAGCTTTGTTATCTTACATTTCTTTTCTCTAATGTGTTATTTATCATAGTAATACTTTTTGATAAAATTCTCTACCAAGTACATTTTTATTGCAGCTTCACAGTTAGCTTCTAATCTTAAAATGATAATTCTTTAAAGTAATTATTTCCTATGCTTGCTAAGATATTTGATCCATCAGCTCACCACTTAAAATGATTACTAGTAAAAATATGTGATGAATTATAAAATAATCCAAACTGTTTTTAATTGATGTTTCTAAATGTAAATTTTGTAAATGAAGGTTACAAAGTTGAGAAGTTCCCTAGCATACTCAAATACTCTTATCTGCTAAAAATATTGCATTCTCAGCATAAAAGACAGGATCCCACCTCCCATATTCCCTGTTAACCTTATTTTGGGATTAATGTTTATGACTCTAATAAAAAAGCAAATATCTGTATATATAGAAAAGGTACACAAAGATCATTCAGAAACCAAAATGCCATTAAAGTCAAATAAGACGAGAATTAAACAAACAAATGAGATGGAGATTGTAGAAAATTTATTCATTCTCTCCTGTTTCCCCTTTGGCTCCTCAGTGTTTCTATTTTATACATTAAGATTCAGCTCACTTTCACCCTAAAGCTTTCTTGGATATTCCCCATCAAAACAAAGCTTTATTCTTCTTCTGAACTCCTATATGCCTTTGTTCATAATAACTTATGATACTAATGATTCTGCTTTATGGTTCAGCTATTATATAGAATCAGCATTTTCTGAGTACGTTATGTTCCGAACTTAATTTAAAAACCAGTTGTTTGGGAATCCAAATGACTTATTCTCATAGGACTAATAATAGAAATAATGCTTCTTTCTTTTTTTTTTTAATTTCTGTTGCTGTCTGATCTAGTGCGAATTGAAATATTTCAAATATACCTCCATTTTGACATTGCTTCTTCAGAACAAATCAATTTTATTCTCAGGGGCAAATTGCATAGATTCTAAAACTGTACTTGCTTGGATTCTTTGTTATTTACTAGCTGCTGAATCTTAGGCAAATCACTCAGATATATGTGTTTGAAATGTCTTATTTTCAAAGTGCAGAAATAATTGTACCAACTTCTTTAAGCTGTTGTGACGATTAAATGAGTTCATATATGAACAGTGCTTTAGATCAGTACCTGACTTATATCAGAGTGTGTATACGTTAACTATGGATGTCATCATTATTGTTTTCACTGAATCTTGGAGTATCAGGAACTTATCTGCCCACATATAGACATGTTTGAAAGTAGAACTATGCAATACATTTTAGAAGCTCATCTTCTGTAGGTAGGGTAGATACTAGAATTATAGAATACAGTGTCTCATGTCAGAAAGATCATAACTAACTATCTCTTCTATAAAATACCGATCAAATGCTTTTTTAGTATACCTGTATTTCCAGGATGAGTTAAAATGGAAACAAAATACTGTAGCCATCTTCACCTCATCACAAATATGAAATGAAAGTAAAAATAGCAGTGGTTCTTAATCATATGATTTATTGAACCCTTAGGATGCACCAAGCAAAAGGTGGAAGGCTTTACATGTTATCCACACATCCTCCAATTACAAATGAAGATACTGGTAGTCAAGGAGGCAAAGATCTTTCATTGCTAATGAGAGTTAGAGTGAGAATACAAACCCCCTTTCTGACTTTTCAACCTTATAGTATTTCTACTCTACCCAAAACAGCACTCTAAGCCAAGTCCAAAAGTTTGTTGATATTTGTTGTTTTCAGATTAATATTTACATGTTCTGAGGTCTTTTTAGGAATTATTCTGCTACTTAACAAGTTTATCTAGTTCTTTGTAGTTCTGCTTTCTCTGTGTTTTCTGCAAAAATCTAAGACATTTTAATCAAACCATTGGGTGAAGCCCAGTACACTTATTTAGGCTATGATAGTTGATTAGTATTTCCCAAATTGTCTTCTTGTTCATTTATCCAAGATCACCAGCTCACTCATAGTATTGCCTCAGAGCATTGAGTTAGAAATTCTTCTTTCCCTTTCTAGTCCATGAATTCTATATCATCCATCTTGAATGTAGGCATCTAAATCTAACACTTTACAAAATGCTTAACTTCTTAAATCTTGCCAAAGAAAAGACAGCTTTCTTATTTAATGTATCCCTTATTGCTTAAATATATTTAACCTTTATTTGTTGCTACACGTTATGTGCAAAGCAATCTGCATACCTATCTTATTTACTTTTCACATTAAACCTCTGAGGTCAGTACTATAATTATTTCCACAAAAGGATGAGGGACCAAAGAACTGAAGAAACTATCTTACCCAAAGTTACACAAGTGGTACACATATCAGAATTCAAACCCAGTGGAACTCCAGAGATGACAAGTCCCTCTGCATTTTAACATGGTCCTTCCTTGCTCTGGGTTGAGAAAACCAAAACCATCCTACTAGATGGCAAAAGTGTGAGGCTTCCATTGTCTTGCCAGTCCCTGCTTAACTGTTTGGATTGTAAATTTTTTTGAAAGGTGGGTCTGTGTCTTTTTATTCATGTTTCTGCTCCTCACAATAATAAATACACTATCCTGTAATTAAAGATTCAAAACTCTTTATCTTAAAGCCATTGATCAAGTTTAGTCAATTTGGTTAAATTATTTTTCTTCTTCATGTAATTTTCAGTTTAATGTTTCATAGTTGGATCAAGCTAATGCTAGCCAGAAACTGTGAAAACGTCATAATTTGAAAATTCACAGATTTGTGGGGTGAACATATTATTGTGAATTCTATAACCAAATGTTTTGCTTCTTTTGGCAAACATGGTTTAGTGTCTTGTTAATGAGAATATTTGAATATTTGCTGTGCCACATCATGTTTTACTATAAGGACCAATGCCAATACCTATAAATATTTTCATATAACTAAGAGTAACTGTCTGGAATTTTAGTCAATTTTGGAACCTCATCAGTTAAGAAAGTCAGAAATACTGTGATTTCTTTAGGTGATGTTAAGAGCTGTTTATAAAATTCTGACTAGCACTATTTTAGAGAAATAAACCAAATCTGTTAACAAAGGCAGCCCATTTATGACCCTGATATTAGGGTTTTTTTAGTGAAGAAGTAACAATTATACAGTGGAAGTGACAAATAGATTCAAGGGATTAAATCTGATAGAGTGCCTGAAGAACTATGGACAGAGAGTTTCCTGACATTGTACAGGAGGCAGGGATCCACACCATCCCCAAGATAAAGAAATGCAAAAAGGCAAAATGGTTGTCTGAGGAGGCCTTACAAATAGCTGTGAAAGGAAGAGAATTGAAAAGCAAAGGAGAAAAGGAAAGGTATACCCATTTGAATGCAGAGTTCCAAAGAATAGCAAGGAGAGATAAGAAAGACTTCTTCAGCAATCAATGCAAAGAAATAGAGGAAAATAATAAAATGGGAAAGACTAGAGATCTCTTCAAGAAAATTAGAGTTACCAAGGGAACATGTCATACAAAGATGGGCTGAATAAAGGACAGAAATGGTATTGACCTAACAGAAGCAGAAGATATTAAGAAGAAGTGGCAAGAATACATAGAAGAAATATTTTTTTAAAAAACAACTTCACAACCCGTATAATCAAGATGATGTGATCATTCACCTAGAGCCAGAATGTGAAGTCAAGTGGTCCTTAGGAAGCATCACTACAAACAAAGCTAGTGGAGGTGATGGAATTCAGATTGAGCTATTTCAAATCTTAAAAAATGATGCTGTGAAATTGTTCCACTCAATATGCCAGCAATTTAGGGAAACTCAACAGTGTCCACAAGACTGGAAAAGGTCAATTTTCATTCCAATCCCAAAGAAAGGCAATGCCAAAGAATGTTCAAACTACTGCACAGTTGCACTCATCTCACATACTAGCAAAGGAATGCTCAAAATTCTCCAAGCCGGATTCAACAGTACGTGAACTGTGAACTTTCAGATGTTGCAGCTGGATTTCGAAAGGCAGAGGAATCAGAGATCAAATTGCCAATATCCGTTGGATCATCAAAAAAAGAAAAGGAATTCCAGAAAAACATCTATTTCTGCTTTATTGACTGTGACAAAGCCTTTGACTGTGTGGATCACAATAAACTGTGGAAAAATCTGAAAGAGATGGGAATACCAGATCACCTGACCTGCCTCTTGAGAAATCTGTATGTAGATCAGGAAGCAACAGTTAGAATTGGACATGGAACAACAGCCTGCTTCCAAACAGGGAAAGGAACATGTCAAGGTTATATAGTGTCACCTGCTTATTTAACATATACAGAGTACATCATGAGAAAACACTAGGCTGGTTGAAGCACACACTGGAATCAAGATTGCCCAGAGAAATATCAATAACCTCAGTTATGCAGATGATACCACCCTTATGGCAGAAAGCAAAGAAGAGCTAAAGAGTCTCTGGATGAAAGTAAAAGAGGAGAGTGAAAAGTTGGCTTAAAGCTTAACATTCAGAAAATGAAGATCATGGCATCTAGTCACATCACTTCATGGCAGATAGATGGGGAAACAGTGGAAATAGTGATAGACTTTATTTTCTTGGGCTCCAAAATCACTGCAGATGGTGACTGCAGTCATGAAATTAAAAGATGCTTGCTCCTTGGAAGGAAAGTTGTGACCAATCTAGACAGCATATTAAAAATCAGAGACATTAGTTTGCCCACAAAGGTCCATCTAGTCAAAGCTTTTTTTTTTTTTCCAATAGTTATATATGCATGTGAGAGTTGGACTACAAAGAAAGCTGAGTGCTAAAGATTGATGCTTTTGAACTGTGGTGTTGGAGGAGACTCTTGAGAGTCCTTTGGACTGCAAGGAGATCAAACCAGTCAATCCTAAAGGAAATGAGTTTTGAACATTCATTGGAAGGACTGACGCTGAAGCTGAAGCTCCAGTACTTTGGCCACCTGTTGTGAAGAACTGACTCATTTGAAAAGACCCTGATGGTGGGAAAGATTGAAGGCGGGAGGAGAAGGGGACAACAGAGGACTCAATGGACATGATTTTGAGCAAACTGCAGGAGCCGGTGATGGACAGGGTAGCCTGGTGTACTGTAGTCCATGGGGTCGCAAAGAGTCGGACATGACTGAGCCACTGAACTGAACTGAATTGACATGACACATAGCATCGATCTATTCAGGTCTCTATTAGAGCTTTTTGATTACAGTATTAACTTGACAATCTCAGATTAAAAAAAACAAGTTAATCAAATTAAAAGAAGGTTAATTGTGTATGCATACTGTATGGCCAGAAGAAGAAAGCTCAGCAGGATGTTTTCTGGTCATTTCTATTGAGAAAATTACATTTTTTTTAAAATTCAGGGGTAATAATCAAAACTTTCATGTTATATACATAGTATTAAAAAGAAAGACTTTTTAGGATTTACTAGCAAGACAGTTTAGGAGCTATACATATATCCTAATGATGTTTATGGGAGTTGACTCAATGCTCTCCAGGTCTCGAATTGTTAACAATTCTTCATCATGAGTAGACTGACTCAGATTTAATGTGTACATTTGTATGGTTAGATAATATTGGAACTGAAATACGCCTTAAAGACTCTAGTCTATGCTTTGTATATAAATTTAGACCTGGAGAAGAATAATGGGCTACCCAAAATCACAGAGATATTTGGTACAATATCTGTGATTCAGGTATTTTTTCTTCATTGCATTGAAAACAATGCATTGAAAACAATACTATCCTTTGATGAAAAAAAGAGAGGAAAGAAAAGTTGAGACATAAAGACAAGGTCACATAATTCAGTCTCCTACTCTATAGGAAACTTCCCCGTGACACATAGTAATTCAGTCTATGATTAAAACTGTACATAAATCTCATTTTCATTACTGAGCAGCTCTAATTGTAAGAAAAGTCATCTTCATACTGATACAAAAATATACACACCTTTATTCTTCCTTTAGCCTTCTGTTTTCTATGCAAAATATCCATACCTACTTCAACCATTCCTTTTATGACATGAGTTTCAGATATATTTCATCCTCTGACCCCTCCTCACAGTATCAATAAAATGTTCCATGTTTCATATTGATGCCCAGAATTAAACATAATGTGATATATGGTACCTGGAGGCTACCATAAGCTTGTGGGAACACTATTATCTCTTGATCTGACTATTGTACCTTTAGTTTTTAAATAAATTGTGCCTTCTGCATGATTTTGTTTGCCCTAATGAAACAACTAAAACCTAAAACTATTTTTCACAAAGACTACTATAAAAAAGGGGAGGGGTGCTACTCTTGTGGTTCAGCTGGTAAAGAATCCACCTACAGTGCAGGAGACCTGGGTTCAGTCCCTGAGTTGGGAAGATCCCCTGGGGAAGGGAAAGGCTACCCACTCCATTATTCTGGCCTGGAGAATTCCATGGACTGTATAGTTCATGGGGTTGCAAAGAGTCAGACACGACTGAGCGACTTTCACTTTC
>SJYV01030512.1:301947-341774 GCA_006410875.1 Neotragus pygmaeus
GGCACGCCAGGCCTCCCTGTTTATCACCATCTCTCGGAGTTCACTCAGACTCACGTCCATCGAGTCCATTATGCCATCCAGCCATCTCATCCTCGGTCGTCCCCTTCTCCTCCTGCCCCCAATCCCTCCCAGCTTCAGAGTCTTTTCCAATGAGTCAACTCTTCTCATGAGGTGGCCAAAGTACTGGAGTTTCAGCTTCAGCATCATTCCTTCCAAAGAAATCCCAGGGTTGATCTCCTTCAGAATGGACTAGTTGCATCTCCTTGCAGTCCAAGGGACTCTCAAGAGTCTTCTCCAACACCACAGTTCAAAAGCATCAATTCTTCAGCGCTCAGCCTTCTTCACAGTCCAACTCACACATCCCTATATGACTACTGGAAAAACAATAGCCTTGACCAAATGGACCTTAGTCAGCAAAGTAATGTCTCTGGTTTTGAATATACTATCTAGGTTGGTCATAACTTTTCTTCCAAGGAGTAAGCATCTTTTAATTTCATGGCTGCAGTCACCATCTGCAGTGATTTTGGAGCCCAAAAAATAAAGTCTGGCACTGTTTCCACTGTTTCCCCATCTATTTCCCATGAAGAGATGGGACCGGATGCCATGATCTTCGTTTTCTGAATGTTGAGCTTTAAGCCAACTTTTTCACTCTCCTCTTTCACTTTCATCAAGAGACTTTTTAGCTCCTCTTCACTTTGGCACATTTACTTGCAATCTCTCTCCCCTTACTAATAGCAAATACTTCCACAGAATTCTAATTTCTATCAGCATATTTGACATTAATATATGCTTTCCATATATTCACAGTTGTTTCTCTACTTATAAATTTTCATTTATCATGCTTGTCTAAACATTGATTTTAAAGCTTTATGATTCAGGACCCCAGGAATCATTTTCTTCAGTTTTTGTCATGATCATTCCCTTTATTTGAGGAATAAAGATTCTTCTTTCTAATTCTCTGTGAAATCATGTATAATTGTGTTCATATTGAAAAGAAAGACCAATAATGATTATAAATACACTTTAATGTGAATATAATTTTATAATCAGAGTTACTCCATCCCACACCAATCTTCCCTTCAGATTTTGTAGGAAAAAGGAATTGATCTGGCAGCAAACACAAAGTTATGGATCTATGAAAGTTATTAACCTCTCAATGCCCCATTTAGCTTTTCCCATTTCACAAGAATCAATGATAAACACACCCATTCATTTTATGTTTCTCATTAAAGCAGAAAGTTAACACAAAATGAGCGCCTCTTGCTTTGTCTTTCAAGTTGATAATGTTTATATTATTCTAAGAACATGGCACCACCACCCTGGTAGTACAACAGCCTGGCAGGTGCTCATTAAGCTTCCCTGGATAGATAGTTGTACCTGTGATGTAGCCAAGTCAATAATCCAGTTTAAGTTGTACTTGATTTGAAAGTACATAGTCACCATGCTTCTTCTGAATGGACTTAATTCCACTGATCCAAATGTTGGCTTATTATTATTCTGGACCATNCCCTGGATAGATAGCTGTACCTGTGATATAGCCAAGTCAATAATCCAGTTTAAGTTGTACTTGATTTGAAAGTACATAGTCACCATGCTTCTTCTGAATGGACTTAATTCCACTGATCCAAATGTTGGCTTATTATTATTCTGGACCATCTATCTACCCATTTGCTCTCATCCCTAAGTCAATTGTTACATAGTCACCATGCTTCTTCTGAATGGACTTAATTCCACAGATCCAAATGTTGGCTTATTATTATTATGGACCATCTTTCTACCCATTTGCTGTCATCCCCACGTCAATTGTTTCAAGACTGGGAAGTCTGAGGTTGAGAAGTGATGAATTTTTTTTCACTTCCTCTCTTCCTGCCTGTTTCCCTAGCTTGGAGAGAGATTATCAGTAAGTGAATATTTATTATATTTAGGGCAATCATTTTTTGTCCAACCATCTTTCCAAAGCTTTTTGTTTCCCCAGCACCCACTTAACCACAACAGTGAAAAAGTGAAACTGCTTGTTGCCTTCCATTGAAAATTAGATTTTGGCCCTAAGCCAAGCTGCCTGAGCCAGCACTAATATAATTCACAACTGGAAGAAGACAATCAATTAATCAATACTATAATTTGGAACTGACCATGGTAGTAACACTCACAGCTATTAGACTCAAGTGAATGACACCATTTAGAATTAATGAGGTAGCAAGAGCAGGCAAATCAAAGACTCATTTAAAGACTTTTTCCCCTAAAATCAAACTGCCCACTCCATTTTGTTTTTTTTTTTCCTTATTTAGTGATACTGGAATGAAGTTTAATGTAAGAATTTGAAGGACAAAGAATCATATTCATTACAGTGATTTTGAAAAAGAATTTTAATGAACCATTTAGGAATGAATTTCAGGAAAATAATTCAGTTCAATGTTAGACTCTTCTCANAGTGATACTGGAATGAAGTTTAATGTAAGAATTTGAAGGACAAAGAATCATATTCATTACAGTGATTTTGAAAAAGAATTTTAATGAACCATTTAGGAATGAATTTCAGGAAAATAATTCAGTTCAATGTTAGACTCTTCTCAGAAATCTAAAAAAAAAAAAAAAGACTTAAAATTAGTTTTCTAATCTTCTTTGGGCTTTCCTTGATCCAATCTTATATAATCAAAAATGGCATATATTGGATAAATAACCACCTTTGAAATTTCAAAATTTTAAAATAAGTTCCAGAAAACCTCTATGGTTCACTCTGTTTTAAACCTACAAAAAATAAATAAATAAAAATGTAAAAACATACAGGACATGTGATGTTTGCAAAATGACAACAAATACCAACTCCCCCCAAGTATTTCCTGGCAAAACCATCAAGTCGTACTGATCTTCTAATAAGACAAGGGTTTCTCTAAAGCCATTGACTAAATATTTATAATGATATGTTGTTAAGCTAACCAGGAAGTTTGAGCCTTTGTTTGTGTATCAATTTTCTTTGGACTGGGCATCTCTAACCTCTGACTAGATAAATTTTTAGAATGTGTCTAAATGTGAAATCTCAAAAGTTAGCCCGGGGACATTTAAGTGTGGTAAGTTTTGTTTTTCAAGTTGAAAGCAAAATACAAAAGAATTTCCATTAAATCTGGCAGAAAACAGGAGGAGGAATGACATAGCTATGCATTTTGTATTACCAGGCAGCTGAGGGGTATGATTTGACCGGCAACATATCAAAATCCATATAGACAGATGCTCCACTTTTAAATAAAATTATAATTGACATATATTAGTTTCAGGTGTACAACATAATGATTTGTCATTTGGATATATTTCAAAATTATCACCAGTTAATCAAGTTCATTGTTTTAAATTAGAAAACTCAGATTAGAATCACCCCTCTTTAAGCTCCTAATTTTATTACAACAAACTGAAGAAAGGTAATTGCAGGAGTATAGCCCTGTAATTTATATTTTCTTTCAAATACTTATCATATATTAATAACCAAAAGGTCACTGAAAAAAATGTAGGAGCCTTCATAGTGTAGAGTCAGAGAGCATATGATATAGAGTTGGTTAAAAATCAAGATAGAATTCTTTTTAATGTGAGCTTTTAATAATTATCTGTGGTATATTTTTAAATCTTATAAATTAGTAAGATTTTAGAAATATAAAATTTTTAGATGAGAAAATTAAAGAAAAAAAAGAGGGGCTCTAAGATTTGCTAAGCAAATAGCATATTAGACAAAATGGGAGCATTCGATTAGAAAGTCAGTATAATTTTGTCCATATTGATTTCCATTTATATGAATATATATAATTTATATAAATTATATATGTATATTATATATAATTTATAGCATCCAATGATTTTTTTCCCTAATATTAAAAGAAGCATATATTCTAAATAAATGACACTTCATGAAGTGGAGCACATGTCCAATTTATATCTCTTTTTATTGTGAAAAGACACAGGAAAGCATTCATTTTCATTCTACTTGCCTTCACTAGATTAGGGGTTCCATGGTGGCTAATTGGTAAAGAATCACCTGCCAATGCAAGAGATGTATGAGAGGCAGGTCTGATCCCTGGGTCTGGAAGATCCACTGGTGAAGGAAATGGCAACCCTCTTCAGTATTCTTGCTTAGAAAATCCCATGGACAGAGGAGCCTGGTGGGTTACAGTCAAGGGGGGTGCAAGAAGTTGGACATCTCTTAGTGACTAAACAATGACAATAGTTCTTAGATTGCTAAGCTTTCTAGAACAAGGCTTAGTCACCTCGTTTGTTTTTAAAGAGCCACATCACAAATATTTTAAGAACTTGTGGGACATACACATTATGCAGCAAGAGACTTAGAACCTGGTAAACTCTGCTATTTTATATGAAAACAATTATATAAGAATGACTAGCCTAGTGGGCTGCCGTCTATGGGGTTGCACAGAGTCGGACACGACTGAAGCGACTTAGCAGCAGCAGCAGCAGACATGACTTTGCAACAATAAAACTATTTACAGAAAGAAGTAATAGGCCAAAGTTAACCTATGGACTGTGGTTTGGCCAGTTTTCTTGTAGAAACTAAAGCAGAGTCAGTTATCTGATTTTAAGGTAAAAGTCTACTCCAAGGAATGGTAGCTTTCTCTGACCCCAGAAGGTGAGCCAAAGCTCACTAAGGACAGTTTGGTAGTGGAAAGTGTCCATTATATCCCTGCAGTGATTAAAAGAGCATGTTTCATGCAGCAGCTGGTTACAGCCCATGAACATCTGTGAATTAAGTGTAAAATTCAGCATTAAATTTAATATTTAGTCTTTTGTAAACCAAAATACTAGATTGTTCTCTTTATTTTTAATTGGATATTATGGCAATGGCATTTTATGATTGGGGATCTTCGATCTTCTTAAGTCTGCTTCACTTTGCTTCTTTTGTTTGTCATTGTTATCAAATGGAAAGGTGACTCTCCTTGCATAAGAAGCAATATACTATCTTGCATTATATTTAAAAAGCTGAGAACCACATCAGTATTAAAACATGGCTAAGCATTATTATTGGATTAGTGACGAGTATAAGAAAGGAATTAGAACCTGACAGGGAAGATGGGATTTAAATTTTTTAAAAGTGTAATGAATATTCTGATAATGAGGAGACTCATACCTGGATTTGGACTCCTTGGTTTTGAATTTCTGGTCCACTATTTATAAACAATGTGACCTTTAGCATATTCCTTAACCTCTGTCTGTCTTGCTTTCTTCATCTTTAGAATGAAGATGGTAACTTTCTCACTGATTTGAAAGTGTTATCAAGACTTAGTACACTGGTACATAGCTGCTGCTGCTGCTTCTAAGTCGCTTCAGTCGTGTCCTCCTCTGTGCGACCCCATAGACGGCAGCCCACCAGCCTCCTCTGTCCCTGGGATTCTCCAGGCAAGAATAAAGGAGTGGGTTGCCATTTCTTCCTCCAATACATGAAAGTGAAAAGTGAAAGTGAAGTCGCTCAGTCATGTCCAACTCATAGTGACCCCATGGACTGCAGCCCGCCAGGCTCCTCCGTCCTTGGGATTTTCCAGACACATAGCTAGTACTTAGTATTTAGCTTAGCTAGTGCATATATTCCAGAGTGAGATTCTGGGCTGTGATGGAAGTTTTCAGAGGCAGATGTCTGTGATCCAGCTGAATGACTCCTAAATCTTTTACATCCATAGGTAGATTTTTTGAAAAGCTATTTTGTAGAAGATATTTTCTAAATGTCTTCTTCCCCTAGGGCACACATACAGACACACAAGCACACACACACACACACTAAATGGCCTCTAAAAAGATCAGTTAGGAAGCATAATATGTATCCCTTCAGTCAAGAAGATGTAGTGGACAAGTATCTGAGCCATAAGGAGTCTATGAAAGAGGAGCTGGTTAAGGTAGTCTCTTGGAGCAGAGGGGAATTTGAAAATGTTAATGGCAACTTCAGAGTTTGTAGGGACAATGGATTTGTGAGCATTTCCTCATGACCACTTTGGAAATACACAGATGAGGAAGCCTCAGCAGAGTAGTCTAAATCTTCCCAAGCAGTTCAGCTAGAGGGGTGAAGGCCCTTGGACAGAAAGAAGGGTCTGAATTCCAAGTGCCTGGGAACTGTGCAAGAGAGCTCTCTGGGGCAGGAGTAGGAGGGGAACTCCCCCATATTACACAAATGAACACAAGAAAGTCAGCTTTGCTGCTGCTGCTGCTAAGTTGCTTCAGTTGTGTCCGACTCTGTGCAACCCCACAGATAGCCTCCCACTAGGCTCCCCCATCCCTGGGATTCTCCAGGCAAGAACACTGGAGTGGGTTGCCATTTCCTTCTCCAATGCATGAAAGTGAAAAGTCAAAGAGAAGTCGCTCAGTCGTGTCCAACCCTCAGTGACTCCAGGGACTGCAGCCTACCAGGCTCTTCTGTCCATAGGATTTTCCAGGCAAGAGTACTGGAGTGGGTTACCATTGCCTTCTCCAGAAAGTCAGCTTTAGATATCTTCAAAGGTTCACAAAGTACTGAAATTGCCTCACCTCCACAGATTCAGCTAAGCAATGACTTTGTTTTGCTCTCCTGTGTTCCCTTTCCTCTATCCCAACTTCAAAGGAGTTAGAAACCTCAGTAAATAAGATAGGTGAGAGGAACAGAAGTGATTCAACATAAAAGCAAACCCAGAATTTTGACACATTCATGAGATGAGGCATTTTAATTACTGAATTGAAACTGTGTTTTGTGATTTAGAGTCACTATAGGTTGTTTTAATGCCTAAAAGTGGACAGAAAAGCAGTTAATCTGCCTGAATTTTCATCTGGGGACAGAATAGGAACTGACCCCTATGAAAAATGTAAAAGGTCAATGAGTATGAAAAAAACTATTTTGTTAATATATTTGGCTATTTCAAGATTATACTTCATAATTTATACCTATTCAATGTTATAGTCATTTATTATATCTGTTTCAGTGGATTGGAATCACATTTAGGACCCTGTATTTATGATAAATAAGTCCTGAACATTTCTTATGCTCCAGGCACCATAATAAGCACCGGAAATAAAGGAAGGAATAAAGTACATTTCATAAGTCTAGTAGGAAAAATGGACATCTAAACAAATGTGCAAGGAAGAGTAATGCCCACCCCTTTCAAGATGTCAGCATCCTAATCCTTAGAACCTATAAAACATTAACTTGCATGGCAAAGGGGATTTTGCAGATATGATTAAGTTAAGTTAATCTCTCCATATGGAGAGATTATTTTGGGTTACCCAGGTGAACCTGGTTTAATTATCAGGATCCTTAAAGGAAAAGAGGGAGGTGAGGGAGGGTCAGATAAGATGTGATAACAGAAACAGGTCTGAGAGAAATTTGAAGATATTATCTAGCTGGCTTTGAAAATAGAGGAGGGGGCCTGAAGCAAGGGATGTAGGCAGCCTTGATAAGAAAGAAAAAGTAAGGAAATTTAATCCTTTCTCAGACCCTCCAGAAGGAACACAGAACTGCTGACTCATTTGAGACTTCTGACTTCCAAAACTGTAATAATAATAAATTTGTGTTGTTTTAGCCCACAGATTTTGTGGTAAATTATTACAGAATCAACAGGAAACCAATACAACAAGCAACAGTAATAAAACATAAAAATATGATAGGAAAAATACATAAGTGTTGAAGTCATATTTCAGTATGATTTATTTAACTAGTTCAAGAATCCAAGAAGGGTTACTTCAGAAAGTGATATATAAACTAAGATAAATTGATGAATAAAATCAGCTAGGAAAGAGGAGTAATGAAGAATATTCCAAAGAAGCCAAAGAAGGGAAATAATATGTGAAGGCTTAGAGGTGGGCAAGAGCAAGTTATTAATATATCTCAAAAAATTGGAAGAAATTCAATATGTCTGGGCAACAACATTTAGGAGGAGATTGAGTGATGAGGGTGCTGAGTGTACTAAGACCAGATCATGAAGACTCTAATCATTATTTTGTGTTTCAAAGCTTGAACTTAATCATAAGAGCAATGGGGAGGTTCTAAAGGATTTTAAGCAAGGGAATGTCATAATCCCTAGTGCACTGTAGGGAGTAGAATAGAGAAGAGAGATGTTGAAGAAAGGAAGACCAATTAAGAAGAGGTGGGATAGATTGAGTGACCAGTGTATGGGTTTATCTCTGAACTTTCTATACTGTTCCATTGATACATATTTCTAGTTTTGTGTCAGTGCCATACTGTTTTGAGTATTGTACCTTTGTAGTATAGTCTGAAACCAAGAAGCTTGCTTCCTCCAGTTCCATTTTTTCCCCCTAAGGATTGCTTTGGCTCATGATGGTCTTTTGTGTTTCCATAAAAATTATGAATTTTTTTGTCCTAATTCTGTGAAAATTACAAATGTAGAATATAAACTTATGGTTACCAGGGGAAAAAGGGGGGAGGGATAAATTGGAGGATTGGGATTGATGCATACACAGTACTGTATATAAAGTAGATAACTAGTAAGGACTTACTGTATTGCATGGGGAACTCATTACTCTGTAATGGCCTGAATGGGAAAAAAATCTAAAAAAGAATGGATATGTGTGTGTATATATATATATGTATATATATGATTCATTTTGCTGTGTACACAACATTGTAAATCAACTATACCCCAATAATTTAAAAAAAAAGAGGTGACAATCATTCAGAAGGGAGGTGGTATATGCTTGGAGATTGTTGGTTGCTAGGGAATAGAGAGAAGAATCCAAAGAGCAATTTTACAACAGAATCTAAGACTTGGTAGTTTACTAGAAGTGAAAGTTGTCTTAGGTTGTGGGTGGCAGCATTTCAGGGAGACAGAATGCAAGAGGAAAATTAAATGTGAAAGATGAATAAGGAGATCATGAGTACATTTCTCAACAATTAGACTGAAGGTGTTTCTATGAAATATACACATGGAAATATTTAGTAAGCAGTTGGAGATATACATATATATATATGTATATATATATATGTATATATATATATGTNGTTGGTAATGATAAACCTGTATGCGAGACAGCAAAAGATACACAGATGTATAGAGCAGTCTTTTGGACTCTGTGGGAGAGGGTGAGGGTGGGATGATTTAGGAGAATGGCATTGAAACATGTATATTATCATATGTGAAACGAATTGCCAGTCCAGGTTTGATGCGTGATACAGGATGCTCAGGGCTGGTGCACTGCGATGACCCAGAGGAATGGGATGGGGAGGGATGTGGGAGGGGCATTCAGGATGCGGAACACATGTACACCCGTGGTGGATTCATGTCAATGTATGGCAAAACCAATACAATATTGTAAAGTAATTAGCCTCCAATTAAAATAAATAATGTTATATTTAAAAATAAATAAAATATAAAATTCTCTGGAAAAACAACAAAACAGACAAAGGCAAGGGTCAGATCTGAGCTTCTGTGATTTGTGCTGAAAGGAAGCGTCTCTATTTTAGAGGGTTCTGAATGAGTCAGTTCAGGTTATAGCTGTTCAGATAAATAAATGGTTTTCAAACTATGTGCAAGTGTTATCACCAGGCATGCAGGGTAACCTCTTGCTCTTATAACAGGCTTTTATAAAATAAATTAATCTTTTTTAAAAAAATTATGTATTTAGCTAGTTATCTAGTTATTTGACTCCATCAGATCTTAGTTTTAGCACCCGGACTTAGTTGTTCTGAGGCATGTGGGATCTTAGATCATGTGTTGAACCCACTTTCCCTTCATTGCAAGGCAGACTTTACCTCTGAACCAACAGGAAAGTCCCTCACAACAGGCTTTTGATGGCTGTCGAGATTATCCATGGATTCAGAGCCTCTATTGGTCCATACAGCACCACAGATGAAACAAAGGATGGTTTCTTCTCAGGACAAATAGACCTGAAAGTGCTGTCTTAGCTTAGAGTGTCAGGCTAGAAATGCACAGTCATACTGAGAGGTCCTACGCTGAGAAGCTATTCTGACCAGGTTGATTGTTTAGTCAAATGTATCACTCTCATGATTTTAGCTACCAACATACAGTGACCCACAAAATTATTTCTGATAACATTATCTTTCAGTGGGTCCTCTTTTGCCTTTACCTTCCCTTCCCTCAACAGTATAAGTGTCCCTTAAATTCTTATATTTTAGGATGTCTGTGCCTACTTAGATGAAATCTGCATGATTTAGATGATTCATCATATTGAGATCTAATTCTAGCATAAAGAGGACAATGTAATGGGAACACACAATTTTAATTTAAAAAAAAAATAGCACCCTAGTTACTGGATTTGTACGTGTGAAAATAAAGAAGCCAATGTATTACTCAACCCCTGAAATCAAAAGAGAAACACGCTCCTCAGTGTATCTTAGAGTAGACATCTATAATAAAGCAGTAATCATTTCAGGCAATATAATATACCAATATTATTTTGCATTCCTTGATCCTATTATTTGATTTTGAATATCACCCAGTTGCATTTCTGCATTCAACAGACTGTACCTAACAGGGAAGACTTGTTTAAAAAAATCTGTGCAATTTTATAAACGCATGCAAGAGAAAAATGAGATCAGTCTGGTTTTTTTCAGCAGTAAAATATATGTACATCTAAATGTAGTGAATTCAATCATTTTACTTAATGGAAAATATTTTCTAATAGTAAAAATCATTTATGGGAGTATAAAATATAAAAAATGGTATAAAACTAGAACTGGCCACATATACCAGAATGATTTTGTTGTTTTCATTGTCCATTAAGAATACATGCTCCTTTTATTTCTCTGGTTCATTTTTTGCTGTTTTAGGAGAAAACTGATGCAAAGACCTAGGACAAGCTTTTGACATAGGATTCTGGTTATGCTGTAATGAGGGGCTTCCCTGGTGGCTCAGACAGTAAATTCCTTGTCTGCAATGTGGGAGACCTGGGTTTGATCCCTGGGTCAGGAAGATCCCCTGGAAAAGGAAATGCCAACCCACTTCAGTACTCTTGCCTAGAAAATTTCACGGATGGAGGAGCCTGGTTGCAAAGAGGAGCCTGGTGGGCTACAATCCATGGTGTCATAAAGAGTTGGACATGACTGAGCAACTTCACTTTCACTTTCATGCTGTAATGATACTGCGCAACTGTCATGGTTTGAATAATTCTGTCCCTGTAACATTCATACATTGAGTCCCAACCGCAATGTGACTACTTTTGGAGGTGAGGCCTTTACAGAGGTAATTAAGGTTAAATGAGGTCATATGGATAGGGCTCCAATCCTATAGGATATTATTCTTATATAAAGAGATACCAAGAGTTGACTTACTCTGTCTCATCATTTAAGAATACAATGAGAAGATGATCATCTACAAGCCAGAAAAAAAGTTCTCACCAGGATACAAACTCTGCTAGAAACTTGATTTTGCATTTTCCAGTCTCCAGAAATGTGAGAAAGCAAATGTATGCCGTTTAAGCCACCCACTCTCTGGTATTCTATTATGGCAACCCAAGCAGACAGACAGTAGCAAACAGTTCTAAGCAATCTCAGATTATTACAATAAAGTATCAGTTATTATTGACAAGTCAGTGACCTATTATGACAGATATATTCCAAGTTCAAGATCACACTTAGATCTTTCTGATGATCTGAAGTAGCAGCAACTACCACAATTACCTTGTTCTTATGGTTGATGACAAGAGTGCAAGCAGTAAAATCAAGCTGCCTCAGATTCTGAAAGTGAAAGTGTTAGTCATTCAGTCATGTCTGACTCTTTGAGACCCCATGGACTGTAGCTTGCCAGGTTCTCTGTCCATGGATTTTTCCAGGCAAGAATCCTGCAGTGGATCCTCCGGGGGATCTTCCTGACCCAGTGATTAAGCATGGTGCTCCCACATTGCAGGCCGATTCTTTACCATCTGAGCCACCAGGGAAGATTCTACTCTGAGGTAGCTATGTCATGTCTACATACATTCCATTGACCAGAGCAAATGATGCCCTAAATTCAGTATCAATGTATCAGGGTAATATACTCATCTGGGAAGGATGGGAGTGCAAGAGGTGAATATTTGCTGAACAATAATATTATCTGCCTCGATAATCAGCAACTTAAATCAGATAAGAATTTGTGTTCTAATAGTTGTTGGTCCCTTAAAATTCCATGAGAGAGTATGGTCTGAGCAGTTAGATTTTTATCTTTTCTATCCTTATTTTATTGGCTTTTAGTTTGGGGACACTATAACTATAGTAAATGAATCCTGACTTTTTAAACTCTGATATCTATTAAACAAATGTGTTCCTTATTAAAAAGAAGAGTTTTGTGGAGATCTAGACACTTTTGTTAATATTTACAGAATATAAATTTTTAAATGTGCATCTAATAATACTGTTTATTATTAATAAATTAAATAGATCACTTTAATCTGCCAAAATTAATTGATACTAATTTTTCTGCCTCATGGCATTTTGAGAAACTAAGACCTCATGCTTTAAAATTTGATAATTTTTATATATAATTTTATTTCTCAGCTTTGTAACATTTGAGAAGAAAATGATGTTATTTCTCACTTTATCAACCTCAAAACATACATCCACACACGTAAAACATGTACACACTCATGTTAGGATGCATTCACTCACACACAGACCTATGATCCTGTGTATAGTCCAAAAACATAAACTTATCCCATTCTGGCTAAATAGAATTTTATCTTTAATTAAAACAAAAAAGCTGTTAAATATATCTGTTTTTGTTCATTCCATCTATCAATTAGGGAAGATTTATATTTAGTTGTTAGTTTACTGTGGCCATTAGAAGCTGACTTCAAAACTGACTGAGTTGCAGGTTTGGTTCTTATCTTCACAATTCTTAAAAGCACAGGAGGAAAGCCAGGTTTCCCCTAATCAGAATGCCATTTGTAGACTAACATGAGACTTGCAAGAAAAACATGGTCAATATTCTAGTGCTGCATAATGATGGAAAAATTCTGCAATGAGAAATAACCCAGGGTTTACAATTAGTGAATGGAACACCGTGGGGAGGACCTAAATATATGTGTCAGCATTCGGTCCCAGAAAGATGTATTTGTTTCTTAATTTACAAGTAAATATATGTCCCTCTCATCAGTTCTGGTTCATGGAGATTCTAATCAAGCAATTTATCCGGTTCATTTCTCATATGCCCTCATCAACTGAAGTGCAAAGTCTCCTCAACTGCCAGAAAAGATGAGGTCAGCCTTGAAAATAAGCCTTGGCCCATTTGTCCAAGGCCCAGAAGAAACCACGATGAGACAAATGAAATCAGTTGCTTTTGGATAAGTCTCCATAGCGCCACAGAAATATTTGAAAGGTGAAAATGGCAGGTATGCCATTCATTTGGCACCATTTATATCCCCACCACCACCACCCAGTGATAAAATTGGTTGATAACGTCTTTTCTTTTTTTCTGAATTACATGTTTGAATATTTGTCCTTAGCATTAATTACTCCCATTAGGATTCTACAGTCTGCTGGAAAGAGTGTGTGGATATCATAAATTCCCCTTAAGATTTAAAAGCAAATCAATGAGTGAAAGTGCTCACTATTTACTTTAGAATGTACTTTCAGTGATGAAATGGGAGACAGTTTTACCTAAGAATACAGGAGAGAATACTAGGTTATGCATGTCAAAATGAAGACTAAATAGCATATCATAAAGAGAAACTTGAAGTCAGAGGTGATGTCTCTACATGTACCTTCAAATCA
This sequence comes from Neotragus pygmaeus, assembly GCA_006410875.1. Lineage (NCBI taxonomy): Eukaryota > Metazoa > Chordata > Mammalia > Artiodactyla > Bovidae > Neotragus > Neotragus pygmaeus. Next base: position 315,620 of record SJYV01030512.1, read on the forward strand.
AATAACCATGGATGATGCCATGACTCTGATATGCCAGAAAGCTTGGCTAAAGGATTAGACATGGCATTAGTTGGTATTAACTGATACATGCAAATGAGTGTAAGAGTAAATCAGTGACCAACTCTTCATTTACACACATGGGTATCACATAGAAGGACTCAGTCTAAGTCATCAAGGCAGGAAAAAAAAAAGTTGCCCAGTACATTTCCTTTTAAAGAAATCTTCTAGCTGGCTGTGTTACCTCCCATTCATTCAACTATTTATAAGCAGTGAGATATAAATCAAATTCAGTCCTTACATGATTAATGAAAAACTTGCTCTCACAGGTGGATCAGAGAACAATGATCACATTGTTCGCAAATGACAGCCCCTCCTAGTTCTTAGTGACACCGTGAGTCAAACTGGTCCTGGTGTGATCTGAAGTACCACTTCATTTGCCTCTTTATGTCACATTGTGATGAAAACTGTCACCATGTGCCTCTTTAGGCAGTAAGCAATCTGTGATTTATCAAAGTGCCATCTTGCTGATGAACTGAAAAACAAACCCGGTCTCATCAGCAACCAAAGCATTTTACATTAAAATATATTCTCTAATAGCCTCTAAAATTAATCTTCCAGGATGGTTTCCTCAGAGAGAATATTTTCAGAGATTTTGCTAGTTGATATTTGACCCCCAAATTTTGAAAAACTGCCTCATATAAACAGAACAGACTTGTAAATCCTTGATCTCAAGTTCTTCAGATGAAGTCCAATCCCAACGTATTGGGGAGACATTCTGTACCCGTCCCTAGACACCTGCCTGCAGGCATTGGCAGTATATCAGATGGTCGCTCCCACCCAGGAATAGGGGCTTCAACACCTCTGCCAGGCAAGGTCCTGGGGTCTAGAAAGCTTTAGAGGTTAGTGGGTGTGAATCATCTGCTTCTGAACTGCTAAGTTCAAGGATGAGGAAAAGAAAACCCAGTGCTATAGCAGAGAAGATACTCAAAATCCCCAGATGCTCCAAAGTGATCATAACTCTGAAGGGCTAGAATTCTTTAAGATCCAAGAAAGTGCAAAAGAGAAAGTACACCATTTGAAAAGGATGATGAGAGTGGAGACTACAGCCCTTACTACACCTAAAGGAGGGTAATTGTCTTTGACTTGGAATGCAGTGTTTAATGATAATGAATGTAGAGTGGTAAAGGATTTAGTCTGGTGGTGATGTTTAAAATGTGGTTACGTGTGATCTGGGTTTCAAAGTATATCAGCAGGTACGTCTGACTCAGTAAACCTGTGCTTTTCAGTTTTCCACTAAAATATCCCTATGGCACAGTGGCCTGAACAGATTTGCCAGGGAGAATTTATTTGGACTTCCTTCTTATATCGGAGGCACACATTGAAAATGTCCACTGTAAGCTGTAGCCTATCTGCCCATGCTTGTTTTAATACAAAAATACACTTTAATTAGATGATTAAGCTCCATAACATGAGAAACCAGCTTATCTTCTTTACCACTATATCCCCCAAACCCAGACTAGCACAAAGTATGTACCCATGGTAAATAGTTTACATCTATGTTAGGAGTCCAGGAAGATGCAGAATGGTCATCCTGGGGTTTCTCATGTATATGCCAGAAAATACAAGTGGTACCTTCTGATGGTAAGACATAAGTGATAGGACATATGTGTGGTCACAGTAACTTCTGGTTAGGCATGATAGAAAGCAACCTTTTTATGTTTTCCAAAAATAAGGTACTGTCTGGCTCTGTTGCTGCAATAGTCATGAATTGGGGATCTAATCGCTGTTACCCTGATGATGGGCAGCAGCATTAGTTCAAAGCAAGGAGTTATTACCCATGTCCATAAAATGGGTCTTCGTATATAGCAGCCTGCCTGAATATAAAGTTTTGCCTGTGGTTACTCTTTACACTAAACCTTATGACCTCAGACTCTGAAACAGAAATTCTATGTTGTGCCTGGGCACTGAGGTCAGGCATTAGAGCTGCGTGGATGACATACCCTTAGGACAGAATGGCACAGCAGGGCAAAGGCAGCATCCAGATGCTGCTCACCCCAAGGTGGGAACAGCTTTGGAATTTAAGGTCTAAGGGCAAGAGTGTTTTCACTGAGTCTGTTTCCATTTGGAAATTTTAGCAAAGAATCTGAGAGAACTTTTCTTCTCATATAAAAGTAAAAACTGTTATCACCCCCTTGAATTGGGGTAGAGCCTGGATGTTTTCACCCACATGATCTCCGTATTTGATGAACATGGTTGCTGAAGCTGATTCCAAGGTTTGAGTTTTTTCTCTGAAGTCACCAAGAACTGGCTGCCAATACACCTTCTGTAGAAGAGGACCTCTAAATGGTTTCAAATCTGATCCAGAAAGTATTTTTAGTGATCTGATTAATGAGAGAGCTCTGAGTTTGTTGGCAAAGTCTTTCACTTTGTATCTCCTTGTTTATGACCACTACTGCCTTACAGATAAGTGATCAACACTTAACAAGTGACAACAGCAAGAGCTTACACTCTTGAGTAGTCACTGTGTGTCCAACAGGGGCTGAAGGCTTTATATACATATATCTCTTCCTCACAATAGATTTCTGATGTAGGCAGTGTTATTATCCTCTTTACTGGTTAGAAAACTGAGATAGGGGACTGCTTTTGGACCTTGCCAATTGTTAGAGATAGGAATGGGTGATGCTGGGACTCCCAACCTAAATAGACTGCAGAAATTGAACTCAACTACTCCAATTGAAACCATCCTTCTAGAACTGAGAATGCAGCCTCTAATGTAAGTTTACAATGCTCTTTGAAACAGTAAACCTATTGTCTCATTTGATTATCGGCTTCTCTGTAGGCAGTGCTCGCTAGCCTACTAAGAGCATAACCCTTATGACGGGCTCCATTTTCAATTGCAATATTTTGTTCTAGCTTTAGTAAGCATATCATTTTCTTATTTTTTATCACCTCTGGTTTTATTGTGCTAGTAAATAGAACTGAAATTAAATATTCATTAATATCCTAAAATAAATATCCCTGAATGAGAGTGGAATGGTACATTGAGCCATTCATTTCCTTAGAGCGGAGTATTAAGAATCATTAACGAGTTTTCTTTAGCATGCTGTTCAAAGCAATAGCCTCATTTAGACTGGATTATTTTCTTATATTTTGCTTTTAAACGATTAGTCTTTGCGCTTCCTTTCTTCCTCATCTGTCCCCACAGTTTCAGGTCAGATTAAGACCAAGCAATGTTTTCTTCAATAGTGGATGCAAAACTGTCAGCCATATGGGGTGAGCACTTGGTGTTCCCAGTGTGTATGTATCAAATGCCAGGACATCAGGAACAGGTTCTTCTGCAAAAAGAAGCTGTGTGTTTTCCTCCCTTCTACTGAAGTCAGTTTGATTTCCACATGTAATTTCAGGTTGGGTTCTTTAACTTCATGTATAAATAATTGAAGCATATTGTATTTTCTTCTTTATAAACCCAATGATAAGCCCTTTTAAGTACCACTCAGGTTCAGCTTCTAGAAAGGTTGCCATCTCATTTTTCTGATTTATCAAAGCTACTCTGAGGTAATTTTATAAAGCCTGTTAAAATTAAAGTAACCCCTAAAGCAAGATGTGCAATTTTTTTCTCTACTTATTTCTCTGCCAAGAGAATGTTCACCAGTGTTCATCACTCTCTTCTATATCTTTTTATGTTTTCCTTGCAAACACAGTATAAGAACTAAATAAATCAAATGTTTATGCATATTTACTTATAATTTTAAATAATTTTGTTTATTGCCTCCTTACAACCATCCCTGGCTGACAGTGGTCCTCAAACTATAGCATGCCTCAGAATTTATTAGAAAGCTTACTAATGCACAGACTGCTGAGTCCACTGCCCATACTCAGACTGCTGAGTCCACTGTCTGTCTGCTATTTCTGATTCAGCATGTCTGGGATAGGGGCTGAACTTCTAGCAACAATTTTTCTTATAATACTAATACTGCTGGTCCAAGGAGTATATTGAAAACCACTACTTCAGAAGAAGAGACTACAAAGTTTTTCTGTTAGGTTCCAGATAGTAAATAGTTTAGACTTTCTTGGATATAATTTCTGTTGCACATACCTGCTCAAGTCTCTGATTGTAGCCTAAAAACAGACATAGACAATAGATTAGCAAATGAACATGACAATTTTCCAATGAAACTTCTTTATGGGCACTGAAATTTAAATTATATACAGTTTTCACATGACAAAACATATTCTTTCAATTTTTTGTAAACATTTAAAACATGTTAATTTATTTTAGCATGGTTTTAAGAAAACATGTTTTTTGTTTTTGTTTTTGTTTTTGNTCTTCCAAGGAGTAAGTGTCTTTTAATTTCATGGCTCTAGCATCACCAATTAAACAAACAAAAAAAAATCTTGCATTTGTAATTTTTTTTGTGCATTTATTCTGTATGGACTAAGTTGTAAACCCAGGAAAATGTATATTGTAGCACCTCAGAATGTGACTGTATTTGAAAATATGGTCCCTCCCAGTGTAATTACTTAAGAAAGGGTCATGTTGGGGTAGGATGAGATCTTAATATAATCTGACTGATGTACTTACAAGAAGACAGAAATACAAGCAAAACATCATGTGAAGATAAAGGCAGAGACTGGAATAATGTACCCACAAGCCAAGGATTGATAAAGATCACTGGTCACCACCAGAAACTAAGAGTCTTCTCCCTCAGAGACAACATAAGGAACCAACTTTGTAGACACCTTTACTTCAGAGTCTTATCCTCCAACATTAATTATGAGGATAAATTACTCTTGCTTTAAGCCACCTTATTTGTGGTACTTTGTTAGGGAAGCCTGAGGAAACTAATTTTTCCTTTCCCACTCCCAATGTTAGAGTAGTTACAGGCAGAAAACTTTGAAGGTAAAGGAGGAGTTAAAATAGCCTGAAGCCTCCAGGGACAATCCAGCAGGTACTGAGAGCAGAGGAAAGACTACCATTGGATTGTGTATGAAACTGAAGTTTTACACTGAATTGATTGAAAAAGATGTTTTACACCTACATCTTATATCCTATATTTTTACTGCAATATATCTTATGAGTTAAATTTCAAATAGCTTTAATGGACTAAAAGGGAAATTCGGCAGACTTTACTTCAGGGTACTCATTTGTCACATAGCCTAGACCAGGAATAACTGGATCTGAATGGGTATTTTCTACTATCAGTTTATTACATTGAAGCAGCACTTAGCATTGGGCTTCCCTTGTGGCTCAGATGGTAAACAAACTGCCTGCAATGTGGGAGACATGGGTTCGATCCCTGGGTTGGGAAGATCCACTAGAGAAGGTGATGGCAATCTACTCCATAGTTTTTGCCTGGAGAATTTCCATGGACAGAGGAGCCTGGCGGGCTACAGTTAATGAGGGTCACAAAGAGTTGGAGATGACTGAGAGACTAAGGACAACTAAGAACAGCACTTAGCACTTGTGTAATTTTGCCCCAGTGACCTCTAAAAAAAAATTGAAAAAAGAAAGAAAAAATTTATAATTTATTAACAATTAATAAAATTTACATCATACATTTTGGACATCTGATTTTTACAACATTCAGAAAAATTAAATGAAACTATTTTATTTCTGACTTCAAATAGTTAGAACTGGACATGGAACAACAGACTGGTCCTAAATAGGAAAAGGAGTACATCAAGGCTGTATATTGTCATTCCACTTATTTAACTTTTATGCAGAGTACATCATGAGAAATGCTGGACTCGAAGAAACACAAGCTGAATTCAAGATTGCTGGGAGAAATATCAATAACCTCAGATATACAGATGACACCACCCTTATGGCAGAAAGTGAAAAGGAACTAAAAAGCCTCTTGATGAAAGTGAAAGTGGAGAGTGAATAAGTTGGCTTAAAGCTCAACATTCAGAAAACAAAGATCATGGCTTCCGGTCCCATCACTCCATGGGAAATAGATGGGGAAACAGTGGAAACAATGACAGAATTTATTTTGGGCGGCTCCAAAATCACTGCATATGGTGACTGCAGCCATGAATTTAAAAGACGCCTACTCCTTGGAAGAAAAGTTATGACCAACCTAGATAGCATATTCAAAAGCAGAGACATTACTTTGCTGATTAAGTTACATCTAGTCAAGGCTATGGTTTTTCCTGTGGTCATGTATGGATGTGAGAGCTGGACTGTGAAGAAGGCTGAGCGCTGAAGAATTGATGCTTTTGAGCTGTGGTGTTGGAGAAGACTCTTGAGTCTCGGCTCTTGAGACTCCTTGGACTGCAAATTCGGGATTGGGAGCTTGTGTACAACTGTGGTGGATTCATGTCGATGTATGGCAAACCCAATAGAGTATTGTAAAGTTAAATAAATAAATTTATTTAAAAAAAAAAAAAAAAGAGAGAGATGCAACCAGTCCATTCTGAAGGAGATCAGCCCTGGGATTTCTTTGGAAGGAATGATGCTAAAGCTGAAACTCCACTACTTTGGCCACCTCATGAGAAGAGTTGACTCATTGGAAAAGACTCTGATGCTGGGAGGGATTGGGGGCAGGAGGAGATGGGGATGACAGAGGATGAAATGGCTGGATGGCATCATTGACTCAATGGATGTGAGTCTGAGTGAATTCCAGGAGTTGGTGATAGACAGGGAGGCCTGGTGTGCTGTGATTCATGGCGTCCCAAAGAGTCGCACACGACTGAGCCACTGAACTGAAATGAACTGAATCGTTTCATATTACTTTTCCTTTGTGAGGTGAAAATTCTACATTGTGACTCTATTTCATAAGCAAATAAACTTTGTTTATTCTATAAACTGTGCATATTCTATTTAGCAAAATTAAAACCCACCATTAGTTGAACTTAAGTTCCTCTAAAAGCATCTCAGGAACCATTTATTGCTTATTAACTATGCTTCTCAAGCGATGTATCAAAGTATTCAAACAACTAAATAGGTCTCTTGAAAGACTTTAATGTTCACAGAAGCAAAACATAATGTGTTTTTTTATCCAATTATATAAACTATATAGAGAAAGTCAATATTTATATATAAATAAAGGATATAATATTAATACAGAGTATAAATATTTATATGTTTCATATTTGTACATACATATATAATACATTATCATAGCATATAATATATATGACATCTTTGTAAAATATATACTAGATACATGAGCTATATAGTATGGTAGGTACTATCACAGATAGATATAAATAATACAGCATAAAGTATTTTGATTATAGGAAAAAACACATTTCCTATAATAAATATTACTAATTTGTGAGCTCTTATTATTTATATTTATATTTATATTATTTATATTATTAACAATGTTACTTTCAGCTCCAGTTATTTAAAATATTTATTTTGGAGTTATTTAAAAATCTATCAGGCTTTTTTTCTGATAAAGATGAATTAGAGAAAGATATCAAAATTCCATCCCTAAACAAAATCCAAGTTTACATGTTAAGATCTTCTGGTCTATCAAGATGAAATTTTCTGAAAGAACTGTCTCTCATCCTGTCCAATTCAGAGTTATCAAAAAATAGCATTCACTTACAAGAAATAGCCTTTAAAACTCTACATGTATACAATGGAGAGTCATGAAAGAGAAAATATATCAAAACTCCTTGTTGTAATCATACAATCTTCCAGACTAGCTCATTCATAAAAATCATTTAGGATTTAACCATTGAATCCTTGTATTTCAGTTGTCACATTCAGGCAACAAGCATCCTTAATCCCAATAAAAACGCCCGAGATGCAGTTTGGTACTCAACAAGCACTGGTTAGGAATCATGCAGCAAGAATAAAGATACATAGAAGAACACTTGGAAAGGCCAGGTTTGAGTTTGCACTGTAGATCTACAGTGGCCTTCATACAATGGGGTCCCCAAATCAGAAACTGAATAAAATTCTGACCATACTCAAGCTGGCCAAGAACAATATATTTTTGATGCATATGTAGAACGCTGATATTTGGAAATCACTATGTAGAGCTAATTTAAGTAGAGAACTAGATGAGCAAACATCTCTGACAGGGAAACCTGGTACTGACAGTACAGAAGAGTTTAGGAAATAATGGGGTATAACTTTAAGATAATATGATAAATTTCTTGTTAGAATGTCATGAGTATCAGATGAGAAATTTTAACTTGATTTATAAATAATTTCATTTGTATATTAAAATGGGTAAGAAAAAATTTAAGAATGTATGTGANGAATCCCCCTCCCACCTCCCACCCCACAACGTCTCTCTGGATCATCCCCGTACACCAGCCCCAAGCATCCTGCATCCTGCATCAAACATAGACTGGTGATTCGTTTCTTACATAATAGTATATATGCTTCAATGCCATTCTCCCAGATCATCCCGCCCTCTCCTACTCCCTCTGAGGCCAAAAGTCCATTCTCTATGTCTGTGTCCTTTTGTTGTCTCACATACAGGGTCATCATTACTATCTTTCTAAATTCCATATATATGTGTCAGTATGCTGTATTGGTGTTTTTCTTTCTGGCTTACTTCACTCTGAATAATAGGCTCCAGTTTCATCCATCTCATTAGAACTGATTCAAATTTATTCTTTTTAATGGCTGAGTAATACTCCATTGTGTATATATGCCACAGCTTGCTTATCCATTCATCTGTTGATGGACATCTAGGTTGTTTCCATGTCCTGGCTATTATAAACAGTGCTGCAATGAACATTGGAGTACATGTGTCTCTTTCAATTCTGGTTCCCTTGGTGTGTATGCCCAGCAGTGGGATTAAGAAAACATGTTTTTGAATGTTAGTTAAAAACATTCCTAGCTTGTGGGCAGTGCAAAAACCTAGTCATAGGCTGGATATTATCCTTAGACTAGAGTTTGCCCACACTGGACCAAGAAGGAGAGAATGAGTAGAACTTTCAGTATCAAAATTCATGGCACATGATAAATAAAGACCTCATACTAAAAATATATTGATAAAATTCATGTCTTCAGCAGGCTCTTATCTACTACAAAAGAAAAAATTGGAAGTTCCAAATTGGCAGTGATTACTCTAAAGAGTAATTTTTCCAATAGACAGATTGGATCATTTATCATTATTCAAGTTTCCAGACACCTATAAATAATAGTTTAAGAGTACTGCCTGGATAGGGAACTAGATTGAAATTTATAGTGTCAAATGACAGAAAGTAAAGATCATTCCTGTTAAGGTCTACTCTCAAAACTCAGCATATTCGCTTAATATTTTAGTTTGATGGTAGTTAAATATATATCTTCATATACAATGGGTTCAAGAATTTCAAAATCTATCGTTTTAAGAATCAATCAAAAACACCTAAGTGTGAATATTTTTGAATGACATCCATTATCACAATAGCCACTTAACATGCATCCTTAGATGTTGTTGCTTTTAAAACTGTGTGGAATAAGTAACCACTGTATGTAGTTGAAATGTCCATCAGTTTATAAATTGCATTTCCTAAATCACTCTCCTGACTGAGGATGACTTTAATTAGTAAAAATGCCATACTACTTACCAAATTTATTTTCGGTGCCTTATAAATGGTACTTACTACTTTTACTAGGTCAGAAATAGTATGTAAGGCTGGCTTCTCATTGAAATAATCAAATATATTTGGAATTTTAAACACATCTGTATTTAATCATGTAGATGCTGAACAAGGTGATACCCAAGGTTCCTTTGAGCTCTAAAATAAATTAGTTATGAAGATCTATTCATTGTGACTATAAGCCCTAATCAAAGGAAAATGTCTTATTACAGTGATACTCAAGTTTCAGTGGACATAAGAATCACCTGGAGTTCTTATTAAAAATGCAGACTCTGGGCTTCACCCTACAGGTTCTAATTCAAAGGGTCTAGGGTTCCAAGTATTGCATTTAAAACAATACCCTAGGTAATTCTTATGTAGCTGGTCCATAAATCATACTTTGAGAGATACTGACTTACTACAACCAAATATATAATTGAGCTTGACAATGGAATTAAAGAAAAAGAAAATTAACAAAATTGCTTTGGGCCACGCACAGCAATGGTCTAGCACAATGACTACAGAATAAATAATCTCAATCATAGGATTCAACAGGCAAGAGATTCTGGATCACTTCTGTTCAGCTTGATGAATTATGACTGGTGGAAATTGCTTTTCAAAACCACATTTTAAAACCACCTCTTTAAGCCACATTCATGGTGTGATATAACTGAGCACTTTAAGAGTGAGGTGAGTGAAAGTGGTATGAAGCCCTGTCACCTTATTTTCCATGCTGATTACAAAGCAGGATATCCTCAGTCACGGTGTTTTTCCTTGAGTTGCATTGATTAGTGATGAATGACTGTGTTCATTACCTTTCTTTGATTGTTGCTGGTATGTATTGTTAAGTGCATGTTCACAAAGAGAAATCATATCCTATAAACAAGGAACAAGCACATGTGCACGATCCCAATCTTTGACTCTAAGTCAGTTCTATTTTATTGCACTCACTCAAGCCAAAGTAGCTAACTCCCCATAACCTAGCCGAGATACGACGTGAGATATGAAGATACATCACTCTATATTTCCTCCTAAGATCAACTCTAAGAACACAAATTCGTATTATTATTGGCTCAGCAGTCAATTTGGGGGAGGGAGTTAAATTTTAAATGCAATAACATTTAGCTTAGAAATGGAAGTGTTTTGAAGACCAGGTATTGTTGACCAAGTCAAAGATATCCTTGATAATTACATAGTCTAACTTAAAAACACACTTACTAATTGAAACCTAAAGGCATTTAGTATATACCCTTTTTTCAAAGGAATATTATCATAAGCCATAATCATAGGAAATTATCTGGAAACAGCGTGTCACCTACTATGTTAGTTTCATGTTTCCAGAGACAGTGGTCTCAGAGAACTTTGAGAAATTTCTACCCATATTTAAGAGGCACATAAATTGTTCCCTTGTGGCTCAGCTGGTAAAGAATCTACCTGTAATGTGAGAAAACTGGGTTTGATCCCTGGGTTGGGGAAATCCCCTGGAGAAGGGAAAGGCTACCAACTCCAGTATTCTGGCCTGGAGAATTCCATGGACTGTACAGTCCATGCGATCGCAAAAAGTCACTTTTACTTTCATTTAAATTGTATGGTTTACTTGTGTGTTGAGTAAATTGGACAGCGATTCACAGAGGTCAGCATAGATATGTTGCATAGTAACACATGCTTAGATTCTTGAGGGAAAAAAACAGGATATGAGCTATAACTTTACATTAGTAATATGTTCAGGAATTTAAGCTATCAGGCCTATGATTTTCAAAGATATTAAATTATGCAAATCATAGTAATCCATTTCCACTTGCAAATATTTGCTAAGAAGTTGCTTGCTAAATTTTCAGCATATCTTTAAAGTGGTATCCCAAGTGGTAAAATGATGCAGTTATAATCAGAACATAATATAAACACTTTTAAGATGTGATGAAAAGATTTTCTCATCCTTTTCATAACAATATTGCTTTTGTGAAATACCGAATTACCATTAAAGGATATTTTAAATCACTTTAATAAATGTTAAAGTGATTTTCAGATATCTCTTAATGTTTCCAGTTGACATAACAAATGAACCATTTCAGATTTCATTGAAAGCTCTTTAGTACATGTCAGCAGACTATTTTGGAACAGTTTCAAAATGTGACAAATTGCAGTAAATCATCTTGAGGCAGCTCAACACCACTGCAGCCATTACAAGGTGGACTGCGAGGACTTTGTAAATCACAGAAGATCACATATCAACTCAGTTTTGTCACAGAGCAGAAACAGCAAATAAAAAGCTGTCAGGGTGGGATGTTCCCTTTCCCAATACTTCAATTTATTTAACATTCATTTTAATGTTGACACATTAGATGGGTCTGTAATATAGGAAAGGAAATACTTCCCACATTCATTTATCAGACATTTGGCTGAGTTGCCAAATATCACTGTCATAGTGACAGTTGACCTTAGAAAAAGTATGCCGTATAGCTCTATACAGAGAACATCTGTGCCTAGAAGGAACAATAAGAAACTTCTTAACACCTCTTGATGAATGACATAAGAAAACCTCAGAAAACCTGTACTAAGATATTACATGACATAAATTATTTTTGGTTCATTTCATATCACTTGGTGCACCAAGCCAAGTTTTTTGTTTTGTTTTGCTTTGATTTTCACAATAGAACATGTTACTGTTCAAACGCCCATGGTTTTTCACACAAGGTAGTATTCAATCTTCTATCCTCTGAAAATGGGTTAATTGTTCATTCAAAATTCATGACCAAATTATTGGACAAGTTATTTTCACATCACATTCAATGTTTGTGAATGCCTGGTATTCTAAACTTTTAACATTAAAGATTTTGGAGAGATCTATGTTGTGATGATCTCTTATGATTGCTAATTATGCCATTATAAAACATTCACTCTTTTAAAAATAACTGTGATTAACATCCACATTACCATAAAAGATTTGCATCAGTGATTTTCATTCTAAAAAAGCTTTATTTTAATGCCTGATCTTTACTTGAGAAAATATAATAGAAGGTGATAACTAGTTCAATGTCTATGCAGTAGAATGTGGTTAACATAATTAAATAATTGTAGTAAATGGAGACATTGCAGGAGTGTAGAAGAAACATTGTAAAAAGAATCAAACTTTCCGGATTCCAACCACTGACTAGCTTTGTGACCTTGGGCAAATCATTTTCTTTGTCTGCATATCAAATCCTTCTATTATAAAATGGGGCAAATCTTTTGTAAAATTGACATAAACATCAAATGAGATGGTTGGTCTGGCAGCGTCTCAAACAAATGACATGATACCATCAGGATTTCTTTCTTTTTTGTTAATTTTTTATTTTATATAGGAGCATAGCAAAGTGACTCAGTTATACATATTATTGTTGTTTAGTCACTAAGTTGTGTCCCACTCTTTGGTGACACCAAGGACTGTAGCCTGCCAGACTCCTCTGTCCATGGGATTTCATATATACATGTATCTGTTATTTTTCAAATTATTTTCCCATTTGGGTTATTATAGAATATTGAGTAGAGTCCCCTGTGCTATACAGTAGCTCCTCGTTAGTTATCTATTTTAGATACAGTAGTGTGTATATGTGGAGAAGGAAATGGCAGCCCACTCCAGTACTCTTGCCTGGAGAATCCCATGGACAGAGGAGCCTGGTGGGCTTTAGTCTATGGGGTCACAAAAAGTCGGACATGACTGAAGTGACTTAGTAGCCGCAGTGCGTATATGTCAGTATCACTTCACACCCATCAGGATTTGATGGGAATGTAATAAAATGACTATTTGCAAAGGAGAGGAGTAGGGACCAAGGGATAGTGAAGTGTTACCACCTGAAGGGGTGGGGGGAAGCAGTGGGTACTGGAATCTAGAGACAGAAAGAGCTGTGTGGAGAGAGCAAATTCCAGGGAGCTCCCTAATTCCTTGGAGGGATAAAGCCAATCTCTGGCAAGCCTTCCCTTCCTCTTTGCTTTCCAGTGGTTGAACACAGCAGGAAGCCAGAGCGAAGAATTCCAACAATGTGGCCTCTCTTGGTCAACCTCCCAGGACTAGAGCAGGATGCAAAATGGACAGAGTAGAGTTTGAGAAGTAAATGGAATGTATCCAAGACAAAGGGTGTGGGGGAAAAGTTGAAAATATAAATCACCTGAGGTGTAGAATTTACTAAAAATCAGAGATTCTGAATACCCTCCTTTCCTCTTTTACTGTGTGACTTCAGATAAATGTTGTGGTTCTTTTTTGTGTCAAGCAGTCTATAGAAGATATAGGTATCTTTGCGTGCTTGAATGCTAAGTCGCTTCGGTTTTGTCTGGCTCTTTGTGATCTTATGAACTGTAGCCTGCTGGGCTCCTCTGTCCATCTTAGACAAGACTGCTGGGCACTGATTTCATAGCAAAAGGGTGAGTACATTTTAAAGTTTTGGTTGGCAACCACATCCCCATCAAGCTTCAATAAGATTACCAAGTTAATGAAGTTATGAAGAAAACATTTTTTTAAGAATGAGTCAAACCTCAAAAAGTTCTAGAAAAGCAGCATAGCAGGTGTTCTGGTACCACCTCCAGAGGCCTCTGATACCTCCATCCTTAGGAATTCAGCATCAGGCCTGGTAGAATAGTTGCCATAAGGGACAGGAAAGGAGGGCTAATGGGCAGTAAGTTACAATTTCTCTAGCTGAGGTGTTACACTCAATATGTCAGTGAATTCAGAAAACTGAGCAGTGACCACAGGAAGGAAAAGATCAGCTTTCACTGTAATTGCAAAGAAGGGCAATACTAAAGAATGTTCAAACTACTGTACAATTGTGCTCATTTCAGACGCAAGCAAGGTTATGCTCAAAATCCTTCAAGCTAGGCTTCAGCAATACATGAACTGAGAACTTACATTACAAACCAGGTTTAGAAAAGACAGAGGAAACAGAGGTCCGTTTGCACTTTAAAAGCATTATATTTTCTAATTGCAAACCCAATAGAGTATTGTAAAGTTAAATTTAAAAATAAATAAATAAATAAATTTAAAAAAAATAAAATAAAATAAATTTCTCAGCTGGAATTCCATCACCTCCATTAGCTTTGTTTGTAGTAATGGTTTCTAAGGCCCACTTGACTTCACACTCCAAGATGTTCTACTATAGGTGAGTGACCATACCATTGTGATTATCTGGGTCATTAAAATCTTTTTAATATCATTTTCTATGTATTGCACACTGCTTCTTAATCTCTTCTGCTTCTGTAAGGTCTTACCATTTCTGTCCTTTATCATGCCCATCCGTGCATGAAATATTCCTTGGATATCTCCAGTTTTCTTGAAGAAATCTCTATTATTTCCCATTTTGCTGTTTTACTCTATTTCTTTGCATTGTTCATTTAAGTGGTCTTTCTTATCTCTCCTTGCTAAGGACAAAACCATCCCAAAGAAAAAGAAATGCAAGAAAGCAAAGTGATTGTATGAGGAGGCTTTATAAATAGCTGAGGGGGAAAAGAGAAGGGAAAGGCAATAGGAGAAGAGAACTAACGATGTACTCAAATGAATGCAAAGTTCCAGAAAATAGCAAGGAGAGGTAAGAAAGCCTTCTTAGATGACCAGCGCAAAGAAGTAGAGGAATACAACAAAATGGGAAAGACTAGAGATCTCTTCAAAAAACTGGAGACATTAGGGGAACATAACAGAGATAATAGCATAATGAAGTTAAGTATTATTGTTATTATTATGCTGCCACTAATCCCTAGTGTATTTACAATTCAGTTCAGTTCAGTCGCTCAGTCATGTCCGACTCTTTGTGACCCCATGAACTGCAGCAAGCCAGGCTTCCCTGTCCATCACCAACTCCCAGAGCTTGCTCAAACTCATCTCCATCAACTTGGTGATGCCATCCAACCATCTCATCCTCTGTCATCCCTTTCTTATCCTGCCTTCAATCATCCCCAGCATCAGGGTCTTTTCTAAGGAGTCAGCTCTTTGCATTAGGTCGCTAAAGTAATGGAGCTTCAGCTTCAGCATCAGTCCTTCCAATGAATATTCATGTCTGATTTCCTTTAGGATTGACTGGTTTGATCTCCTTGCAGTCCAAGGGACTCTCAAGAGTCTTCTCCAACACCACAATTCAAAAGTATCAATTCTTTGGCACTCAGCTTTCTTTATGGTCCAACTCTCACATCTATACATGACTACTAGAAAAACCATAGCTTTGACTAGATGGATCTTTGTTGGCAAAGTAATATCTCTGCTTTGTAATATGCTGTCTACATTGGTCATAGCTTTTCTTCCAAGAAGCAAGCATCTTTTAATTTCATGGCTGCAGTCACCATCTGCAGGGATNTCAGCTTTCTTTATGGTCCAACTCTCACATCTATACATGACTACTAGAAAAACCATAGCTTTGACTAGATGGATCTTTGTTGGCAAAGTAATATCTCTGCTTTGTAATATGCTGTCTACATTGGTCATAGCTTTTCTTCCAAGAAGCAAGCATCTTTTAATTTCATGGCTGCAGTCACCATCTGCAGGGATTTTGGAGCCCAGGAAAATAACGTCTCTCACTGTTTCCATTATTTCCCCATCTATTTGCCGGGAAGTAATGGGACCAGATGCCATGACCTAGTTTTTTGAATGTTGAATTTTAAGCCAGCTTTTTCACTCTCCTTCACTTTCATCAAGAGTAGTTATAATTACCAAGTACTATATTGAATATGTAAGAACTATCACTTCAGCCTATGGTAGCATTATATTAAACAGCTGGTAAAGAATCCACCTACAATGCGGGAGACCCTGGTTTGATTCCTAGGTCAGGAAGATATACTGGAAAAGGGATAGGCTACCCGCTCCAGTATTCTTGGGCTTCCCTTGTGGCTTAGCTGTTAAGAATCTGCGTGCAATGTGGGAGACCTGGGTTTGATCCCTGGGTTGGGAAGATCCACTGGAGAAGGGAAAGCCTACCCACTCTAGAATTCTGGCCTGGAGAATTCCATGGACTATACAGTCCATGCAGTCACAAAGATTTGGACACGACTGAGTGACTTTGAGTGATTTGTTGCTTTCATGACAAATATTTAGCAGTGATTATTATTGCTAGATATTAATAGTTATCTATTAAAATATAGACTGCTTAATATAGTTCTATATTAAAATGCTAGTTCTCTATTAAAATGTATAACATAAACTTGTTCCCCAAGATGCTCAGCTGGTAAAATGCAGAGTGAGGACTACCTTTAAATCTTTGTATTCTCATCCTTCCTTCCCACATAAACACAGATCCCATGTGATCATTCCCTTAGCACAGTGAATACACTCTAATATTAGGGCAATTTTATTTTGAAAACAGTTGGCATTTATTAAAAGTAAAATGTATAGAAAACTGTCACGAGTCATCTTAAAAAGCAGTTAAAAAGAAATATATTTGATATTTATGAATTTCCAGTACAGCCATCCTAAACATAGGAACTTCCTCTACTTCGGGATGAATATCTGCTTCGTGTACAAATGTGCTGAGGAATGACGATGGTGGCGATGATAGTAACTTTATCTAGTAGTCACTGAAAACATTTCATGTCACATGGTTGCACTTATTTAACTTTCAACCCATTTCCTGTGCCATCTCTATCTTTGAGATAATAAAGCTGAGGCTCAACCTGGGTCATTTAATTGATCTTGCTTATTTCTTTTTTATAGTTTTCAGATAAAATAATTTACATTTTAAGTATGCATTTTTCCAGAAGATAAGAAGTTTTAGGTACACAGTGTTTGCAGAAGAAAAAAAAAAGTGGGGGGTGGCAATTCATTCAACTGGTATAATTTATTTGCATTGAAAAATCAAAGCCTAACATAGCAGAAGGATCTTGAGCTTTAGCATCAGACAGATGAGTAATAGNCTTCGGGATGAATATCTGCTTCGTGTACAAATGTGCTGAGGAATGACGATGGTGGCGATGATAGTAACTTTATCTAGTAGTCACTGAAAACATTTCATGTCACATGGTTGCACTTATTTAACTTTCAACCCATTTCCTGTGCCATCTCTATCTTTGAGATAATAAAGCTGAGGCTCAACCTGGGTCATTTAATTGATCTTGCTTATTTCTTTTTTATAGTTTTCAGATAAAATAATTTACATTTTAAGTATGCATTTTTCCAGAAGATAAGAAGTTTTAGGTACACAGTGTTTGCAGAAGAAAAAAAAAAGTGGGGGGGTGGCAATTCATTCAACTGGTATAATTTATTTGCATTGAAAAATCAAAGCCTAACATAGCAGAAGGATCTTGAGCTTTAGCATCAGACAGATGAGTAATAGCCAACTCTCCCCCTTGCTAGGTGTGTTGCTCATTACATGAATAACTATCTCTCAGTCTGTTTTCTCCACTGCACAATAAGATAATAAGAGCTATTTTATGAATAGCTCTCCATATTCTTCCTAGGGAGAGTCAAGATATTATATACAAAGAGCGATGCTCCATAAATGGAAGATGGTATTATTTAAACCAGAATTGGGGCCAGATATAATGGAATAAAGAATTCCTTAATTCCTCTGAACTTCATAAATTTTTCAGTCTTGTGAAATAGATTTTTGCACCAGGAATCCGACTATAATTCACAACTGACAAAGAAACACTTTTAACAGAAGCATAGTATATTGTAAGATTACAGAAAAGGAAATATTAATTCTGACTTGCTTAACATTTTTTGTTTAATACTTATAGTAAATCAGCTAACCTCACTGGAAAAAAATCCAAGTCCTTAGCCATAACGTTTATGAAGAGAGTCATCTACAGATTTTGTTATGCTCCCATAGTTATTCTATAGAGAGTTAAAAATAGTGGTTTCATAACCTCAGAGACATTTCGGAGAAGAAAAAACTATATATTAATTTGGTCAGTCTCCTATATGTTCAGCAAGAAATATTAGGACAAGAAAAACGTTTTTTGCAAAAGTTTTCCAAGCAAGTTATTGGTAGATCTTTAACTTCTTGAGCCAGGTTTGATAGCATCCGGTCAATAAAGCCTTCAAAAGAGAGAAAGAGTATGGGAAGTACAAGCACAATTGTCAAACCTGGTTTAAAACAACATAGGCCAACAAAGTTGACACAGAAAACTAGAGGCTAAAATATAAATTACTGCTACAATAGGAATAAAATTCCATATATCAAAGCTGAAATGCATCTNTGGGAAGTACAAGCACAATTGTCAAACCTGGTTTAAAACAACATAGGCCAACAAAGTTGACACAGAAAACTAGAGGCTAAAATATAAATTACTGCTACAATAGGAATAAAATTCCATATATCAAAGCTGAAATGCATCTATTGTACCAGGAGAATCAATAATTCCTCTTCAATAGCAATTTGCCTTACTTATTTGACTCTGCATTCCATAAATCGTGCAAACATTTTTCTGTGATTCCATTAGCAATAAATTACATTTTGAGCAAGTGAAATCATGTTATTGGGCTTTTGAAATTGTTTGTTGAAAAAGCTGATGCTTTATACTTAATGACTAAACAATAAACAAGAAAAAAATACCACCTTCCTCTCCCTGTACTGCCATTAGAGATATAGTTTATATCTGAGTGAGCCAAAAAGAGGATAAATCCCTTAACAAGTGACAAACCTTAAAAGTGATCTCAGATGGGCATTTCACAAATTGGAAATATTCCACTCATATTGATATGTCATTTATTTTACTTCCAAAATTGTTCCATAACTACATTCTCTCTTTACATTTGTATTAATCTCACCCTATCAGCAAGAACCATAATGATCGATTTTTGGTCAGTTTTTTTCAAAAAAGTTTTTTGCAGGGCCAAATATATACATTTAGCCTACTGACTCTTATTTGAAAGTCCTAGACAGTTAAATGGAAGCACTGTAAGTGGCTTAAATTGCAAGATTTTAACCCAGAATATTTGCTTTGCCAAAGGACAATTATAAACAGTTAATCATTCTTGATTTCGTATATTATTATTAGATTTGCTAGTCTTTTTCCTTTTAATCTTTCCATCCTTAAAGCCTAATATTGGTTATATTCTGTTAATTGAGTTTTCCTCACCCTCAATCACATGTACACAAAGGAGAAATTCAGATAATGGTTTTAAAGTATGTTTTATTCTATGAAACTATAATTTTATTAACTTGTATATGTAATCATCAAGAGGAAAATGTCATATAGAATGCTACCATCTTAGAGTAGTTAGATGACTTTAATCTAAAAACTACCTTGATTAAAAGTAGATATTAAATAGAGACTTAAAGATCAAGGTGGAAATAAAATATTTGAGACCCTGATGCTTGCCATTTGTTTCTCCTTAATATGAACATAAGCTCCTTGCCACAGTGAATTACTCTCTATTCAATATTTGATGAGGTCGCAAAAGCGGAAAATTTAACTATGAATATCACAACACTACTTTATGGTATTGGGACTTCC
Organism: Neotragus pygmaeus; assembly: GCA_006410875.1. Taxonomy (NCBI): domain Eukaryota; kingdom Metazoa; phylum Chordata; class Mammalia; order Artiodactyla; family Bovidae; genus Neotragus; species Neotragus pygmaeus. The sequence continues at coordinate 335,567 of SJYV01030512.1, forward strand.
CTGGTGGTTCAGATGGTAAAGAATCTGCCTGTAATTCAGGAGACATGGGTTTTGGTCCCTGAGTCAGGAAGATTCCCTGGAAAAGGGAAGGGAAGGGCAACCCACTCCAGTATCATTGCCTGGAGAATTCTATGGACATGGACCTTATGATATTGACATTAATAGAAATGTTTCATTAATAAATACCTTGTTCTCTCAAAATACTTTCTATAAGTATCTGGGTGTGTTTATGAGTATGTGTGATTGCACACATATGTATGCATGTACATAATGACAATTTCTTATTTTAAAAAATTGAATCTCAAAAATTTTATACTTTTACTACTTTACACTTTTAAATGTGTTTTAAACTAATGAACTTATTCCAAAATGCCTAATCAACTATTAGATAATAAGAGGAAAAATAGAGAAAAAGTTTTTTTTTTCAACCTGAATATTTCTAATTATGACCAGGTACAATTAACAATCTACCTTTAAACTTTGAAAAATTAGTTAACAAAATAATTTCTTATAACTTGTCATTAGTAACCAAATTTCTAACATATGACATATGCTTATAATATTTTGACCCAAAGAATTCTGCATAAAATGAGTTCAGTGTTGAATTAATGTCAGCATTTCCTTGGAAATTAGTTTCAAACCCAATTGTTTCCCTTTTTAGTGTCCTTTATTATGTTTTGCATCCCTCTGGGCATGTAGCAGAGAAATAAAGCTTTGGAAGATTTTTTTCTTTCACTTTCATACTGTCTCTTGCAATAAGAATTAGTTGACAGCAACGTGAAGATCTCATGGTGGCAGCCGTAGCAGAGAAAATGACCCAGTCATCTTCAATATCTCTGGACACTGTGTACATGCACATCGATTTTGGTTGTTTCGCTCAAACAATTCAATCCAAAACTAAGGATGCCATGTTTCTCTGAACCAAAAGATTATGTGGTTAATTTAAGATCTAAGATAAATCAAGAAATAGTTTATGTCTTTTCTACTATGTACAAAGCATTGTGCTAGGTGCTAGAGGGATAATGTGAAGAAGTGTAAAATCTTCTGAGTCAAAAGTGTATAAGCAGAGTAGATTGACATGAAATCCCCTTCTTAGCTCTCCTGAGAATGAGGGTAAAGCACTGCATTTCTCTCAACTTAGGTAAGTTGTAGTTCCAGCTGTGACACCCATAACCATATCAAATTAAAATATTACCCAAAGTGAAGCAGGATAAGGCTTCTGTGAGTGCCATCACTTTCATTGAGGGGTAGAGTAAATACAGTCACACATTCACCCACAAAATATCCGGTATATAAAAATTCCTGATTGCATACAGCTTGTTGTCTGTTGTGAGGAACCAAAACATAATGAAATAAGTAAGTAAAAGATAAAGCAAGGTAGATGATGAAGAGTGATATGAATAAAAACGAAGTGTCCAGAAGGAAGCAGGGAGCACTATGGGGAGGAGGGATGTGAGGTTGCTGTAGGGCTTTGTGAGACATTCCAATCTCTAAACCTTTACTCTCAATAATTGGGGAATCACCGGACTTACATGGAAATGATACAGGGTCCAGTTATATCTATCATTTTGGCTAGGTCAACATCAGAGAGGCCTGTATGCAGATTGTTGTAATATTCCAATTGAGCAGTGATGGTTAGCTTGGACCAAGATTGTAACCATGGAGGTGTGAGGGGTAGTGGGGTTATGTTTTGAAGGTAAAGTCAACAGAATTGCTAATAGATTGACTGCTGAAATGAAGAGAGGTAGGAATCAAAATGACTCTATACAGACTATTGAAAGTGGCGATTCATGTTGACGTATGGCAAAACCAATACAGTATTGTAAAGTAAAATTAAAAAATAAAAACACACAAAAAATTATAAAGGTATANACTGCTGAAATGAAGAGAGGTAGGAATCAAAATGACTCTATACAGACTATTGAAAGTGGCGATTCATGTTGACGTATGGCAAAACCAATACAGTATTGTAAAGTAAAATTAAAAAATAAAAACACACAAAAAATTATAAAGGTATATTAGAAAATATAGGGGAATATTATATACCTTTGGGGTAGAAAATGGCTATCTATATTAAAAAAAAAAAAGAAAGTGGTAGTTGCCATTAAAACTGAAAGACTAGTAAGATTTGGGCACAGAAATGAGGCTTTGACAATATTCATGGAAGTTCTATTTTAACCTGAAATCTCCTTTTCACCTAAGATATACTATGCCTCATCCTTTTCATCATTGTTGTGGTTTGAATTTACTGAGCTTGTGTTAACATCCTCAGGAGGAAGAAGTAGGGCCCATCTTCATTCTGCATGGGCAGCTTACTCCCTATGCCTTAAAGCCCTGCTGCTGCTGCTAAGTCGCTTCAGTGGTGTCCTACTTTGTGCGACATCATAGATGGCAGCCCACCAGGCTCCCCCGTCCCTGGGATTCTCCAGGCAAGAACACTGGAGTGGGTTGCCATTTCCTTCTCCAATGCAGGAAAGTGAAAAGTGAAAGTGAAGTCGCTCAGTCTTGTCTGACTTTTCAAGAAACCATGGACCGATGATTCTCAGATACCCATGTATCCAATAGTGATTTTAACCCAGTACTCACATCTTAAGTACTTATATATCTGTGTCTTCAAAATGAGCTTTCTTATAGTAACTCTCTGGATTTAAAAAGCTTATCATCACGCACACTACTCTTTTTTTGTTTGTGAAATATTTTGTGAAACTCCATTTGTTTTTCTTTTAGTACATACACTCTAATTCTTAGTTCCTTAGAATGAATTGATCACTATATATTAAGTTAACACTAGATCAGTGTCATTCATTTGAACATCACATTGATTAATAGTTAAATGGCTATGCAAAATAAGTGTCTCTGAGGAGGAGGTTGTTACTGAAATACATGTGAAAAAAACTTGCCAAGTCTGGAATATCATCATAATACCCTAGGGAGAATTATCAAATATTCAGATTCTATCCCCATCCATATATCTGCCATCCAGTTCCTCAGTCATACCTCCATGAAATTCTCTTCTGGTAATTCTAGGATGGGAATCTGTACTTCATACATATTTTCCCACATGTTCTGATCAGCCACACAGGCACCACTAGACAAAGCATCCCTTTAATGCTTCTCAAATTAACTTGATAGCATGATATGAAATGAACCAGGAACAAAATTAAATAAAATATCTTTTGTTGACATCACTACTCTTAAAGTACCTTAAAAACAAAACAAAAAGCAAAGTAAAAGCTAATGCCTTTTATTTCATATATCAGGCTTTATTCGATATGAAGAATAAATATGACTAAATTTATATTGTATATGCAATGTATTCTCACCTTCACTGAATTCTCATTCTTTGTATCATATTTTTAATAATATATCACCTTTTGGTGAAGAGAAGTGTTTATTTAGTCTTATATGTTTTCACACAAATATTCTGTAGCACATTCATTCCCTGAAGCCCTGAAAGGAGAGGATTTGGAATCTGCAACATTGCCTACAGTCATTTAATTATGATTGTATATTTGGTTAGGGACAAAGTAAATTCAATGAAGCATTAAAATCAAACATCCCTTTAATTAAACTGGAAAAGAGACTGACTTCATCTTAGATGTTGTTTATTTTCATTAATAGAATGAGAATACTATGTCTCCAAAGAAAGTATCATGATTTCTATGAACTAAAGATACTTCTATCAAGCTGCATTGTCTTATAGAGTCTGACCCATGCCTCATCCAGTTTAATGTTTTCTGAACAGACTATGAAAGCATGAAATGTTACACAAATTATTGTTGTTATTCATACTTTATGTAGTAGTAACTTGCATACTTGCAGATGGTACAAATGGACACTACCCAAATCATGAAGGATTTAGGAAAATTCACAACTTTCATAATAATTGGCTCTTTCTTAAGCTCAGTAGACTAAACAAGTCCTATTCAAATGAGAGAAACTGTACAGCTGCCTTTCCAATTAATTAAAACAAAACTCACAAAGCCTTTATCTCATTGATAACTTGGTTCTGCTTTTAACATTTTTGGTGTCATAGGGAGAAGCACATTTTATTGCATGGAACCACTACCTACACACCTCCCCTACCCTACCTAATTCTTACAGTTAAATCATTTATCTTTCCCAGCAGATGTTTATGTTGGCTATTCATATGTGATATTTACATTATAAAGAATTTGTCTATGAAGAAACATTTGGAGCATATAGTAATATTTTGGTTAATTTCAAAAACAATATATATTTGTCTATAAGCAAAATACAAGTGGTGATTAATGAATGTATATATATATGTATATACACACACATATATATAGATAATGCTAGTGACACACTCCTATGGTGTGTTCCATGTGATTTTAGTGTTTGAACATATCTATTTATAAGCAATATTTCTGACATATCTATTTGCTGATTCCCTGATACACATTTTTATGGTACACAGTTGTACATATTGATTATATAAACAGACAGTTATTTGCAGAAACAAGATAACTACTGAATAAGCTTTCCTTAAAAAGATATTTTTGTTCTTTCAGAAGAAAGAAAATCTAAAAGAAAAAAATAATGAAAATAAAATTTAAATTGTATCCAAATTTAAATAGCGCAGACAAATGAGAAAGAAATAAGGCATTAAAAATGTCCATATATATAGGCTTTTCCCTAAGTATCAGTTTTTATTGCCACAGCTTATTTTATTTATTAACTCAGACTTTCTATTTCCTTTTTCCCTCCCCACTCTTCTTCAGATTTCTCTTCCATTCTAGAAAACCACTGGATTTGTTTTTAGGTAAAAGATTTATCTGGCACTAAAAAAAAAATCCATGTTACAAAATTCAAATTTTCAAAGATAAATAAATGAAGTAAGAATGAAGTATTCATCATAGAGACTATTTAAAATGCTATTTTTAAATGGATATTTGATTTATATGCAATTTCATAGCTTATTCCTGATGCATAAGGTGGAGTATAACTCTATCATCATAAAACTGGCACCTGTGGGGCCAGCTCAGTGAAATGACTAACCCTTTGTCAGCAACCAAATGTTTCGTTTCACTTGTTTTTAATACAAGACACTCAGGTAATCACAATACATTGTGGCCAATACAAAAGACATGTAGAAGCAAATAATTCTACAAATATGTGTATGTGTATGTACACAGAGGGAGAGAGGGGGAATATATGTGTGTGTGTGTGTGTGTGCATATATATTCCTTACAAAGTTTACCCTTCACTTTAGGATAAGTCTGAATAAGAGAACAATAGATGATTGAGACTCCATAAGAGCTTTAAATGCAGTATCCCCACTTTGTTTCCTAAATAATGATTTCTCTTGGATTTATTAGAATACTTTGTCTCCACAAGGAATACATGACACCTATTTTGCTTTAAGCATAGAGCATTAAATTAGCAAAACCCTGAAACAGAAAGATGGAACTCTTAAAGAGTTGAAATGATTCCATTCACATTATTTCTTGGAATTCCAGTGAAAATTATCTCAAGAAACTAATTTTTATCAAAAAATTGATGTTTAATTATAAACAGATGAGAAGTAAATGCTACTTTTTATTATCAATCATTTCCTGTCATCTTTCATCATTAAACCACTTTTCTGTTTTAGAGTAAATATTCCAAGATGTGGACTTACTCCTACAAAAATACACATTATTTTGAAAATTGGTATCATTCATTCATTTCCCATCCAGAATGAAAATATTTTCAGTGCAGGGTTGTCTTTTTTTAGAAATGTGTCCCTAACCCTTAATATAAGATAGATAAGCACATTTGAATGATAACAATTAAAATGATAGCAATAAGACCTAATATATCAGATATTCTTTTATGTATCTTAAATAATACTTAATGTATCTTAAGTATTATGTGCTTACGCTTAATGTATCTTAAATAATACTTATCCTCAAATGCTATTATTGTACTTATTTACAAATAAATAAACTGAAGCAACAAAAGCTTATGTAACTTGCCCAGAGTTAAACTGGTTAAGTGGCAGAGCTAATATTCTAGACTAGGAATCTATACTCTTATACACTTTGTAATATTCCTTTGAGTATAAGTAAATCCTTAATACTCCTTGGAAGAAAAGTTATGACCAACCTAGATAGCATATTGAAAAGTAAAGACATTTGCCAACTAAGGTCCGTCTAGTCAAGGCTATGGTTTTTCCAGTGGTCATGTATGGATGTGAGAGTTG
>SJYV01030517.1:0-10391 GCA_006410875.1 Neotragus pygmaeus
ATTGACTCTTTTTTATTTCTTTTAGGTCCTTGTTAAACCTTTCTTGCATCTTCTCAATCCTTGTCTCCAGGCTATTTATCTGTGCTTTCATTTTGGTTTCAAGATTTTGGATCATTTTCACTATCAATATTCGGAATTCTTTATCAGGTAGATTCCCTATCTCTTCCTCTTTTGTTTGGTTTGGTGGGCATTTCTCCTGTTCCTTACCTGCTGAGTATTCCTCTATCTCTTCATCTTGGCTATATTGCTGTTTGGAGTGGCCTTTCTATATTCTAGGAATTTGTGGAGTTCTCTTTATTATGGAGTTTCCTCATTGTGGGTGGGGTTGTATCAGTGGCTTGTCAAGGTTTCTTAACTAGGGAGGCTTGTGTTGGCGTTCTGGTGGGTGGGGCTGGATTTTTTCTCTCTGGAGTGCTGTGAAGTGTCCACTAATGGGTTGTGAGACGTCAATGGTTTTGGAGTAATTTTGAGCTGCCTGTATATTGAAGCTCAGGGGTGTGTTCCTGTGTTGCTGGAGAATTTGTGTGGTATGTCTTGCTCTGGAACTTGTTGGCCCTTGGGTGGTGCTTGGTTTCAGTGTAGGTATGGAGGCGTTTGATGAGCTCCTATCGAATAATGTTTTCTGGATTCAGGAGTTCTCTGATGTTCTCAGGATTTGGACTTAAGCCTCTTGTTTCTGGTTTTCAGTTTTATTTTTACTATAGCCTCAGGACTTCTCCATCTATACAGTACTGATGATAAAACATCTAGGTTAAAGATGAAAAGTTTCTCCACATTGAGGGTCACCCATAAAGGTTCACTAAGTTACATGGAGAAGAGAAGAGGGAGAGGGTAGTTAGAGGTGACGGTAATGAGATGATGTGGGATCAAAAGAGGAGAGAGCAAGCTAGCCAGTAATCACTTCCTTTGTGTGCTCCACAGTCTGGGTTAAATACTGTGATAAAACAATGTTGAAAATTTCTCCACAGTCACACATTTGAGGAGAACCTGTAGAAATACTGACTGTGAGCATGCCTTATCAATGCAAGATTTAATCAAGAGTCTTGTGTGCTACAAAAGGAAAGTTAACCAAGAGTTTAAATATATATATAAATGTATGTGTATATATGCAAAGAAAGAAGGGGTGTGGGAAGAAGGAAGTCAAGAAGTAAGAAAGAAAAGAAAAATGTCCCAGGCAATTAAAAGACAATCTCTAGACATGTTGTTTTGCTCTCAATACTTTAGGGATAATCCACAAATTGCTTGGCATCTCCTCAGAGAGAATCTCAAAAAGTGCAAGAAATCCATAAATTCTTCTCACTTAGCCGTGTCAGAAAAACAGGTTAGAGTCTCGAGAGATTCTTCATTATAGGTAAAATGACAGGATATTGCATGTGATGCCTCATTTTCAATATCAACAATGTTTCAGTGACATATTCAAAGCTCCATTTTAGCTCAATGGCAAAGCCCAAGCAAAATGAGACCAGTTTTGATACCGTTTTTTTTGTTTTTGTTTTTTGTTTTTTTTTTCCCCAATACTCTGTATTTCCTGAGGAAGAACAGGACCTCTCTTCTTGTCTCTTCATATTGATTTGTTGAATGTTACTCCATAGGATGACAGAAAAAATGCTGAAAAGCATCTTTGAAACATCACCATGATATTTGTTTTATATAAACAACGATATCTCTAATGGAGGGCAAAGTAGAGAGCAAATGATACATAGCAAAAGAGAGGTGAATTTTTAGAAATTGGGAAAATTGAGAAGCTGGGGGTATTGTCTTTCTTTTTTAAACTCCTTCCTGAATTCTTAGTTATTCAGCACTCCCCGTGATTTTTTGTGACCTCCCCTCAATATCATTTAATATTTAATGATTATTTGCTGCTGCTGCTGCTGCTGCTGCTAAGTCGCTTCAGTCGTGTTTGACTCTGTGTAGTCCCATAGACTGCAGCCCACCAGGCTCCCCCATCCCTGGGATTCTCCAGGCAATAACACTGATGTGGGTTGCCATTTTCTTCTCCAATGCATGAAGGTGAAAAGAGAAAGTGANGGTGGGCTGCCGTCTATGGGGTTGCACAGAGTCGGACACGACTGAAGTGACTTAGCAGCAGCTTAGCAGTAGCAGGGGGAAAAGTATGTATTGCAGGAAAACATGAGTAGTGGTAAGATATATCATGATAACTCACAGCCAGAGAGCTGCATGACCCGTGTTTTTAAAGCAGTGTTTTCATTTTCCTTAGAAGAATGTCTCATCCACTATGTGCTTGTGGTCAGATGGGAGACAGGGTGCCCAGGGCACCAGCTTTGGTGCTTCTTTGTGGTTTTTGATTCAGTGAATTACTAGCTAAGTGACTTTGAGCGATTTGCTTTACCTTGATAAGCTATGGGCTTCTCTGGTAGCCCAGATGGTAAAGAATCTGATGCCTGCAATATAGGAGACCTGGGTTCGATCCCTGGGTTGGGAAGAGCCCCTGGAGAAGGTAATGGCTGCCCACTCCAGTATTCATCCCTGGAGAATTCCATGGACAGAAGAGGCTGATGGGCTACAGTCTGAGGGATCTCAAAGAGTGAGACAGGACTGAGTGACTAACACTTTCACTTCCACTGGTAAGTTATAGTTTCTTCATGTTTACAGTAGGATAGTACAAAATCACATTAAAATTTAATATTAAAGACTAAGAATCACATGAGATTCTGTATGNGGTTTTGTAGAATGCTAAAGCATGAAAGAAAAACAAAAACACTTCTATCTTTTATTTACAGGAAAATTGAAATTTGCTAAGTTTGTATTTTCTCACTTTCATAATTGCAAAACAAAGAAATAAAAACAAGTTTCATGCTACTTTTTATTAAATATATTGAAGATATTTCTCAATTTATTCTCTAGTGATGCACATTTCAATATTTCTAATATAAGAAAAGTGTATGCATCAAGGCAAGACTGGTGATTAGGAGGTCATAAAATTGTTATCAATATTTTTAGTGAATTCAATGCAGATTTCATGTAATCATTTTCACATGTAATATTATAAAATTGTGCTTTTATTCCTTTTCTTATAGAGATCTTTTAGCGATTACTGTCACTGTAATTTTTATTGTAACCTGTATTATTTCTATTTCTTTAAAGAAACATTCAGGCTCACAATATTTTAAATTTAATTATTATCTACCTTAATCTGCCATTCACTTCTTACACTGGTATATTCTTGATGTGTGTGTTATTAGGGACCTACAGATATATTTTTATTTGGTTATATAAAAATAACTATGTTTTATATTATAGTTTGAAGGAATTTCTTTGGCTTAAGATGTAAAATTTAAAACGATATGTAAGGATCCATGTATAGCCATTCTATAGTGTATTTTATCCCATCACTCTAGTACATTATTACTTAACATAGGAACTTTGAACATTTTTTTTTATCGTACTGTGGCCCATTGTGCTAAGTTCCAGGTGACTGCGACCCCATGCTGTGGCCTGCCAGGCTTCTCTGTCCATGGCATTTTCCATGGCAAGAATACTGGAATGTGTTGCCATTTCCTTTCCATGGGATCTTTTTGACCCAGGGATTGAACTCATGTCTCCTGCATTGGCAGGCAAATTCTTTAATCCTGAGTCACCAGGGCAGTCCCCTTTAAAAGTTTAGCATTCCTTTATTCAAAGCAAGTTATTATGATATTCAAGATATGAAAACAATGCTAATGACTTCTCTTTTTTCTGATTTGCTCACATTTCCTCATATTACCCTGGGTTCTTGCATAATACAGTACATTTGAATTTTTATAAGCTAGTAGAAGTCCATTATAGTGAAAATGCACCTTGGGTCAGGTTAATATTATAGATCAAAATAAAGTTTTATCCACATTTCGCTAAAATAGCTAAGAAATTTAGAAGATAAAAAAATTCAAGTACTCTGATGGCCCAATATTATTTCTGCAGAAGGGGCAAAGCTTGGAGTAAATTGCATGTATTCCATTGTACATTATATAATCCTCACTTGTTAATCATATTGCCTTGACAAAGAAGGTATGTCATAGTGCAGATGAATTTACATACATAAAGAAGATCTCTTTGAGCTAAGCTATTGACTTCATTTTATATGTGTGTATATATATATATACGAGAAGGCAATGGCACCCCACTCCTGTACTCGTTTCTGGAAAATTCCATGGACAGAGGAGCTTGGAAGGCTGCAGTCCATGGGGTCGCTGAGGGTCAGACACGACTGAGCGACTTCACTTTCACTTTTCACTTTCATGCATTGGAGAAGGAAATGGCAACCCACTCCAGTGTTCTTGTCTGGAGAATCCCAGGGACGGGGGAGCCTGGTGGGCTGCCGTCTATGGGGTCGCACAGAGTTGGACACGACTGAAGCGACCTAGCAGCATATATATATGTGTGTGTATATATATATATATATATTTATTTATTTATTTAAACAAATATGTACTTGATTTTCAGGTAACATAAAGACATTTAATTATTTAACCCTCATTTTCCCACCCAACAACCTTGTAACCATACTGGCTTTGTGTAAGAAAATAAACTTTCACATAAGTTGAATTATTTGCCCAAACTAGCTCTTTTTATATATCATAAGGAAATTTAGAACAGAAATTCTATCTATCTATCATCTATCTTTCTTTCTATCTGCTTATTATAAGTCTTATATGTTTCTTCACAGAAATACAAATAAGCCTCACTGTTACAGTTTTCTTATTTATACAGCTGTCTAATATGTGTCCAGTGTGTTAACTGTTTCAGCTTATATCAACTGTGCATAGAATAATATAGAACTCTGTGTTGGAGTATCAAGTTCTACACATTTTCTGAATTCTGATTTTAAAATTTTATTATGGATATTTAATTGCATCATAATTTATTATATAATTTGCATATGTATTGTCATATTATTAAATTTAATTTATACATGTCACTGTGTAACTGCAGTTATATAAATGACTAGATAGAAAGTATAGAAAGTTTACAAGAACAGCACAATAATAGTTTATATATGTAGCCCTCAAATTTATGTCTTAAGTTTTTTCTTGTCATATCTATGTCTATATCTATTGTATTTCTTGTCTGTATTTATACATCTATGTATGTATATATGTATCTGTCTATTTATCTATCATCTATCTATCTATAACATCCTGGTTTTTCAACCTTAGTACTACTGAGATTTTAGATAGATATGGTGATTTATAAGATGTTTAGAGGCATCACTGACCTCTAACCATCATATGCCAATAGCTTCCACATTCCAGTTGTAACAATTAACATGTCTTCTCAATTTTGACAAATGTCCTTTGGTTAGTAAAATAATTTCCAGTTGAGACATAGCAACTATCTCTGTCTCTATCATTATTTATATATTTTATTATACATAGGAAAATTAAAGTGTTAGTTGCTCAGTCATGTTTGACTCTTTGCAACCCCATGGACTGTAGCCTGCCAGGCTCCTCTGTCCTTGGGATTTTCTGGGCCCAGAATACTGGAGTGAGTTGCTATTCCCTTCTCCAGGGGATTTTCCCAAATTCAGGGATTGAACCCAGATCTCCTGAACAGCAGGCAGATTCTTTACTATCTGAACCACGAGATGAGTTTATTTTCAAATATCCTAAACTGGAAAGTTTAATCTGTTTATACTAGCTTTGCATAGTGAAACTCTCCCAGATGATGATACATAGAATGTATTGACTATGTTGATGTTTCTACCCAGAACAGGTTCTTTAATAAACGTGAATGGAAACACACAATGGAACAGTGCTAAATGAATTCATCCTTATGGGAATTACCGACCGCCCTGAGCTGCAGGCTCCATTGTTTGGGCTCTTCCTCATCATCTATGTGATCTCGGTGGTGGGCAACTTGGGCATGGTCATTCTCACCAAGATGGACTCCAAGTTACAGACACCTATGTACTTCTTTCTTAGACACCTTGCTTTTACAGATCTTGGTTATTCAACAACTGTGGGACCCAAAATGTTAGTAAATTTTGTTGAGGATCAAAATATAATCTCCTATTACTCTTGTGCTATGCAGCTAGCTTTCTTTCTTGTGTTTATTGTTAGTGAAATTTTCATTCTGTCAGCAATGTCTTATGACCGTTATGTGGCCATCTGTAACCCTCTTCTCTACCCAGTCATCATGTCACAAAGAGTGTGCTGGGTGCTGGTAGGCATCCCCTATGTCTACAGCATGTTTGTGTCTCTTCTCGTCACTTTAAAATTATTTAATTTATCTTTTTGTGGCTATAGAGTCATCAGTCATTTCTACTGTGACAGTCTTCCTTTGTTACCTTTGCTCTGCTCAAATACACATGAAGTAGAAATGATTATTCTGATTTTAGCTGGGTTTGATTTGATTTCCTCTCTTCTGATAGTCCTTGTGTCTTACCTTCTCATTCTTGCATCCGTTCTCAGGATGAGCTCTGCTGAAGGCAGGCTCAAGGCTTTTTCTACCTGTGGATCCCACTTGACTGTGGTCACCGTGTTCTATGGGACTTTACTATTTATGTATGTGCAACCAGAGTCCAGCCATTCCTTTGACACTGATAAAGTGGCTTCCATATTTTATACTCTTGTTATTCCTATGTTGAATCCCTTAATCTATAGCTTGAGAAATAAAGATGTAAAATGTGCACTACATAGGATGTGGAAAAAATTATGCAACCTTTTTTATTAACATGCAAAACAATTTCTATAAACTGGTTATGGACTCTAAACTTGTTCTATATGCCTCCAAATTAAGTAGTGAGTATAAATATGTTCAACAATTATTTATAGATTATATTAAACATACTAGGCACTTCCAATTGCTGCAGAGATTAATGAACAAAATAGTAAAAAAAAAATTTCCTTGAGCACAAAAGATCAATTTTATATATAAATTTATATAAATTAAATAAATGTTAGGAGAATGTGTTAGGATATAAACAAAGAAATGACTGTCCAGGTTCCTGAATGTTTTCTCATCTTTTAGAATAAAATTATGGCATGTTCTGTGTGTCTGTGAGTTCTTTATTTTCTTTCATTTTTGCCTTCATACTTTTCCCCAGTATGTTTCATCTGTGTATTTAAAGTTATCAATCACATTTGTTTTCTAAAATATCCTATTCTTTACACTGAGATCCCACATTTTTTATCATCAATTCCTCTAATTCCTTATAAGAATCTATTCACCTACTAACTGAAAATATGTTGCCATTCAGCATTCATAGGTCCGAATGAAGCCTGATTTTGTCTCAATTCATACATTTTGTTGAAATCAGAGGACATTTAAATCAAGATAAAATTTGGGATCTCTCAGTAGCTCCCAGATTGATACTTCTTGTTTTCTCAAGTGGTAATTCTTCCTTCATAACTGGTAGTTTCACTGAAGGGATAGTAAAATAATTTTGTCTTTTTGAATAAAAATATTTATCCATGTTTAAAGTAATGTTCTACTTTTTGCATTCTTGAGTAAGAGAAGTGCTGATGAATTAACTGTGTTGGTTCTCTTTCCTTGGATTGATGCTTCCAATTTTTATCAACACTGTTTATGCAGTAAGTTTTAATTGACTTTCAGTATTTAACTGCACAATTCATTATTCTACTTGTGGGAAGCCAATGGAACAATCTCATTGTTGGCACTATGCCATATTTCTAAGGCCTGATACATGGCAGGGATGCAATTATCTTGCTTTTTATAAATGATTTCTACATTTTCCCATGTGCTACCTTTTACTCTATTTAATAATCCTGCAACTTTACTGAGGCTATAAGTCTACAATATATGCTTTATTTAGTATCTTGCAATAAAATTATTTGTTTATCCCATGAAGCTTTAAGAAAAAAATCTTCACTGGAATTCAATTTTTAAACAACATGATGCAAAACAACCAAGATTTCCTTTAACATGAGTCTGGATAAAAAAAGATGGTATATCCAGAAAATGGATGATAGCCTTTTAAAAACATGTGCTGACATTATTGGGAATACAGGACAAAAACAAACAAATTAACAAACAATGCTGACCTGAACCTTATAAAGACACACTCACAATGAAAAAAAAAATTAGGTGTAAAATGCTAAACAATAAAACATTCAGATAAAGCAATAAGGGAAAATCTATATCCAAGACCAAGGGCTAGTGAAAAGTTTGTATGACATCAAAACATAATCTAGATAATCCAATCAAAAAATGGTCAGAAGACCTAGTCATTGCTCAAAATAAGGCATACAGGTGGTCAAGAGACACATGAAAATATGTTCAGTGTTGCTGACTATTAGAAAAATGCAAATCCAAACTTCCATGAGATATTACATCACATCAGCTAGAATGGCTATCTTCAAAATATCCACAAACAGTAAATGTTGGAAAGGGTGTGAAGAGAAAAGAACCCTCCTAAAATATTGGTGGGAATATAAATTGGTACATAAACTATGGAGGACAGTATGGAGGTTACATAAAAGATAAAAATAGAGCTACCATATGACCCTGGAGTCCCGCTCCTAGGCACATTTATGGAGAAAAATATGATTCAAAATATATACATAACCAAATGTCATTGCAGCACTGTTTACAGTAGTCAAGACATGGAAGCAACATAAATGTCCAAAAACAGAGGAATAAATAAAGCAGATAGAGCATTTTCCAGGCAATAGTAAGGGAGTGGATTGCCATTTCCTTCTCCAGGGGATCTTCCCAACCCAGGAACCGAAACTGGGTCTTCCACATTGCAGACAGACGCTTAACTGTCTGAGCCACCAGGGAAGTCCCTAGAAGATATAGCACATGTATAAAATGGAATACTACTCAGTCATTAAAAAGATCAAATAAAGCCATTTGCAAGAACATGAATGGACTTGGTATTGTTCAGTTCAGTTCAGTTCAGTCACTCAGTCACGTCCAACTTTTTGTGATCCCATGGACTGCAGCACACCAGGCTTCCCTGTATATCACCAACTCCTGGAGCTTACTCAAACTCATGTCCATCGAGTCAATGATGCCATCAAACCATCTCATTTTCTGTTGTATCCTTCTCCTTTTGCCTTCAATATTTCCCAGCATCACAGTCTTTTCCAATTAGTCAGTTCTTCACATCAGGTGGCCAAAATATTGAAGTTTTAGCTTTGGCATCAGTCCTTCCAATGAATATTCAAGATTGATTTCCTTTAAGATTGGCTGGTTTTATCTTATTGCAGTCCAAGGGGCTTTCAAGAGTCTTTTCTAAGGTCGCAGTTTGAAAGCATCAATTCTTCAGTGCTCAGTTTTCTTTAAAGGACAACTCTCACATCCATACATGACTACTGGAAAAATCATGGCTATAACTAGATGTACATTGTTGGCTCTAGGTTGGCTACAGCTTTTCTTCCAAGAAGCAAGTGTCTTTTAATTTCTTGGCTGCAGTCATCATCTGCAGTGATTTTAGAGCCCCCCAAAATAAAGTTTTGCACTGTTTCCATTGTTTCTCCATTCATTTGCCATGAATGATGGGACCGGATGCCATGATCTTAGTTTTCTGAATGTTGAGTTTTAAGTAAGCTTTTTCTCTCTCCTCTTTCATTTTCATCATGAGGCTCTTTAGTTCCTCTAAACTCTCTGCTATAAGGGTGGTGTCATCTCTGTATCTGAGGTTATTGATATTTGTCCTGGCAATCTTGATTCCAGCTTGTACTTCTTCCAGCCCAGCATTTTCCATGATGTACTCTGCATATAAGTTAAATAAGCAGGATGATATACTCCTTTCCTGATTTAGAATCAGTCTGTTGTTCCATGTCCAGTTCTAATTGTTCCTTCTTGACCTGCATCCAGATTTCACACGAGGCAGGTCGGGTGGTCTGGTATTCCCATCTTGATAATTTTCCACAGTTTGTTCTGATCTATCCAGTCAAAGGCTTTGGTGAATCAATAAAGCAGAAATAGATGTTCTTCTGGAATTCTTTTGCTTTTTCTATTATCCAGTAAATGTTGACAACTTGATCTCTGGCTCCTCCGCCTTTGCTAAATCTGGCTTAGCAAAGGTTTAGCAAATTCACGATTCCCATACTGTTGAAGCTTGGCTTGAAGGATTTTGAACATTACTTTATTACTTTGTGAGATGAATGCAATTGTGTGATAATTTGAACATTCTTTGGCAATGCGTTTCTTTGGGAATGGGACCTTTTCCAGTCCCGTGGCCACTGCTGAGTTTTCCAAATTTGCTGGCATATTGAGTTCAGCACTTTCACAGCATCATCTTTTAGAATTTGAAATAGCTCAACTGGAATTCCATCACCTCCATTAGCTTTGTTCGTAGTGATGCTTCCTGAGGCACACTTGACTTCACATTCCAGGATGTCTGGCTCTAGGTGAGTGATCACACCAATGTGGCTATCTGGATCATGAAGATCTTTTTTTTTTTTT
This sequence comes from Neotragus pygmaeus, assembly GCA_006410875.1. Classification (NCBI taxonomy): domain Eukaryota; kingdom Metazoa; phylum Chordata; class Mammalia; order Artiodactyla; family Bovidae; genus Neotragus; species Neotragus pygmaeus. The sequence goes on from SJYV01030517.1 coordinate 10,372, forward strand.
GTACAGGTTTTCTGTGTATT
>SJYV01030522.1:0-11420 GCA_006410875.1 Neotragus pygmaeus
CATATCTGAGGTTATTGATATTTCTCCCAGCAATCTTGATTCCAGCTTGTGCTTCATCCATCCTGGCATGTCTCATGATGTACTCTGCATATAAGTTAAATAAGCAGGGTGAAAATATACAGATTTGACATACTCATTTCCCAATTTGGAACCAGTCTATTGTTCCATGTCCAGTTCTTTTTTTAAAAAAAATTAATTTAATTGGAGGCTAATTACTACAATATTGTGGTGGTTTTTTGCCATATATTGACCCATGTCCAGTTCTAACTGTTATTTCTTGACATGCATATAGCTTTCTCAGGAGGCAGGTCAGGTGGTTTGGTATTCCTTTGACTGTGTTGATCACAAAAAACTGGAAAATTCTTAGAGATGGTAAATCTTTAATCCAACTTTCTGTTGATGGACAGGACTGTATTTCCTTCCTATTATTTGACCCGAGACCAAACTGTCCATGCATGCCTCCACCTTCTCCAGACTTCTGGACACTAACAGGAAAGTATGTGTGTTCAAACAGGAGATGACAACGGTGAATTTTGGTATTTAAGAAATCACTGAACTGAAATGGATGGAAAAGGATGAATTTAATTCACCTTTTTAGATATAAAGATGACCTTTATACCTACTACTGTGGGCAAGAATCCCTTAGAAGAAATGAAGTAGCCCTCATGGTCAAGGAAAGTGTCTGGAATGCAGTACTTTGCTGCAATCTTAAAAATAGTGAAATGATCTTGGTTCATTTCTAAGGCAAACTATTCAATATCACAGTAGTCTAAATCTGTGGCCCAACCACTAATGCTAAAGAAGCTGAAGTTGAACTGTTTTATGATACCTACAAGACCTTCTAGAACTAACACAAGAAAAGATGTCCTTTAAGTCATAGGGGACTGTATGCAAAAATAGGAAGTCAGGAGGTACCTGGAGTAACAGCAAGTTTGGCCCTGGAGTACAAAATGAAGCAAGGCAAGGCTAACAGAGTTTTGCCAAGAGAAAGCACTGGTCATAGCAAATACCCTCTTCAAACAACACAAGAGACGACTCTACATATGGTCATTACCAGATGGTCAATACTGAAATCAGATTGATTATANCCCTGGAGTACAAAATGAAGCAAGGCAAGGCTAACAGAGTTTTGCCAAGAGAAAGCACTGGTCATAGCAAATACCCTCTTCAAACAACACAAGAGACGACTCTACATATGGTCATTACCAGATGGTCAATACTGAAATCAGATTGATTATATTCTTTGCAGTGGAAGATGGAGAAGCTCTATACAGTCAGCAAAAACAAGACCAGGTGCTGACTGTGGCTCAGATCAAGAACTACTTATTGCCAAATTCAGACTTAAATTGAAAGAAGTAGGGAAAACCACTAGAACATTCAGATATGACCTAAATGGAACCCCTTATGACTACACAGTGGAAGTGATAAATAGATTCAAAGGACTGGATCTGATAGACTTCTTGAAGAACTATGGATGGAGGTTCATGACTTTTACAGGAGGTGGCGATCAACACCATTTCCGAGAGAAAGAAATGCAAAAAGGCAAAATGGTTGTCTGAGGAGGTCTTACAAACAGCTGAGAAAAGAAGAGAAGCAAAAGGCACGGGATAAAAGGAAAGATACACATTTGAATGCAGAGTTCCAAAGAATAGCAAGGAGAGATTAGAAAGCCTTCCTCAGTGATCAATGCAAAGAAATACAGTAAAACAAGAGAATGGGAAAGACCTGAGACCTCTTCCAGAAAATTAGATATCAAGGGAACATTTCATGAAAAGTTAGACACAGTAAGCTACAAAAATGGTATGGACCTAACAGGAGCAGAAGATACTAAGAAGAGGTGGGAAGAATACACAGAACTATACAAAAAAGATCATCATGACCTAGATAAACACGATGGTGTGATCACTCATTTAGAGCCAAATATCCTGGAATGAGAAGTCAAGTGGGCTTCAGGAAGCATCATTATGAACAAAGTTAGTGGAGATGATGGAGTTCCAGCTGAGCTATTTCAAATACTAAAAGATGATGCTGTAAAACTGCTGCACTCAAGATGTCAGCAAATTTGGAAAGCTCAGCAGTGTCCACAGGACTGAAAAGGGTCAGTTTTCATTCCAGTTCCAAAGGAGGGGAGTGCCAATGAATGTTCAAAGTACCACACAATCGTGCTCATTTTATGTGCTAGCAAGGTAATGCTCAACATCCTTCAAGCTAGGCATCAACAGTACTTGAACTGAGAACTTACAGATGTACAGCCTGTGTTTAGAAAAGGCAGAGGAACCTGACATTTCCATATCCGTTGGATCATAGAAAAGGCAGGAGAATTCCAGAAAAACAACTACTTATTTTTCATTGACTAAACAAAAGCCCTTGACTGTGTGGATCACAACAAACTATGGAAAATTCTTAAAGAGATGGGAATAGCAGGCCACCTAAATTGCCTCCTGAGAAATTTGTATGCAGATCAAGAAGCAACCATTATAACAAGACATGAAACAGGAGACTGGTTCATAATTGAGAAAGAAGTATATCAAGGTTGTGTATTGTCACCTTGCTTATTTAACTAATACACAGAGTACATCATGTGAACTGCCAGGCTAGATGAATCAAAAACTGGAATGAAGATTTCTGGGAGAAATATAAACAACCTCAAATATGCAGATGATACCATCCTTATGGCAGAAAGTGAAGAGGAACCAAAGAGCTTCTTAATGAAAGTGAAAAAGCTTTCTTAAAACTCAACCTTAAGAAAACTGAGATCATGGCATCCAGTCTCATCACTTCATGGCAAATAGATGAGGAAACAATGGAAACAGCGAAGGACTTTATTTTCTTGGACGCCAAAATCACTACTGACAGTGACTGCAGCCAGGAAAATAAGACACTTGCTTCTTGGTTAAAAAAAAAAAAAAAAGCTATGACAAACAGCTTATTAAGAAGAGATATCACTTTGCTGACAGAGGTCAAAAAGTCAAAACTATCATTTTTCCAGTAGTCATGTATGGATGTGAGGGTTGGGTCATAAAGAAGGCTGAGCATGGAAGTATTGATGCTTTCAAATTGTGGGGCTAGAGAAAACTCTTGAGAGTCCCTTTGACAGTAAGGAGATTAAACCAGTCCATCCTAAAGGAGATCAACTCTGAATCTGGAGTTGGAAGGATGCTGAAGCTGAAGCTCCAATACTTTGGCCACCTGTTGTGAAGAACTGACTCCTTGGGAAAGACACTGATGCTGAGAAAGATTGAGGGCAGCAGTAGAAGAAGAGGACAGAGGATGAGATGGTTGGATGGCATCACTGACTCACTGGACATGAGTTTGAGCAAGCTCCAGGAGATAGTGAAGGATAGGAAAGGCTGGTATCCTGCAGCCCATGGGGTCACAGAGTCAGACATTACTTAGGGGCTAAACAACAACAACAACAACAACAACAACAGACTGACCAGGCTTTTTATGGGGTAAGGTCCCCTGCTCCAGTCCTGCTGGAGATGGGTACGTAGCCTGTCTGCCTCAGGATGAGATCCTGTTAAGAGCTTTGCTCTAGATGAGGCTGTCTGGATCATAGAATTATAATATCCTGCTTCAGGTAATTTTATCACTGCTTGAACATAAAGCTTGTACACTGGTGCCTTAATAGCAGGCTTCCCCACACTCCCCATTTTAAAACAGAAATATCTTAGATAGAATGGCTATCATCAAAAAATCCACAAACAAGAAATGCTGGAGTGGGTGTAAATTGGTATATCCACTATGGAGAACAGTATGGAGGTTCCTTAAAAAGTGAAAAATAGAGCTACCATATGACTCTGCAATCCCACTCCTTGGCATATATCTGGAGAAAGCATGATTGAAAACACATGCATGCCAATGTTCATTGCCTCAGTATTTTCAATAACCAAGACATTGAAGCAATCTAAATGCCCATCGACAGAGGAATGGATAAAGAAGATGTGGTTCATATATACAATGGAATATTACTCAGCCATTAAAGAATGAACGATGCCATTCGAAGCAACTTGGATGGACATAGAGAGTGTCATACTGAGTCAAGTAAGTTTGACAGAGAAGGAGAAATATCATGTGACATCCCTTATACATGAAATCTAAGAAAAAATGATACATATGAACTTACTTCCAAAACAGAGAGACTTGCAGACTTAGAAAATGAACTTATCGTTGCTAGGAAAGGATAGTTAGGGACTTTGGGAGGGTCATGTATACACTGCTGTCTTTAAAATGGGTAACCAAAGGGACCTATTATATAGCACATGGAACTCAGCTCAATGTTGTGTGCCAACCTGGGTGGGAGGGGTAAACACATGAATACATGTATGTGGATGGTGAATCTCTTCCCCATTCACTTGATGCTACCACAACATTGTTAATCAGCTATATCCCAATACAAAATAAAAAAAGTTTTGGGGAAAAAAAAGATAATCATCAAGGATACTGTATAGCACTGATAACAAAGTGGTGAATGGTGAACGGTGCAGCCGGATTCATGGTCTCCAAGGGAGAAGCTTTAACTCTGGGACCAAAGACAGTCTCAGTCACTCATAACTTTGTGTAGATTGTTATTTAAAGTGAAAGTGACAGAAAAAGCTTCTGACATAGACATCAGAAGGGGTTAGGTGAGTATCCACCTCACTAGTTTAAGCGGGCCCTTACATATTTCTTAACTGGCTGCTGAGAATAGATAAAAAGAGCATCTCAAGGTTGTAAGAGTTCCACTAGATCCTTTCCCAAGGCATACATCCTGGGATAACTTTTGGCACAAAATTAGCCAGGGAGGAAGGGTTCTGGGCAACGTTTCTGGGCAAGGTATACTGTTGCTATGTAATCAGGGGTACAAGTCTTGAGAAACAGGTTCCCAGGTAATATTTGTTACAGTTATAATCATTAACATAGAGTCTAAGAAAAAGCAGGTAAGGTAGGAATACCAGACCACCTTACCTGCCTCCTGAGAAATCTGTATGCAGGTCAAGAAGCAACAGTTAGAACTGGACATGGAACAAGAGACTGGTTCCAAATTGGGAAAGGAGTACATCAAGGCTGTATATTGTCACCCTGCTTATTTAACTTATACACAGAGTACATCATGCGAAATGCTGGTTTGGATGAAGCACAAGCTGGAATCAAGGTTGCCAGGAGAAATATCAATAACCTCAGATATGTAGATGGCACCACCCTTATGGAAGAAAGGGAAGAAGAACTAAAGAGCCTCTTGATGAAAGTGAAAGAGGTGAGTGAAAAAGCTGGCTTAAATCTCAACATTCAGAAAACTAAGATCATGGCAATCGGTCCCATCACTTCAACATTCAGAAAACGAAGATCATGGCATCCGGTCCCATCACTCCATGGGAAATAGATGAAGAAACAATGGAAACAGTGTCAGACTTTATTTTTTTGGGCTCCAAAATCACTGCAGATGGTGACTGCAGCCATGAAATTAAAAGGCGCTNGGTCTGATCTAGTGATGGGGGCGGGGGACGGGGGTGTGTGTGTGTGTGTGATAAAACTATGTCTGTTATTGATACCCCATAAATTCCTAATGGATAGACAAAGCTTAGCTTATAAGCCAGCTGTGACAGCTGCTCCCAGGGATGAGTTCTGAGGATGTGGTGAGCGCTAGTTCTCTGGGAGCTATCACCCAGGTGAGACTGCAGACCAGAAGGGAAGACACATATTTAGTGGCACAGTTTGCGATGCTGCCTAAAAACTAACTCACACTGCCTTAATCGTTTCTCCTGATGCCCCAGTTTCGAGGTGAAGAGTGAGCATCACACCCACTTTGATGTTTCCATGACCACAGGCCTGTGTGGTTCCTGGAACCCACCTCCGATCCGTCTGCTGCCTCTTTCCATCCCTGGCTGGGCTGTCAGGAGCCCAGCGTGGAGGGGAGGAAACACTTACCTGAATCCACTCTAATCAGCGTGTGTTTTAAAAGCAATTTCTGGGCAACATAAGAAAGAAGGCAGAAAAATAAATGCTGTCATTTGCCATTATGGCTGATGCTTTTAAACAGGAAAAGAGCTTCTGAAATTCTCAGTCCAATTGTCTTTTAGATACACAGGGCCAAGTGTGAACACCACAGGTGGACTAGCGGCAGTAATTGCTTCCTGCCCCTCACCACAGCTCAGGGGTGAGCAGCCAGCTGAACCAGAGCCCCAGGGAGGGAGGGCAGCTGTTAGGACCCACCACTGACTGCTGTGAAGTTGGGCCTCATTCCAGAGGCACACCCATCAGGGGATGACCCAGGGTGACGCCACCATTGCTGGCTTTAGTGATGTATGTGCTGTATTGGAGGAGGAACTGCCACCCCAGCGGGGAGCTGGGCACCAGGATCCGAGGGCACAGGGGAGAGAGCAGACCCCAGACCAAGAAATGTCACAGGGCCACCTGCAAGAGTCACTCAGGCCCTCACTGCATGGCGCATCCCTTCCCAGTCAGTCACTAAGCGGCTGGCTCCCTGTCTGGAGATCAGAGCCACTTGAGCAAAGTCAGATGGAGGTGGGCAGTGACTTCAAGGGGCAGCGAAACTGGCACAGGAGCTGGTGGGGGCAAGAGGAGACTTACCTTCCCTACTCCCTGCCTTTTCCTTCCTCGCTTCCTTTCTCTCAGGTTCTCTCTCTCTTCTTGCTCCCGTATTTCTCTCTTTCTTTCTCACGGCTCCCTCTTGCTTCTGTCTGTCTCTGCACTTTCAAATCTCCATTTTCTCAGCATCCTTGACAATAAATGCAGGCAGAGAGGTGAGGGTTAGGGTGTGCCCTTCCTTCACACTGATGGGTTGAGAGCTGAGTTCCACGTTAGGCAGGTCTCCCACCCTCATGCTCTACCAGCCGCGTGACCTAAAGTCAAGCATCCCCTCTGCCTCAGGTCCTGCTTGTGAGATAGAACTAAATGGACAGTCAGATATGGAACTTTGCGAAGTGCCCACAGGTCTGGGGTTTTCTCTGCTCTTGATAATCACATCACGGCATTGGACTCATATCCTCCCTGGCACTTTTAATCCTCCAGCTGCCTGGATTTGCCTTGTTCTTGAGCAGGCCCTGAGCCAAGGCCAAGAGCCTCAAGGGATTTGGGGCGCACCACAACCCAGCCATCTTCCTTCTCTCCTCCCTTTCAGCTTTCAGGCTCCTCCCTAGGAGGCAGCCCCTGGACCTGACACAGCAACTCTCTGCAGCCTGGGTTTTGGTGACGGCCCCTATTGTGACCAAGTCCTGAGCCTTGTGACCCATCCTGTGTCCCTGTCCGCTTGAACCTGGGCTGCACCAGGGTGGAGCTGCCCTCTCACAGCAATCATGTGAGAGAGCTCTGGCTGGACCTCCAGGCTTTCACGTCCTCTCCTCCACCCATTAGCTCTGCCATCCTCTGGGCCTCAGTTTCCTCATCTATAAAATGGGATAATAGTATCCACAGTTTGACTTAGTGATGCGTGCAAGCCAGTCCCCCTCCCTCCAGGACACCATTCACCAGGATCAAAGGTTGATGTCCCTCAGCACGCAGGCCTGCGGAGGCAGCTCTAGCACAGTTCAGAGAAGTAAGACCAAGGCCTGAGGCCAGCCTTGAGATGAGTGGGTCCCTCGGGTTCCCTCTGCCCTTCCCAGCCCAAACCCTGGTGAGTAANCCTCAGCACGCAGGCCTGCGGAGGCAGCTCTAGCACAGTTCAGAGAAGTAAGACCAAGGCCTGAGGCCAGCCTTGAGATGAGTGGGTCCCTCGGGTTCCCTCTGCCCTTCCCAGCCCAAACCCTGGTGAGTAACTTCTGCTAGTCAGAAGTCACCCACTCCTCTGTCCACCCAGCCCACACCCTGAGGGGTCTGTGAAGGACAGTGCGCTCAGCAGGTGGTGGGCTGGGAGCAGAGGCCATCTTTGAGGGGGATCCCTTGGTATCATTGAGGGTCTATGGGTCTCATAGGGCCTTGGATATCATGAAGGTCACGAACATCACAGGGGCCGTGAGCATCACTGGGGCCTTGTGCATTACAGGGGGTCAAGGACATCATGGGGGCCATAGGTAGCATGGGAGCTATAGGCAGCAGGGGGCCAGGGGCATCATGGGCATCATGGACGTAATGGGAGGACATGGACCTCATGGGGGGCTATCAGCATCATGGAGGCCACCAACTTCTGGAGGCAGTGAGGTGGGAGATGTCCCCAGCCTTAGGCTGGGCTCTCACTTCAGCCTAAGAGGGTGGTGCCAGGTGGGTTATCCCAGCCCCATCCCTGGGCGTTCAGGACCAGCACTCTGATACGCTCTGAAGCGTCCCTGTTCCTATCTGGCCTGCACCCTCTCCCGCATCCACTCCTGGGGAAGCTTGGGGAAGCTGTCACCTGGAGGGGACAGAGAAGCCAATAGATGTGCCTTTGACTAGGGATCAGAAAGATCAGCAACACTTTTTAAATGGCTTCTTTCAACTTTTTTTCTGGTTATAAAATAAGGTAGGTTATAAATAATGCAGTGTTTCCTCCCTAACTGTGTTGTATCATTGAAATAATTTAATTTTGCGACCTCTCCCCATAACACTATAGTGTCAGCTATGACAAGTTGCACAGCAAGCATCTCTTGTAATGGTTATGTAATATTCTATCATGGAGGGGGTGACAAATTATCCTTTCCCTGGCATATATTTCAGTTGCCCACAATTTTTCATTACTTTTTATCATGTTATGGTGAATTATTCATAATGATTTTGTCATATTAACCAACATCTTTTTAGAATAGAGTTCCAGGAGCAAAATTATTTGGGTCAGTGTGAAAGTGAAAGTTGTTCAGTCATGTTTAACTCTTTATGACCCCATGGACTATACAGTTCGTGAAATTCTTCAAGCCAGAATACTGGAGTGGGTAGCCATTCCCTTCTCCAGGGGATCTTTCCAACCCAGGAATCGAACTGGGATCCCCTATATTGTAGGCAGATTCTTTACCAGCTGAGTTACCAGGGAAGCCCCTATTTGGGTCAGAGGATATAAATATTCTAAAGGCCCTTGGTATAGATTGTCAGATCGTCATATGGAAGAGTCACTGTGTTTGTACATGTTTGTCATGTAGCAATTCTGGAAATTTGAGCACCCTCGGGATGTGTTGTTCATTGTGAATCATGATTTCAATATATAGATCTTTAGCTCTGAGTCTACCTCTTAAAAATACATAGTAACCATTTATGGTTTCTTTTGATTCATTAGAAGAGATAATGCTCAGTGCAGTTCAGTTCAGTTGCTCAGCTCAGTCGTGTCTGACTCTTTGCAACCCCATGAACCACAGCACACCAGGCCTCCCTGTCCATCACCAACTCCCAGAGTTTACCCAAACTCATGTCCATTGAGTTTGTGATGCTATCCAACCATCTCATCCTTTGTCGTCCCCTTCTCTTCATGCCCTCAATCTTTCCCAGCATCAGGGTTTTTTCAAATGAGTCAGCTCTTTGCATCAGGTGGCCAAAGTATTGGAGTTCCAGCTTCAGCATCAAGAGTTGGTCAAATTATTTTCTTGGTCCCATACATCTGAGTGTGATCACCTGCCTAATTCTCACCACCTGGATGTGAGAGGCAGTGATCTGCTACTAGACTGAAATATGCTGGGTCCCTGGGCACCACTTGGCTGAAAAGCAGGGGAGCCCCCTTACCCACATTAGGTGTGTGGGAGTGAGAAATAAACCATACTCTGTTAGCCACCAAGATGCTGGGGTTTATCTGATAACAAAGTGGAACTGAGCCTCTCGATCAAAATATTCACACTATTATGTATCTATCACTTTAAAACAAATAAGTGGCTTTAAAAAATAATCAGTTAATGTCTCTAGTGGTTTCTGTTGGTCAAGAATTCAGGAGTGACTCTGCAGAGTGGCTCTGAGCCAGGAGAGAAAGGCAGAAGCCGCAGTGCCCTCTATGACTCAGCCACAGAAGTCACACACCATCACCTCTGCTGTAATTGATTGGCCATATAGTCTGGCCTTGAGTTACTGTAAGAAGAGACTGTAGAAGGATGTGAATAAGAAAGCAAAGATTATTGCGGCCATCTCGATGTCAACTATCTCCCTCCCTAAATCTACTTTAGAAATTTATTCTTTAAAAATATCATAGATAGTGCTTCCCTGGTGGCTCAGTGGTAAAGAACCTGCCTGCCAATGCAGGAGACACGGATTCGATCCCTGATCCAGGAAGACGTCACATGCCTTGGAGCATGCCCTGCGCCACAACTGTTGAGCCTGTGCTCTAGACCCCGGGAGCCACGACTGAGCCCATGTGCTGCAGCGCTCATACACCCCTAGAGACTAGCCCCTGCTCCCATGACTAGAGAAAAGCGCACGCAGCAACAAAGACCCAGCACAGCCAAAAACGTAAATAAAAAAATAATAATTTTTAAAAATCATGGATATACATAAAGACTTAGGTACCAGGAGAGGATAGTCACTGAAGTCTTGCTTTTAGAAGCAGAAAAGAAGGGAAGGGATATAATGCCCTTTAAGCTGAATAAGGCATAATGTGACATTAAAATAGAATTATATGCAGTCATATGTTGCAGAATGATTTTATGACATAGAAAGATATAATTAAGTGACAAAACATAGGTAGAAGGATTCTGCTGTGTAAAGAACGTGTCTTCTATTATTTATTGCACTGGGTTTTCCTTGCTACATGTGGGCTCTCTCTAGTTGTGGCAAGGAGAGGTTCCTCTTCCTTGCAGTGCACAGGCTTTTGATTGCAGAGGCTTCTCTTGTTGCAGAACACAGGCGCAATAGTTGTGGCGCACAGGCCTAGCTGCTATGCGACACGTGGAATCTTCCTGGACCAGGGATCAAACCCGTGTTCCCCGCACTGGCAGGCAGATTCCCATTCACTGTGCACCAGGAAAGTCCTGAAGTACGTGCACAAGTGCTAAGTCGCTTCCGATTCTTTGTGACCCTAAGGACAGCCTATGAATCAGGCTCCTCTGTCCATGGGATTCTCCAGGCAAGAACAATGGAGTCGGTTGCCATGACCTTCTCCAGGGGATCTTCCCAACCCAGGGACAGAACCCTCGTCTTTTATGTTCCCTACATTGGCCAGCAGGTTCTTTACCACTAGCGCCACCTGGGAAGCCCCCTAACGAACATGTCTTTAAAGAAAGCATAGAAAATGTAGGAAAGGCTACACATCTGAGTAATCTGGGATTATAGATGGGCATGTATCCACACACCTCCCCTTCAATTGTAAGCGGAGGACACTTTCCCATCATGTTGATCTTGGGCTTGGCCAAATGGCTTGTTCTGGCAGCAGCATCAGTAGCCGATTCCAATTCCAAACCTTCAGAGGACTTGCATGCTCTCCTTGCCAATCTGGGAATTCCAGACTCCCAACAGGAGAGGAGTAGGCAGTCCCAGGAGAACGGGAGAATTGTGGAGCAGACCTGGACCAAACTGGAAGCTGAAGCCCAGCCCTAGCCAAG
>SJYV01030523.1:0-10534 GCA_006410875.1 Neotragus pygmaeus
ACCTGCTTTTGAATCAGCTGTTTGTGGTGGTGAGATGTCCATACTGCTTCTGAGTGCAGCCCTGTGTACGGCCCTCGGTGTTGGTCTGTGCGTACGAGTCTCACCCCAGTCTAGCGGAGTTGCCATCTTACCAGTTTGAGGAAGTGCAGAAACCTCCCCTCTCTCTGCATCACTTTACTCTCCCCTTTTATAGCAAAATTGCCTTATCTCTTCCACATGCGTTTGGAACCACATTAGTGTTATAGCTTTGTCTTCAACCCTCAAACATAATTTAGGAAAGTCAGGAGGAGAAAGAAATGCTGTTGTGCTTGCATGTACCTTTACTTACTATATTCTTTCTTCTGTTTCCTTTTTTTTTTTTTTCAGGGAGCCTTCTTTTATCATTTCTACTTCCTGTATCTGTTCTTTCAGGACAGGTCTGCTGGCAGTAAGACTGTTCGTTTTTCTTCATCTGAGAATGTCTTGGTTTCCCCTTTAATCCCCGAAGGATATTTTTGCTGGGTATGAGATTCTTCTCTTTTCAGCGCTGGAAAAGCAGTGTGCTTCTGCCTTCCATGATTTCTGAGGATAAATCCACTGTCATTCAAAATTCTTTCCCCTGTAGGTGAAGTGTTGTTTCTCTTTGACTGTTAATTTTCACATTCTTTTCTTTGTGCTTGATTTTCGGAATCCAGACTTTGATGTGTCTTGGATTGGATTTCTTTGAATTAGTGATATTTGAGGTTATGTCTTTTGTCGAAACTTTTGGGAACTTTTCAGCCGTTATTTCTTGAGCGCTTTTTCGTCCCCTCTCCTTCCCTACTTCTGGGCTCCAGTGACGCACGTTAGATCCTCTGCTGGGACTCCACGGGTCCCTGAGGCCCTGTCCCGTGCTGTTGGTTTTTTTAAATTATTTTCTTCTGTTGCTCAGGTTGAGTAATTTCTCTTGTTGCATCTCCCAGGTCACTGATTTTCCCTCTGCCTCCATTCTGCTGCTGAGTTCACCCATTTGTTTTCTGTTTCGGTTATTGAATTTTTTCAGTTCTAAAATTTTCATTAGGTTCTTTGTAATCGTCTTATTTCTTTGCTAAGANGCATCTCCCAGGTCACTGATTTTCCCTCTGCCTCCATTCTGCTGCTGAGTTCACCCATTTGTTTTCTGTTTCAGTTATTGAATTTTTTCAGTTCTAAAATTTTCATTAGGTTCTTTGTAATCGTCTTATTTCTTTGCTAAGACTTTTTTCTTCACTGAGTCTTCATATGTCTTCACTTGTTTCAAGTGTGTAGCTGTTTGTGAAGCATTTTCATCGTGGCGGCTTTGAAATCCTTGTGAGATAACCCCAACATCTTTGTCATCTCAGTTTTGACATCGAGTGATTGTCTTTTTTTCCTCTCATTTTGAGATCTTCCCAGTTCTTGGCATGGTGATTGACTTTCGATTGAAACCTGGACATTTCTGACTTGTTTACGTTATGAAAATTTGGATCTTATTTCAGTTTCCTCTTATAGCCGGCTTTCTCTGACACTGCGCCATCAGGGAGGAGGGGTGACTAGTTACCGCCAGATCGGGGAGGAAGTCCACGTTCCCCTGGGCCTCATCCACAGCCGAGGGGGTGCCCCCCATTGCTGCTGGGTGATCCCTCGCTCGGCCTCCACTGAGACCTCCTGGCTGGAAGGGCAGGGATGCCCTGTGACCGCGCCGTGGAGGGTGGTGGAAGTTGGTGGAGGTGCAAGTTCTGACTCTCCCCTTGGTCCCCGACACCAGCGCAGCAAGGAAGGTGAGGGGCACCCGACTCATGCTGGGAGGCGGTGGAAGTCCACTCCCTCCTCATCTCCACTGACGCCTGTGGGGCGTGAGGCTCGCCCCGCCCTGGGATGAAAGTGCTGGCCTCCCTCACGCCACCTGCTGGGGAGTGTCAGGCGCCTGCCTCCACCTGGAGGCCAGAAGTCTAGACTCCAGGCAGACTGCAGGCGGCGGGTGGGGGCTCTTCCTCTCTTGAATGCTATTAACATTTATGAAACAGTGGATACACAAAAACATCAGCTATGCNGCCTCCACCTGGAGGCCAGAAGTCTAGACTCCAGGCAGACTTTGCAGGCGGCGGGTGGGGGCAGGTTTTCTGTGTGTTGCTGGAGGAGGGCAGGTCTTGTCCAGAAGTTTCTCGTCTTACTGGGCTCTCCTGCCCCTGGTCCTTTGGCCAGAGAGAGTGACCTTGGGCGGAGTTTTTTGTTTGTACCCGTTGGCATTTCCAGTTGCTGAAGTCTTCAAACCTGAGATAACGTGGGACAGGAAGAAACCCAGGGAACTCTCCGCCGTCTCTCCCTGGCCCCGAGGTCCCGGTCAGCCCCCTCCTCCCGCCTGCCTTGCCGAGTCTCTGGGCATCACTGCCACGTGGGACTCCAGGGAGGAGCAGTCTCGCCCTCCATCTCAGAGCAGAAGGTCCCCTTTTCCCCTCTGTTATTCAGAGCGGGTCACCCCTGCTGGGTTGAGGGGCTTCGCTGACTTCCTGTCACAGCCGCTCCGCTGCCGAGCCCAGCTGGTGGCTGCTGTATTTCACATGCTGCCCTTTCAGCTCTAAATTCTCCATTTGGTTCCTCCTAGCCGTCTCTTTTTGTCCCGGGAACTTCTGTCCTTCCGTTCACTCCAGGAGCGTTCAGAGCAGCGCCTCACCGAGCCTGGTTCTGTCGACCACGCCGAGGTTTGTGTCTGACGCCCCGGACACCTGGGCCTCTCGGGGGGCGTCTGCTGACTGGCTTTCCCCCTGCGCCTCTCAAGCTTGCCTGGTTCTTGGTGTGCTGGTTAGTTTTGCAGGCTGGGTATTTTTAGTATTATGTCGTGAGTCCTCNTGTGTCTGACGCCCCGGACACCTGGGCCTCTCGGGGGGCGTCTGCTGACTGGCTTTCCCCCTGCGCCTCTCAAGCTTGCCTGGTTCTTGGTGTGCTGGTTAGTTTTGCAGGCTGGGTATTTTTAGTATTATGTCGTGAGTCCTCTGGAGGATTTTCTTTTCTCAGGCAGGTGCTCAGCCTGGTTGTACACAGATGCCAAGGCCGTGGGAGGGGGCTTCCACATCAGCCCAGCTCTCGAGGCCTTGGCACGCCTCTGGGGGCCTCCCTGGTGTTGGTCACTTGGGTGAGGCTGGCACGAGGAGCTGACAGACTTGGCCGTTCAGCCCCCAAGGCCTCGCGCATCCTGTGTGTTCTGCTCACAAAGGCTGAGAGAGAGCTCAGCACGTGTCCGTCCACCGGCAGAGCCAGGACATTCTCCCAGCCCTGCCCATGGACTTCTCCAGGCCAGAATACTGGAGTGGGCAGCCTTTCCCTTCTCCAAGGGATCTTCCCAACCCAAGGGTGGAACCCAGGCCTCCCGCATTGCAGGTGGATTCTTTACCAGCTGAGCCACAAGGAAGCCCAAGAATACTGGCGTGGGTAGCCTTTCCCTTCTCCAGGGGATCTTCCCAACCCAGGGATCGAACCGGGGTCTCCTGCATTGCAGGCGGATTCTTTACCAGCTGAGCCACCAGGGAAGCCCCAGAGGTGGGGACAGAGACAAAGGGAAGGGCTTGCGAGGGCCGCTCCTTCTGGGGGACCCCGCTCCTTCTGCAGGGACCCCACTCCTTCTGTGGGGACCCCGCTCCTTCTGTGGGGGTGCCACTCTGGCCAGCCGGCCTGCTGCTGTCTGCTTTGGGCTCCTCGGTTAACTGTCTGCCCCCCGTCTTGCCCAGACACGGGGCAGAGGGCGGCTGCGGGCGGCCCTGGAGTCGGGCTAGTCCTGCCAACGCCGGCGCGCAAGCCCGCCGAGCTGTTCACCGCCTCACGCGGCGATCCCAGCCGCAGCCCCGGGAGCTGTCCTCGACTTGCCTCATTTCCAAGGCGGCAGTCGGGGCCAGCTGGGATTCTACTAGAGCCCGGACCCCGAGATCCTGGGGTGTGCCCCCCGCGAGGATGCAGGTTCTGCGGTTCCTCTCAGCGGCCCCCACTGCCTCTCCTGGCGGGGGCGGGGGAGAGCAGGGATCTTGGTGCAGGAGTCGGGCGTTGCGCCCCCAGTGGCCAGGGGCTTCCGCTCAGGCCCCCAGAATTCTCAGTCCCGATCACTAGGCTGGGGACGCTTCCCTGGGGTAGCCTGTGCTCGAAGGAGCGCAGGGCTGCGCAGGTGGGACTTGGGACCCTCCGCGTCCTGTGTGTGCAAACACGGCTCCGCAGGTGTAAGGCCTGCAGGGCAATAGTCGTTGCAGCCTGTCCCCCACACCCACCGCCCGGGAGAAGCCCATCCCGAGCCGGTGCGGCAGCGGTGTTTGGGACTGAAAGGCCCAGTCCCATCCTGTCGCGGGCGCTGATGCAGAAAAGCCTCGAGGGCGGCCGGGCCACCTGCAGCCCGACGCTGGGCTGGGGGGACCCTGGCCCCCGCCCACCACCATCCGGGTGGGTGTGCACACAGCCATCCGGGACCTTGTAAGAGAAACGGACCCATAGACGATGGGGATGTTTCTGCTCCGAGTCGCAGCTCGGAAGCCCACGCAGTGTCCACGGGTCACGGCCAGCGCTGGGAAGGGCAGGACAGAGCCGAGACTGGCGGTGACCGCGGCTCCTGGACGTCGCTGCTGCCCCGGGTCCCGCCTGGGCAGCCTCTCCCCCAGCCTCGCCCGTGGTCCCTCTGGAACGCGTGGTCCCTCTGGAACGCGCGGCCCCTCGGACCCCACCCACGTGGGAGGGTGAGCGCCTGTCCCGCCAGGCGAGGTCACACTCCCTGGGGACGGGGAGGAGAGGCCAGAAAACGCGACTCTTGTCAGCAGAAGCCTTGAGGCTTCCAGCCCAGGTTTGGTTACAAAATTTCAATCCATTTCTGGAAAGGACTGTGTTACAGGAGAACAGTGTTTTGAGTTGTTAACAATTATAATATTTGCTAATGGTTTGTGTTAATGGCCCTAAAAGATAGATTGCTTTATTAATAGAAGAAAAATTAATGCTGGACTGACAGGCACAGAGAGAGGCGCCTTCAAGTTTGGCTGAAGGACCTGAGAGCGAGAGAACTGGGGACTGATCTCAGTCATTGAGTCGGCATGTGTCAACCTCTCAAGCCGCGTTCTTTGGAGAAATGGAAATCACTTCCAGTATGACTTAGTGCCGGGGAAGGCAATGGCACCCCACCCCAATACCCTTGCCTGGAAAATCCTATGGACGAAGGAGCCTGGTGGGCTGCAGTCCATGGGGTCGCTGAGGGTCGGACACAACTGAGCGACTTCACTTTCACTTTTCACTTTCATGCATTGGAGAAGGAAATGGCGGCCCACTCCAGTACTTTTGCCTGGAAAATCCCATGGATGGAGAAGCCTGGTGGGCTGCAGTCCATGATGGGGTCTCGAAGAGTAGGACACGACTGAGCCACTTCACTTTCACTTTTCGCTTTCATGCACTGGAGAAGGAAATGGCAACCCAGTCCAATGTTCTTGCCTGGAGAATCCCAGGGACGGGGGAGCCTGGTGGGCTGCCGTCTGTGGGGTCGCACAGAGTCGGACACGACTGAAGCGACCCAGCAGCAGCGGCAGCAGCGTGATTCTGTGCAGGCTTCCCAGGGGGCTCAGTGTAAAGAATCAGCTTGCCAACGCAGGCGACCCGGGTTCGATCTCTAAGTCGGGAAGACCCCCTGGAGGAGGGAATGGCAGCCCACTCCAGTGTTCTTGCCTGGAGAACCCCGTGGACAGGGGAGCCTGCCAGGCTGCAGTCCATGGGGTCGCAAAGAGCCCGACACGACTGAGCGACTTAGCCCGCATGCATGATTTTATGCGAGGTGCAAAACCTAACAGAATTACCCACCCTGACATACTGTCGATGCAGATGTCTGTAAATGAAAGCTTACGCCCTTCAAGATTAAAGAGACCCCCCGTTTGCTGTGCGTGGCTGCTTGATTTCTTGTTATTTTTTTAGGTCTTTTTCTTTGCCAGTTTCTGAGTGGCTTTGTGGCTATTCACCTCTACACTTGGTGGCCTGTGCCGCTCCTGCAGTCGGGGGGCACGGCTGTGGGTGAGGGGACGCCCCGCTCCAGTGTGTATGTGGTGTGTGTGTGTGTGTGTCCAGGTGTGATGTGTGTGTATGTGGTGTGTGTGTGTGTGTCCAGGTGTGATGTGTGTGTATGTGGTGTGTGTACCTCTGGGGGGGATGTGTGTGTGTCCAGGTGTGATGTGTGTGTATGTGGTGTGTGTGCCTCTGGGGGTGTGTATGTGTGTGTGTCCAGGTGTGATGTGTGTGTATGTGGTGTGTGTGCCTCTGGGGGTGTGTATGTGTGTGTGTCCAGGTGTGATGTGTGTGTATGTGGTGTGTGTGCCTCTGGGGGTGTGTATGTGTGTGTGTCCAGGTGTGATGTGTGTGTATGTGGTGTGTGTGCCTCTGGGGGGGTGTGTGTCCAGGTGTGATGTATGTGTCTGGTGTGTGGGGCCAGGTAGCAAGGGTGGGGACTAGTGGCTTGGCTGAGGGACTTCGGTGGCCCCTGTGAGTGTGTGGCCAGAGCATGCTCACTGAACATCCAAGTGAGTTCTTTGTGATCATACATTCCGGTGAAGCCTTATGAATCCATCCTTTCCTTCTCTTGAGATTTGTAATGTGTTAGATAAGTTGTAGAATTCATCAGTGAACAAAAATGACCACAATGAGGGTCATAGCTGGACGTTAGGTTTTCAAGAGGTTTAATAACATAAAATTAAACAAAAATCAAAGACGTGTTCGAACTTGAGAGTTTTTTTCGATTTTATGAAAAAGTTACCCTTCTTTGTCTTCTTTTATCTTGAATTTGCTTAGTTTTTACAGTGTTGCAAAAGTTGATAGCAGTTAAGATTTCCATTTTAAACTTAAAATGCGATCCTAAGCTGCACTTTAGTCACACAAATCCCAAACTTCAGCACCGTGCCATGCGCAGCTCCACACCGCAGGGCGGGCGGGCGGCAGTGAGCGCGTGGGGGCTCTGTCTGCGGGGCTCGCGCTCCAGCGGCGATGACGTGCGGCCGCATCGCTCACGGCCCCTCCTGGGACACTCGTGGCTCTTTATGCACTCCCACCTGTTTTCTTCCTGAATACTTTTATCATGGAAGTAGTACATGCTGTTCCATGGAAAGATGGTCTTGTCCTTAATAAACAGGAGCTCTTTAGTTGTCTGTTTTCTGACCGAGTTGCCTAACGAGCTGTTTCTCAAAATCTGTAATGTCTGTAGAGAGTAGTTAAACCGTTTGCTTCTGTTGGATTCCAAATTGAGTCTTAAGACCAGGCGAAGTGAAGCCGCACTGGGGTGAGGGCAGAGAACACTCATGGTGATGTTTTTGGCGTCCCCGAGATGTGCAGCAGCAGAGCCCCTTGCCCACGCGGGAGGGCCAGGTGACGGCGTGTCTGAGCGCGCCCGGCGCTGCCCGCTGGGCACCTGGGAGGTGGCACAGAGCAGGTTCTGTTTGCTCGCCCCATGAGATTTTCTGTCTTAAATGCTCAAGACCCTTCGGGCTGCGGCGGAACGCGAGTCCTCAGAGCCTTGTGGGTGGCCCCGCAGAGCGTGAGCATCCTTTCCCAGTACTGGTGTCAGGGGCTTCCTTGTGGGATTGGGCCAAAGTGTCTCCCCCGAGTGCTCTGGCAAAATACCTGCGCAGTGGGGACCTTGCCAGTATGTTAGTCGTGTCTGACTCTCCGCGACCCCAAGGACTGCAGCCCGCCAGGCTCCTCTGTCCATGGGACTCTCCAGGCAAGGATACTGAAGTGGGCTGCCATTCCCTTCTCCAGGGGATCTTACCAACCCCAGGATCGAACCTGGCTCTCGTGAATTGCAGGCAGATTCTTTACTCTCTGAGCCACTGGGGAAGCCCAGGGACCTTGCTGCCTGTGGTTTTAAACTGGTGACTCGTGAGTTCAGAGCTGTGGCAACGAATTGTTGGGAAGCTGTCGGTTTGAGACGACAGGAGAATATTTTCGCGGGGGTTGTGTCCAAGCCCTCTTGCTGTGGGTTGGTTTCGTGGTGGTCCTGTGGACGGCTCCGCCACAGCTGGCACGCGAGGGTGTGCGGCGAACCCAGGTGGGGGCCCGGGCAGGAGTTCGGAGGGGGTGGTCAGAGCTGGGAACAGCTGAAGCCCCCGCGTGTCCTGGAGCGAGCCTTGGCAGAGGGTGTTGTCGGCCCGGGACTCCTCAGCAGCACATGCACTTGGGTACAGATCACACGGATGTACGCACACGCAGAGCCAGGAGGGAGCGCCCCTGGGGCCTGGGGGCCGCGCGAGGGACGCCTGTGCCGGCAGACAGGCGGGGCCGTCAGGTGGCAGCCCGGCGGGTTTGGGTCCGGTCCGCTGTACCGGCCCACAGTAGTTCAGGCTGTTTTACGACGTGCACGTCCTCCGAGCAGCACAGAGCATAAGCAACGCAACGTGTGCCCGAGTCGCCTTCCGGAAGCGTGGGGTCGGCTGTGTCTGGCCTCAGCGCCTCGGCTGACACTAGATAGGACCACCGACCCTTCAGCTGGGCCCGCGTGAGTGTCCACTCAGTGACTTTTATTTTTTTTATTGAGGGATAATCGCTTTACAGACTTTGCTGTTTTCTGTCAAACTTCAATGTGAATCAGCCGTAAATATACATATAACCCCTCCCTTTCAAACCTCCCTCCCACCTGCCTCCCCTTCCCACCCCTCTAGGTTGATATAGAGCCCCTGTCTGAGTTTCCTGAGCCATACAGCAAATTCCCGCTGGCTGTCTATTTCACACATGGTGATGTGAGTTTCCGTGTTACTCTCTCCATGCATCTCACCCTCTCCTCCCCTCTCCATCCCCATNAGGTTGATATAGAGCCCCTGTCTGAGTTTCCTGAGCCATACAG
Organism: Neotragus pygmaeus; assembly: GCA_006410875.1. NCBI lineage: Eukaryota > Metazoa > Chordata > Mammalia > Artiodactyla > Bovidae > Neotragus > Neotragus pygmaeus. Next base: position 8,813 of record SJYV01030523.1, read on the forward strand.
CAAATTCCCGCTGGCTGTCTATTTCACACATGGTGATGTGAGTTTCCGTGTTACTCTCTCCATGCATCTCACCCTCTCCTCCCCTCTCCATCCCCATCAGTCTATTCTCTATGTCTGTTTCTGCACTGCTGCCCTGTAAATAGATTCTTCAGAACCATTTTTCTAGATTCCGTATATATGCTTTAGAATACGATATTTATCTTCTCTTTCTGACTCACTTCACTCTGTATAATAGGTTCTAGGTTCATCGCCCTCATCAGAACTGACTCAAATGTGTTCCTTTTTACGGCTGAGTAATATTCCATTGTGTATATGTACCACAAGCTCTTTATCCGTTCGTCTGTCGACGGGCATCTAGGTTGCTCCCGTGTTGTAGCCGCTGTAAACAGTGCCGCAATGAACAGCGGGACGCGTGCGTATCCTTCCGTTTTGGCTTCCTCAGGGTATAGGCCTAGGAGTGGAACTGCTGGGTCGTATGGTGGTTTTATTCCTAGTTTTTTAAGGAATCTCCATATCATCTTCCATAGTGGCTGTTCGCTCAGTGGCGTTTTGACAGCACAGGGCCGAACACTCCCCCCGTGGTGGGAGCTGAGCGCCCCTGTTTCTGACCGAGTGGAGCCGGGGCCGGGTTGCCCGTGCACGGTGATGGGCCTTCCCCACGCCCCCCGTGCCCCTCTCCACGGGCACCCAGCCCCTGGCCTTCAGGGAGACGCGCCTCGGCTTGCCCTTCTTGCTGCGCCTGTGCGCGGCTGCCTCGGGAGGAAAGACCCTCTCCGGGGCCGATGTCCGCTCAATGCACACCCAGCGGGACGAGCCGGGTGAGGCCTCTGTCCCCTCGGTCCTTGGGGCTCTCACAGCGGCAGGGCTGTGCCCAGTGTGGGTGCTGCCGGCCTGCACGCATGCTGAAGCGCTTCTGCCATGTCCAGCTCTTTGCAATCCTGTGGACTGTAGCCCGCCGGGATCCTCTGTCCATGGAATTTCCCAGGGAAGAATACTGGAGCGGGCTGCCGTTTCCTCCTCCAGGGCGTCTTCCCAACCCAGGGATCACACTCACGTCTCCCGCATCTCTTGCCAGCCTGGAAGGTCACTGATTCCGGGCTCCCGGAGCCTAGAGCCGAGCAGGGGGCTCCTGCCTGGGTTGGGAAGCCTCGGGGGTCTTCTGCCTTTTGAGTGGTCTTATGCGAGTGTGAAAGGGGGTGGAGGGAGCCCCAGGGCTCCGCCCGGGCTTGGTCCCCGAGAGGACAGGCGAGGCTCGTGGTAGGGGACGGCCTCCACCCACCTGGTCCGGCCACGGGCTGCCCACTGCACCGTTTGTCCTCGGGTGGCCGTTGCCACAGGCGGACTCCTTTTTTCATCTCAAGGAATTTTAAAAATCACCCTGAGAAAGTCACTTTGCTTTAGTAATTTAGTAGAGCAGAGGTTTTAGAAAGGCTGCCAGTAAGACTGCCGCCCCAGCAAGGCCGCTTGACTTGGCTGAACTGTGGTTGAAAATCTTTAACTTCTGTTGTAGGTGTGTGGCTGGGCGAGGGGGGCGGGGGGAGGCGATTATCCAGAGTTGTAAACCTTGTTTGATCAGAGCAGGTATTGGCACTGGGCTTAGAGCCTCAGTTTGCTCTCGCTTCCTGTTTGGAGAAGGGCAGCTAAGCCCACCAGCCCTGGAGGCAGTGGGAGATGCTGGCCACCTCTGGCAGAACCAGGGTGGTGGGCAGGGGGTGGCATTGG
>SJYV01030523.1:10586-32406 GCA_006410875.1 Neotragus pygmaeus
GGGGGTGGGCAGGGGGTGGCATTGGGGGGCCGGAGCGGAGGGGTGCTGCTGAAACCCCTCAGGGACGGACGGCCCCACCCCAAAGAGGCGCTGCGGTGGGGGTGGAGCAGCCCTGGGCCAGGGAGGCGCCCAGGGAGGCGAGCATCTGTTCCAGAACCTTCTGTTCAGAAGTTTGCTTGAAAGGGGATGTTGGGTTGTGACTTTATAAAGGGAGCAGGAATGCCCACGAGCCTTGGCCCCTATCCTGCGACGGCGCACAGCCGGCCCAGGAGCCACGAGGGTGCCTCCAGCTGCGGCAGGAGCAGCTCGGGGCGCTGTCTGGGCGTGGACGCCGGCCCCGGTTGGGTGGGGGCGCTGCTTGGGGGAGACGCTGCTCGGGGGAGACGCGGTGGCCAGCGCAGGCGCGGGCCCTCCGTCTGTCCAGCGAGTCCAGTGCCGGCGTCAATTTAGTCTGAAAACAACTGCACCGCCGCGCATCACTCACCCTTTCACGGAAGACTTTGGACTTTTTATCTAATCTCGTGTGCAGTGCAGGATTATGCAGAATGCAAGCCAAGGGAGAGAAATGCTAATAAGTGCTGAAAAGGAAAGTCCCCCCATTCCCACCATCAGCTCTCTGCCAGATGTGCCCCCATGTCGATCTGTAGACGCGAACCGGCCATTCCCACGTGTGTGTTCACACGACGTGCGCTGCTGAGCCCGGAGGCCCCTCCGCGCCAGCACAGGCAGGGTGACCAGGGCCCGTGGTGCCATCCTCCCTGCGCCATGCCCGTGACTGGTTCCTGGAGCCACACACTGGAGCCTAAGTGGCAGGCTTTGAGCGGGTCGTCCCGCCAGCCGTGCGTGACTCAGGGCCTCTCCCAGGCTCTTGACGCCCCCCACTGGAGGGGAGGGTTTTGAAGACGAGGGTGTGACCAGCACACCGAGGCAACACATAGCAGGCACCGAGGCGCGCGGCCTGGGGTCAGCGGGCAGGGGAGGCAGAGAGGAGTCTGCCACCTGTGCTGGACTCCGCCCTCCTCGCCCTGACCCGGTCGCTTCCACCGCCCCTGCCGTTTCACCTGCCAGCCCCACGTGTCGTCGGGAGGTTCAGGCTGAACTTTCAGCCCAGCAGACGGAGGGGCCAAGGGAGCCGGGTGGGACCGGCCTCTGTTCCAAGCCCGTCACTCACCAAGCCCTGCTTTTTGATTGCCACCCCCCCACCCTCCCCACCAGGCTTCCCCGGGTGGCTCAGGGGTAAAGAATACACCTGCCAAGCAGGTGTCGGGAAGCTCCCCTGGAGAAGGACATGGAAGCCCGCTCCAGTATCCCTCCTTGGGAATCCCGTGGACAGAGGCGCCCGGTGGGCTCCAGTCCGTGGGGTCACAAAGAGCTGGACGTGACCTGGCACCTCAACAACCCCGTGGGCACGGGCTCACCCAGAATGGCCTCCATCCGGATCCTGGGTTCTGGGCTTGTCCTGCCTCCATCAAGCAAGATGTAGACAGCGATGTTTTGTTCAGATCCCCGTGATCTCTATCCCTTTTTAGAGGAAATCTGTCACCACGCCTGTTACATGGACAAGTGGTGCATGTGTGAAAGATTGAATCCTGCTGACATGGTTTTGTTTTTCTTCTCAGCCAAGCAGCAGATGAAGCTGTGAGTAAGCTGAGTGTAGCAGGAGATGGCAAGTCACTGGAGTTTTTCCCTGTTGGGGAGATAGAGCCCCCACCCCACCCCAGCGTAAGCGCCTCAGTCCCAGGCCCTCTGTGAGGCTCCACCCCCGAATGTCCCTGCCCCTCTTCTCTGCCGGGCGGCCCCCTCGCAGTCTCCTCTGGTCAGACCGCTGGCAGGCCGGGGTCAGATACCCCTCGGGAGCAGGGGGTACGAGGGGGGTCACAGCTTCGGAGAGTCAGGGCCCGGGAAGGAGGCCTGGGTGGAGGCTCTCCTGGGTCGGGTCGGCCCACCCGGCTTCCAGCTCTCCTGCGGGTGTCCCTTTCCTGCCGCAGCCCAGCACCTCTAACCCTGGGGACACCCCCCTCTCGGAACTTGGAGGCGTCCGAGCTGGCTCTGTAACTTGACTTCCTTAGGCCGCCAGGCCAAAGGTGACGCGAGGTCACTCCAGGTGGCGCAGCGCCATCGTTTCATTCAGCTGTCACAGAGACGGAGCCCGTCGGCGGGCTCGCAGGCCGCCGAGCCCACCGGGGCCCCGAGGAGTGGCCGTGCGCCTCTGTGTGAAGGTGGACGGGGTTCCCGACGCTTCGCTGGCGGGCCTGGGGGACGTGGCCTGGTCACGCTGGGGGCGTGACCTCCAGCCTCCCTGCTCCCAGGTCCTGTCCTTGGCGAGGTCTTTCTGGCCCCGCGTTGGGTTACAGGCTGATGCCTCGCGCTTCCCACGGCTGTGTCCGTGTCCGGCCTCACCTGAGGCCCGTGGAGACGGCTGGCTCTCCAGTCGAGGGTGCTGCGTGCTGTCCTCCCCGCGTCCCCCAGACACCCCCTTCCTCCTCCTGCACCCATGTGGGTGGTTGGACCCAAGCCCCTGCCCCCAGCTTGGCGTGGCCCTGACCCCCCCGCACGCTGTGGGGTCCTGGTCTGTCCCAGGCCTCCTTCCCTCTTCCTTTCTGAGCAGACTGAACCACGGGTGCTGGGGCGTGAACACCTTCCCCCGGGTTCGGCACGGGAGCTGGCCTGAGGAGCCGCAGCCCACTTGGGTCCCTGTGGACGAAACACCCCGTGTTCAGATGGCGTGGACCGGGGCCCCAGCCTCATGTGGCGCCGGGCTGAAGATGGCACGGAGCTTGTCCTCGGCCCCTGGGACGTCCCAGCGCCGTGCAGTCACTCTGCTGCTGTTGCGATGAGTCCTGTGACCTGAGTGAGGGGTGGTGTCTTTGCAGATGCCTGCGCTGTGCCTATTTCCGAGATTATCACTGTTGAGGAAACGGACGTTAATGGGAAGCAGTACAGCAGCGGAAAATGGCAGAAGATGGAAAAGCCGTACGCGTTCACAGGTAAGCTGCCTGAGAGTTCCTGTAGCTCCAGACAGCTCACATGAGAGAGAGCTTCTTTCTCATTCGCTTAACAGGCTCATGGTGTCCTTGGCTTATTTTTATAGAAAGTCCTTGTATCATTTTTCCAAGCTCTGGTTTTTTTATATTTTACTGAGGTACAGTCGGTTTACAGCATTGTGATAATCTCTGCTGTAGAGCCAAGTGAACCAGTTATGCATGTCCAAGCTCCGTTTTCAATGTTTTGTTCATCTTATTTATTTATTTATTTTTCACATGGGTTAAAAGAACTGAGGGGTAGGATCTCTTCCCTCACATATGCTGGAAGGGATCAACTAGTCAGAGGAAAGGGGAGCGTCAGGGGAGCCGGTGTGGCCCGGGGCCGTGTGCGGGGCCGTGAAAGGGGAGCGTCAGGGGAGCTGGTGTGGCCCGGGGCCGTGTGCGGGGCCGCGCTCACGCGTGTGTTCTCCGTGCAGTGCACCGTGTTCGGAGGGCCCGACGGCGCCGCTGGAGGTGGGCGCAGGTGACGTTCTGGTGTCCGGAGGAGCAGCTGTACCAGCTGTGGCTGCAGACCCTGCGGGAGCTGCTGGAGACGCTGAGTATGTGCCTGCTTTGTGCTCAGTGCAAAGGCGGACGTGGCGAGATGCTGTGACTTCTCAACACTTTTCTGGTTAGAGGACCGCGCAGAGGGGTGCCTGGAGCCTGGTGCCCGGGCGCCAGCGCCTTCACTTACGGACGCGAGGCTGGGGGCTGGCCCCTTGGTGCCGTGGGCCTGGGTTTCTTTTCTGGGAAATGGGGTGGTGAGACCTGTGCCCGAGGTGAACGGAGGACTCAGCCGGGGGCCTGGGGCCGCACCTGTGTCCACCTGGGGGTGTCTGAGCTGTGCATTACTTCTGTGTAATGAGGGTCCATCTGTCCCACTTAAAAAGCAGTAGGTGTCAGCTCGTTTTGTACCTGGAACACCCATGTTGTTTGGGCTTATGTATTTTTTGAATTGAAAAATAGTTGATTTACAGTTCAGTTCAGTTCAGTCGCTCAGTCGTGTCCGACTCCTTGCGACCCCATGGGCTGCAGCATGCCAGGCCTCTCTGTCCATCATCAGCTACTGGAGTCTACCCAAACCCGTGTCTGTTAAGTCAGTGATGCCACCCAACCATCTCATCCTCTGTCATCCCCTTCTCCCCCTGCCCTCAATCTCTCCCAGCATCAGGGTCTTTTCCACTGAGTCAGCTCTTCGCATCAGGTGGCCAAAGTACTGGAGCTTCAGCTTCAGCATCAGTCCTTCCAATGAACACCCAGGACTGATCTCCTTTAGGGCTCGCTGGTTGGATCTCCCTGCAGTCCAGGGAACTCTCAAGAGTCTTCTCCAGCACCATAGTTCAGAAGCACTTGAGTTACAAAGTCGATTTGCGGTGTTGTGTGAACTTCTGCTGCAGAGCGCAGTGACTCAGCTGTGTGTGTGTGTGTGTGTGCGCGCGTGCGCACATGGATGCCTATCTTTTTCTTCAGATTCTTTTCCATGATGGTTTATGACACGATACTGAATATAGTTACCCTGTGCCAGGCAGTAGGACCTTACTGTTTTACCACCCTTTGTATGCCATTTTGCTAATCTGTTGTGGGGATAGTCCTAACGCAGTCTCAAAAACTCAGTACAAACTTCAACCACTGAAAAGAAAGCATGTGTTGAGGTTGATTTTCTATCATTTAAAATTAGTTTGGCATCTGGATCTAAAAAGTGAATTTTAATGTATTTGAAGACAACATTTCCCATGTAGCAGCTTCAGAGCAGCTTCCTGGCTTGGAAAAAGCATGTCTTTGGCTTCACATCTGGGCGGTGGGACTTGGTCTCTCCATTTCACCGTCTAATTCTGCCGGACGGGATGGGTGTCTACTGCCCGCCGTCTAACCCAGGGCGTCCACCTCCCCCTCCATCTCAGGCCGCTGGCACTCGGTCCCCTGCGTGTCCAGCTGGACCTCTGAATGAGTCTGAATGCGTCCCTTCACTGTGACTCAGGCGCTGTTGTCGTTCCATAGCGTCTCGGCCGAAGCACTTGCTGGTGTTCATCAACCCGCTCGGAGGGAAAAGACAGGGCAAGCGGATATACGAGAAGAAAGTGGCCCCGCTGTTCACACTGGCCTCCATCACCACCGAGATCATTGGTAAGCCGTGAGGGCTCTGCGCGGTGTGCGGAAGTAAGACTGGGAACGATCCAGGGGAGGCTTTCATTGGATAAGAGCTTGGTGTGCTTGTGGCTATACCACGCAGCTCGTGGGACCTCAGTTCCCTGAGCTTGAACCTGCACCCTTGGCCGGGCAAGTGTAAAGTCTTAACCACTGGACCGCCAGGGAACTCCCCAAGAGTCTTTTAATAAAAGAGAAGGTCGGGGTTTTGGCATGCCAGAATGAGAAGAATGCAAAGTAAAGAGCATAGACTGTTCCAGCCAACGGTTAGGATATAAATCCCTCGAGAAAAACACTACGAGGGAAAAGGACAAAGACCACGGACAGAAAGTTCTTGCAGGAGATGCGAGCAGTCAGTAAGGTTTAGAAATCGGTTCACCGGTGAGTGACAGTTTAGGAAACACGGTGCGATGCCTCGTTTGTGGCACTGCGTTTCAGAGCAAGTTCTCGACGCCAGGAGGCTGTGGGGAGGCAGTGCGTCCTGTTCAGCGCCTCGAAGGTTTTGTGTAAACGTATTAAAGGGCCACTTGGCAGTGCGGGTCAAGCGTCTTAGGGTCTTTTANGATTACAGTGATTGATGTAGAAATTTATTGTTTTAAAAAATTTTATTAAGCATTTACTTCTCCCTCCTCTATATTTCCTCTATACTCCCTCCTCTAAGCTTCATGAACTTACAATCTGAATGCTTCCCTGAAAGATATAACATTTCTAGACTGTTTTTCTTCCACCAAGACTCTGACTTTGGCTATCTTTCAGCTCCAGTCCTTTCCATGGGAATTAATATTCTTTATGTTTTTTGTTTTTATAATATGAAAAAAAGATTAGCACAGCATCTACATAAAGAAAATATTTCCATTTTGGAGTATCATATAAATATTTCAAATATTTGGTAACTGACCATTCATTAGTCATTAGATCACTAGTCATTAGATCATCCAAATGACTAACTGCATTTTTTATATTTCATCTGCCAATATGCCAGTGAGTTTTCTGTACTTTTCACTGAGATAAATAGCCAGTCATATTCATGATTTGGAAGAAAAAGTCACTTCATGAAAAACTGAAATAGACAGGAAACACCCTCCATAAACATTAAATAGGGAGTTTTCATATCCTTTTCAACTAAACTGAATTTGTTACAAGCCCCTGTTCAAATATTTAATTTCATATCCCTTACTGTCTTCCAGTTCAGTAGTGAGACAAATAAAGAAGGAAATAGACTGGCTGAAAGGTAAATGGAAAGAAGACAGCAAAGGATGGGCAGTACGCAAATAAGAGAAAGGACTTTGGAGCCATCCGATGCCTTCTAAAGGTGCTGGGCTAAGATGGTGCTGTGTGTCAACACATATGATGTTAATATTCCTAATAAACAAAGAGGTCCTTGAGATAAATAAGAGAAAAAAACAATTCCACATGGAAGAAAACAGGCAAAGGGTATATAAAGAAACTTATACAGAAGAAAACCAACTGTCTAGTAAATATATGAAAACACACAAACCTCACAGGGGATCAGAGTGATAGCAATTAAAACAATGAAATAACACTATTGTATTGATAATAATTTGAGGCTGATGATACCTCAAAACAGCAAAGATAGCAAGAGCTGAGAAAACGCTGGAACAACTTTTAAGAAGGCACTATCAAAAATGTTCATGAAATTTGAAGTTAATAGTTCTACTTTTTGTACTTCATCCCACATTTATGAACTAAATTTCCACCGCATTTTAAGAGCTTAAAGGTGGGAGAAACGTAATAGTACTTCAGTGGAGTAATAAAAGTATATTGCAGCCTGAAGTTTTTCACTGCTGTGTAAAATAAACAAGGAGTGTAAGAGTAGACTATCCATTTTTTATGTATAATATAGTGTTGTAGTATATGTATAATATATACATGTTAAGTGATATATTTAAACATCTTAATTTTTAACTGATACACAATTTTAAATAGATATTAAATTTGTATGTACATAAAGAGCCAAGTGTGAATACACAATAGAATATTAGCAGTGATTCAATGATTGCTTTTACGGAGTAAAAGTGTGAAGGTAAATGTGGGAGAGACAAGAGTTAGCCTTTTTAAAATATTAAACCTTTACAAATTGAGAATACACCCAGCAGAGAAGTACACAAACAGGCAGTTNAGAATATTAGCAGTGATTCAATGATTGCTTTTACGGAGTAAAAGTGTGAAGGTAAATGTGGGAGAGACAAGAGTTAGCCTTTTTAAAATATTAAACCTTTACAAATTGAGAATACACCCAGCAGAGAAGTACACAAACAGGCAGTTCACGAGCAAAATATAAATGTTCAAAAAATATAAAAACTATTCAAGCTCATCACTAACAAATTAGATTTTTACTTTTTAAACCCTTTGTTATCTTTGTATATAGCATAGGAAAAGTTATGTAACAATATACACCAAATTTTTAACAGTGATACAGTGATCAGAATCGTAATTAAAGGATAGGGATCGAACCCATTTCTCCTGCATCTCCTGCATTGCAGGCAGATTCTTTACCACTGAGCCACAGGAGAAGCCCATTTATATATAGTGAAGTCACTCAGTCATGTCCGACTCTTCGTGACCCCATGGACTATAGCCCACCAGGCTCCTCCATTCATGGGATTTCCAGACAAGAGTACTGGAGTGGGGTGCCATTTCCTTCTCCACCATTTATATATAAAGATGACTAAAACATTTAATAAAATAAGACTAAGGGCATATATTAAAATACATTTACCTTAGCCCTAAAAGACAGAATCATGCTTAATACCTAAACATTAGAGGCATTTTTAATAAGCTCAGGAACAAGACAAAGCTCTACATTATTATTGAAAATTCAAATAGATAGTAGGCCTGAACTAGCTAAAATAATCAGAAAAGAAAGAAGTCAGAGGAAAAAAGTCAGGAGACAGAATGTCTATCATTTACATATGAGAATATACTTGAAAAATCCAAGAAAATAGACTAAAAACTGCTATAAAGAAAATTTAGTAAGATAGTAGAGAAAAAAATTTAAGAGTGCAGATCTCTCTGGGCTTCCCAGTTGACACAGTGGTAAAGAATCTGCCTGCGTTGCAGGAGATGAAGATTCGATTCCTGGGTCAGGAAGAACCCCTGGAGGAGGAAATGGCAACCCACTCCAGTATTCTTGCCTGGGAAATCCCATGGACAGAGGANGAAGGGGTCCTGCCCTCCTCCCGGGGCACCAGGTTCCCACCAGGTGGTGGCGGTGGTCTGTGCTCTCAGAGAGCCGGCTGTTGGTAGTGGGTGGGCAGTGGGCCCCGGAGCACAGAGGAGGAGACGGGGAGCCCGCGGAGCAGGTTGCCTGGAAGAAGCGACTGGTGCCTGGAGCCGGGGCTGGGTGTCAGGGCGAGGGGCCTCAGGGTGTGAGGTGGCTGGCTTGTCCCGAGTTGGCTGGCTCAGCGTGTTTCATGACTCAAGGAAGCACCTCGTTCTTTCAAAGAACCCACTGTAGTCAGGGGATAGGAGGTGAGGCAGGGGCTTTGCGTACATCTAACGGGGTGGGAGCGACGCCCTCCCTGCCCTTGTCTGAGCCGCAGCGGCGGGGACCCCGGTGGGTCAGGCTCAGGTGTGAATGGTGCCATCGCTCCATTTTCTAGCAGAAGGTGCTGGTGAGGTTGCACAGTCAGAGGGCACGTTTGTATGTTACCAGTTTATATGTTACCAGCCCCGAGAAGACATCAGTTAGCTTAGATTAACTGTCTACACTTAGAGCCTTTACTCTGATCGCAGACTGGACCAGGTTCTGCTGCTCTGAGGGATGGCCAAGGCTGCCTGCGATCCGGCGCATCTTTTCGCAGCCGTGGACCTGCAGCTCCATCCCACGCCATGCAGGCTGAGGGGCGTGTAGAATGCTCTGGGGCCCGTGGACACAGTGTCTGGACCCTGCCTGCGGCCGGAGCTGCGTGCCTGTTAGCACAGTGGTGATTGTGATGGGTCTCGGTCAATGCTGCTGGTCATGCGTCTGTGCAATATTTATTGTGCAATTCTAGGCACCATCAGTTTACTTTGGGGAAGTCTAGACTGGGGTTTTCAGCGGTTCTGCAGACGTGTTAAATTTCAGTTTAGGCCCCGTCCCCAGCCTGCTGAGTCGGGATCTCGGGGTGGGGCAGGGTGCAGGAGTCTGCTATAAATAAGCACCTGGGAGAGTCTCTGCCACTCAGGTGGTGGCCCAGTTAGAACCAGGACAGCCTGGGGAGGACCCGTGGTGTCACCGATCCAGACCCAGGCTGGGCGCTCTGAGGTCGCCTGCCCTTCACAGACGACCCGGGCCGGGGCTGGGCCGGGGCTCCGGGTCTCTCACGACCACGGGTCCGCTGTGCCGCTTCTGTGACCCTCACAAGCTGTCCTCTGTGCGCTTCCCCTTGAGCCCCTTGGGCCTGGTGGTCTGGAGCCCCAGGGCTGCTGCCCATCTTTATAGCAGCCGGGCACTGGGCAAGTCCTGCCCCCCCCACCCGAGATCCACTCCCCATGCCCCACACAGGGCCCAGAAGAGGTCTCTGAAAGCTCCATGAGGAGCTCATTGATAGTAATCAAGGGTCAGTCTCAGCATTCGTGATGACTCAACCTCAGTGCTATGGACTGATGCAAAGAGCCGACTCACTGGAAAAGACCCTGATGCTGGCAAAGACTGAGGGCAGGAGGAGAAGGGCAAGACAGAGGATGAGATGGTTGGATGGCATCACCGACTCAATGGACATGAGTTTGGGAGTTGGTGATGGACAGGGCGGCCTGGCGTGCTACAGTCCATGGGTCGCAAAGAGCTGGACACGACCTAGCACCTGAACAACAGACAGTAACGACCTCAGGAGCTGATTTTGTAGGGAGGTGGCATTCACGCCGCCCTTGCTCCGAGTCATTGGAAGAAAAGGAAGTGCTTACTGCTTCCCTGCTTGGAGACACATTAGCACCTTAAGCTCTTACTCCCCCGCCTTAGGGTCGACAGACTGCGTGTGCTATTCAACTGTGGGCACAAACGACGCAGAGACCTCAGCTCTGCACATCATCGTGGGTAGGTGCCCCGCCACTGCTGCGCTCGGCTCGCGGGACCCCAGGGCTTCGGGCACACGCGGGCATCCGCCTGTCTTGCCGTGCAGATGCCCCGGCCTGGCCCCCTGCAGGGCCCTCTCTGCCGCCCTCCCCTGCCGCCCTCCAGCTCGTCCAGCTGGGTGACCTTGAGAAACAAGCGCTGCTCAGACCCTCCAGGGCCCTCACCCAGCCTTGGGGCGCCTGGCACCCGTGCCCCGGCCGGCGCTCCCCGCACCCCCTGCACTGGCCAGGCGCGCCCCACCCGTCTGGAGCCCTGCTCTCAGCCCTCTTCCCTGCTCAGGACTCGGCCCCTTATCATCCTGGGGGGACAGACCCCCCCAACTCCTCTAGACGGCGCGTCCCTGGGGCAGGAGGCCCTTGCAGCACTCGTCACTGCTCGGCGCTGTCCAGGCGCCTGCAGGGCCCCCGTGTGGCTCCCTGCCCTGTCCTCGTCCCCAACGGCGGTGCTATCCTCCGAGTCCCCGCAGTCACAGAAGGGCCATGTCTACAAGCGGGGCCTTCGTGGCTTTACGGCTGAGAAGCCAGGCGCCTCGTCCTCCTCCGCAAGACCACTGTCCGCTCAGCCAGCAGCATGTAGCGAGCTTCCTGGTCCTGTTGCTGTCCCCTCCCCACAGAGCAGCTTCCCAGCCCCGTCGGTTCCGGGGCGGGGGCGGCTCCCACACGGCCTCTCTCTGCAGGGGACTCGCTGTCCATGGACGTGTCGGCCGTGCACCACAACAGCACACTCCTGCGGTACTCGGTGTCCCTGCTGGGCTACGGCTTCTATGGGGACATCATCAAAGACAGCGAGAAGAAGCGGTGGATGGGCCTCGCCAGATACGACTTCTCAGGTAGCCCTCCGCGCTCTCCCTGAGGCGCGGGCCCCCGGCTGCAGGGCTGAGGATGGAGGCCGACTGACCCCAGGTCAGATGAGCCAGTGAGGGTCTGCACTTTCAGGCCGTGGGCAACACCAGCTTTCAGCGTTTAAACGCAGAGTGAAGTGAAAGGCGCTCAGTTGTGTCTGACTCTTTGTGACCCCATTGGACTATACGGTCCATGGGCTTCTCCAGGCCGGAATACTGGCGTAGGGAGCCTCTCCCTTCTCCAGGGGATCTCCCAGCCCAGGGATGGAAGCCAGGCCTCCCGCACTGCAGGCGGATTCTTTACCAGCAGAGCCGCCAGGCCAGCCCCAGTGCAGAAGGGGGCTTGACAGGGTGCAGGGCTCAGAGTCTGACTCTGTGGCTGAGGTGAACGCCCTGGCTGTGCTCACTTATTTTTATTTTTTGGCTGCACCGCGTGGCTTTCAGGATCTCAGTTCCCGGATGCCTCAGGCCCGGGCAGCAGACGCACAGGGCTCTAGCCACTGGGCCGCCGGGGAGGCCCTCCTTTCTGGCTTCCTGTGTCGTTTCCCTGGCCACTCCCCGTGGGGTTCACCTTTGGGTAAAGTTCACAGGCACGCCTTGGGGACACGTAGGGCTCCGTTCCAGACCACTTTGGGAAAGCAGATGTCAGAATGAAGCAGGCCGCGTGGGCTTTTCGCTTTCCCTGTGCACGCGAAGCTATGTGTGCACCCGAGTGTACCGTGTGCAGTAGGGTTATAGCTGAGAAAGGCGTGGACCTTAATCTGAAAGCTCTTCATGGTTAAGAACCGCTGACCGCCGTCTGAGCCTTCCATGAGTCATAACTCTTGTGGGGTACAGGGTCTTGCCTCCGTGCTGCTGCTGACGGATCGGGGTGGGGGGTGCTGAAGGCAGGGTGTCACAATTTCTTAAAATAAGACAACAGTGAAGCTGGCCGCATCGATCGACTCTCCTTCCAGGAACGATGTCTCCGTAGCCTGCAGTGAAATTTGATAGCGCTTAGCCCACAGTAGACCTCCTTTCACAGCCGGAGTCAGCCCTCTGAGGCCCGCCTCTGCTTGTCAGCCGCGTTTGTGTCGATTTCTACAAACTCGTCCTCACTTCAGCCATCTCCGCGGCATCTTCCCCAGGACTAGCTTCCATCCAAGAAGCCGCTCTCTTTACCTATCCACGAGGAGCGGCTCCTCCTCAGTCAGCGTTCTATCATGAGAGGCAGCCCCCAGAGACCCCAGAGTTGAGGACGACAGGCCCAAGCCTGGGGGTGCGCCCCGGGCTTCCCAGGCGGAACCCGAGGCCACGAGGGGTGCCTGGTAGCCGAGACGGCCCCGCTGCCAGCGCGGAAAGCGGCCCTGGCGGCCGGGAGCCTGCAGCACCCGGAGCCGGGGGCGGCGGCTCAGCGCGAGGCCGGAGGGGCCCTGTCCTTGTGCGGATGCTCTGTCTCCGGCGTCCCCGGCGGCCCACCAGCCCCTCCGCGAGGCCGACGGGCGTCTCCTCTCCCTCCCCCTCCGTCCTCAGGGTTGAAGACCTTCTTCTCCCATCACTGCTACGAGGGCACAGTGTCCTTCCTGCCAGCTCAGCACACAGTGGGCTCCCCAAGGGACCGGAAACCCTGCCGGGCGGGGTAAGCACAGCTCACACGTGTGATGAGACGGAAGCAGGACCAGCTGGGGTTGTAAGTGGGGCGGTCCTTGCAGTGTAAGATGGGGGGTGCTGTTTCATCATGTCCAGCAGCCAGGGTCCCCCAAACTCTGAAGGGTCCCCCAAACCCTGAGCTCTGAGCCGCTGACTCGCTTGTCACCCACCGGACCAAACGGCTGCCATGTTACCTGTCGTGCAAAGGGAACACGGGCTCAGGAGGGTCCACGGCGGGCGCTGCAGCTGGTTTCTGCTCCCGCCGGTGCCCCCCACAACTGCAGGCCGATCTTACCCCTCCCCGGAGCCAACACAGGGCCCCCAAGGGATGTGCCTGGCTTTTGGTAACTTCCATAAGTTTCCGAGAAGGATATGTTGCCTGTGTAATTTCTAAGAGTGGATCTGATTTTGAGAGCTCAAATTAACGTGCAAGGGAAATATTTTTAAATGAAGCCTCCGAGACTGCACTCCTGTTACGTGGGAGGGGCTGACGGGCCCCACTGTGCACACTGCACCGACCTGGCGCTGGCGGCCCCGCTGTGCGCGCGGCGCTGACCCAGCGCTGTTATTGCTGCAGGTGCCAGGTGTGCAGGCAGAGTAGGCAGCAGCTGGAGGAGGAGCAGAAGCGGTCGCTGTACGGCCTGGATGGCACGGGTAAGGTGTCCAGGCCCGGTGGGCCCCTCCTCCCTCTCTGCAGAGCACCCGCTCCTCGGCTCCTCCAGGCCAGGCACCCGTGACCTTTACTGGACCTTGGGGAAGAGCAGATTTTGTGGAAGGGCCCCTCTTGCCGCTTTCCTCTGAGTTACCATGCGCCTGTCTCCAGAATGCTCTGGAACTGGGCAGAGTTCAGCGAGTGGCCTCACTGAGGCCTTAGATGAAAGTCATGAGCTATTTGAGGATGCCGAAATCTGTTTCACGTCATTTCCATACATCACACAATACTTTCCTCATTTGATTTTTTTTTTTCTGCAACCATTTAAAAATGAAAACTCAGTCTTAACTCACAGGCCACACACACTCAGGTGGCAGGCCAGATCTGGTGACCCCTGCCCTAGCTGGTGGTCCCAGAGCCCCCCACCGCAACCCTGGGGAGGACTGCCTCTCGGGAGGTGACTGCGGGCAGGCTGTCTCTGTGCTGATGCCAAGGAGTAGGGAGCCCACCCCCGCCTGCCGGGTCCCAATTTAACATGGCGTGAGACAGTTGCTTGGCATCACCAGCTCGATGGACCTGAGTTTGAGTAAGCTCCGGGAGTTGGTGATGGACAGGGAGGCCTGGCGTGCCGCAGTCCATGGGGTTGCAAAGAGTTGGACACAACTGAGCAGCTGAACTGTGATGCTTCCTCCCGCTTCAGAGGAGGTGGAGGAGTGGAAGGTCCTCTGCGGGCAGTTCCTGGCCATCAACGCCACCAACATGTCCTGCGCTTGTCCCCGGAGCCCCCAGGGCCTCTCCCCCGCCGCCCACCTCGGGGACGGCTCCTCCGACCTCATCCTCATCCGGAAGTGCTCCCGGTTCAACTTCCTGCGCTTTCTGGTCAGGCACACCAACCAAGGCGACCAGGTAAGGGTCATGCAGCCTCCATGCCGCCTGCGCCAGCGCATCCTCCACTCGGGGCGGGGGGGGCGCCCGCGGGGCATCGCTGTGCGCACGAGGGGCCGCAGCAGACTCCTCTGCCTGCGTTTCGCCCGCTGTGAACTCTCGGCCACGCTTCCTCCTTATGAAGCCTCGCTTGTGACGCCGTGACTCTGGGCGCCAGGCGAGGCGAGTGTCTCCGTGCGCTCCCCGGTCGCTTCTCTTCCTGTTTGCAGACAGGACAGGCTGATGTAGTGCCGTTTGCTGTTGCCCTCGCAGGCCACTTACAGCACAGTCTTCAGGCTCCCGGGAAGGGGTTCTGCTGAGACCCTTAGTCACTGTCATGCGTGTAGTGACGCGGGGTTAGGGGGGATCCCGAGTCTAACGCTATCCAGACGGTTGACAACTCTTGATCGGTCTCAGATTGTAGTCAAGTTCATGGCTGTTAAATTTTCCTAAGATCTGGTCCGACAGTGTTTTCACGTGGCTTTTAAAGTACCGCTTGTTGAAAAGGTAAAGAACGGTACAAGTCGCTGCTCGGGAACCACGGGACCCTTCAATAAGTGTCGCGCAGCGTGGATGAGACCGGGTTTTAAGCATGGTGGTGACCATTTCTCATGTCCCCACGTTGTGGGGGGCCCACTGGGAGGCCCCCGACGGTGGTCATGCCCCCAGCGCAGCGCCGCTGAGCGTGCGTTCCCGTCCGGCTGTCTCTCGCTAGTTTGACTTCACCTTTGTGGAAGTCTATCGCGTCAAGAAGTTCCAGTTTGTGTCGAAGCCCGCGGAGGACGAGGACAGCAGCGTGCTGGGCCGCGGGAAGAAGCGGCTGGGGCAGCTGTGCAGCGAGCACCCCACCTCCTGCTGCTGCCGCGCCTCCAGCAGCAGCTGGAACTGCGACGGGGAGGTGCTCAGCAGCCCAGCCATCGAGGTCAGGTGAGCGGAGGCGGCACCCTTCCGCCTGGCGTGTGGCAGCCTGCCGTGAGCGCCCAGGAGGGCCTCCGGGAGACGCTCCTGTGTCAGTGCTGGGAGGATGCTGGGGGCGCCCCGGAGATGCCCTTGTGTGTGCTGGGAGGATGCTGGGGGTGGGAGCCCCTCCGTTTCACTTTCTCTGCCACACCCTGAACTGTTGTTCCCTCTCGTCTCCTAACGACTTAAACTAACACACTCCCTTTGTGGGCGCTTTCAGAGCCCTGGGTCCACTGACACTACCAGGACGTGCTCCAGCCCAAGGAATCCATGGCCGAGCTAAGGTCCAGGGGCCAGGCCTGCCCCTCCAGCCCCAAATCCGTTAGGCCTATTGTATTTGCACTTGGGAATCTGCAATTTGGTTATATATATTACATAACCAGGTGAAATGTTAAGTGCCAAGAAAGTTTTTCTTTTTTTAATATAAGTGCCAAAAAAGGTTTTCTCCCCATGGAAGGACACAGCCAAACGCGTTCTTTTTTTTTTTTTTTTTTAAGGGCTGTTGATGGAGGTGTGGGTGTAAGTGTGCTAAGTTGTTTAGTCGTGTCCGACTTTTTGTGACCCCATGGACTCTGGCCTGCCAGGCTCCTCTGTCCATCGGGGCGTCTCCAGGCAAGAATATTGGAGTGGGTTGCGATTTCCTCCTCCAGGGGATCCTTCCCACCCAGGGATCGAACCTGTATCTCTTACGTCTCCTGCACTGGCAGGCAGGTTCTTTACCACTGGCGCCAGCTGGGAAGCCCCTAAGAGATTGAGAGGAGCTGTTGAATGGTAGGAGGGCTCTTTCTGTCCTGTTACAAACGTCTTTAGGATCTTGAGAGAAAAGTGAAAGTGAACATGTTAGTCGCTTAGTCATGTCTGACTCTTGGCGACGCCTTGGGCTGCAGCCCGCCAGGCTCCCCTGTCCATGGAATTTCCCAGGCAAAACACTGGAGTGGGTTGCCATTCATTTTCCAGGGGATCTTCCCGGAAGAACTTGGGTCTCCTGCATTGCAGGCAGATTCTTTACTGTCTGGACCAAGAGGGAAGCCTACTTTAAGCAAACCAAACTGGACCCTCGTGGACCATAGTGAGTGGGTTACGTGAGGAAGGCGGCCTAGAGCGGGCACGTAGCCCCGCCCCTGCACGTAGCTCCGCCCTGGCACGTAGCCCCGCCCCGGCACGTAGCTCCGCCCTGGCACGTAGCCCCGCCCCAGCAGCGTGGAAGGACTGCGGGGGGCACAGCTTCCGCGGCGTGCTGCACGTCCTCGCCTATAACCCTACTGTAGGTGGTTTCTCAGGCAACCAGCCACTGACCCCAGCCGGGCCTCTCTACCCTGGGCGTCCAAGCAAAGCCACGGGCAGGAGCAGGCTCTCCAGCCTCCCCGAGCCCCGGCCTGCTGGTCCCTGCTCTTGCAGCGGGACGCAGCCAGTGTGGCAGTGACCTCACACCTTGCATCTCAGGGCAGGAGGGCTCCAAGGTCCCAAGAGAACCCGTCCCGCGGTCCTGTGTGCGGGGCTCCGCCTTCGGTAGACTCATTTCACAAGTTCAGGAAATGCAAGTATTTTTAATGCCGGCTTAGGAATGGTTGACAGGAAAGGTTCTCTTGCGAAATAGATCCTGTGCATCTTGATAGATATTACGGTGCCTGGAACAGCGCGTCACTTCGGGGTTTTTTATGACGCAGCATCTCTGAGGCGCCTGTGCCGTCATTCATAATGTGGGGAGGAGGCCCTGCCGGGGTGGGGGGTGGGCCCAGGAGCCCCTGCAGACTTCCAAGCCCTAGGCTCACATGCTGTGCTTGCGTGAAGATGGGGCCCCTCGCCTCCCTGACTGCGTCTCCTGCCGCTTAGAGTGCTCCTCATGGGACCGGCCCCTCGCCCTGTCGGCTCGGTTCTGATGAGCTGACCCAGGAGCGGAGGGAGCGGGCCCGTGGGGTGGGCCTGCGCAGTCCTGGACTTCCGCTTGGCCGTCACCGCCCTTTGCAAACTCGGTCTCAGGGGTGTCAGGACATCTCCCGGAGCCCCTGACCCGCCCCCTGGTGAATGAGGCCCACCTCGCCCCTGGGCCGGGGGTCAGGGTCTCAGTGTGGCCCTCTATCTCCGCAGGGTCCACTGCCAGCTGGTCCGGCTCTTCGCACGAGGAATCGAAGAAAGCCCCAAGCAGGAGTCCCGCGGCTGAGCGCCGGCCGTGGGAACCGTGTCTCAGACAGTGACGACAGACCAATTATGTTGCGATACATTCAAATTTAGAAATTTATTTTTGATAGTTGAATGTTGATTTTAGAAAAAATAACGTTTTTGTCAGCAATTTTTGTGGACGCATTTGGTATCTTCGGTTGTGTGTGCGTCTGTGGGCTATATCTCACACGTCTCAGACCCTGCAGGTGGCCCGTGCCCGCTGGGGAGCGCCGGCTCCTTAGATTGCAGCCGTGCTGACGGTCCGCCCGTGGCTCTAACGCAGCAACTCAGGGGCGGCGCGTCCGTGGGGCTCCTGGGCTGCTCGGCAGGACCTGTCCTGCGGCGCTGGTGGTCAGCGCCTGCTGAGTAGCGGTTCGCTTTGTAGCATTTGCCTCTTCCCTCGCAATTAGAGCAGCACGTCTGGACCCTTCCTGTCTCGCACACCTACAAGGCAAGGATGTCCAAGTCTGCCTGGGGGCATCTACAAGGCAGCATCCTCGTCTGCCTCCGGGGCAGCCTGGTCCAGCGAGCGGGAGGGACTCCCAGGTGGCACTCCCGTCCGCGCAGCGCGTCTAGACAATCCAGCGGGAGGACAGGTCAGGAGCCTTGGAAACCGGCCGCTGCTGGTGCCCTGGCGAGTGTCTCAGCGCTTAGACGCCCCGAGCGCTCTCCCCACAGCGGGGGCTGCCGTGCCTGGGCTCGGTGGGGAGACGGGAAGCAGCCCGTGAACTTCAGACCGAGCCCCACCGTCCCGGGGAGCCCTTCCCGCAGCCCCAAGTC
The DNA here is from genome assembly GCA_006410875.1 of Neotragus pygmaeus. NCBI lineage: Eukaryota > Metazoa > Chordata > Mammalia > Artiodactyla > Bovidae > Neotragus > Neotragus pygmaeus. The sequence continues at coordinate 28,775 of SJYV01030523.1, forward strand.
TGCACACATGATGCAGGTCCACGCCTTGTTGTCTTCACACTTCCTTCCATGTGTTTACTGCAAGGGTCGTCCTGTAAACCGGACGAGCACAAGCAGTGTCCTCGCTGCCCGCGTCCTCATCTGTTGGCTGTGCAAGTGCGGGCCCCACCCGAGCCGCGGGCGCCCGCCCGGCCCGGTTTCATGCGTGTTTGTGCTTCTCTGCGTGGACGGCACGTCTGCAGCAGCCTTATGTGAGACCTAGGAGGATGCTGCCGCCACTTGGACTTGTGAAAAGGGAGCTCGACTGTTACAGGAGGCGGTCTGAGGGCCGCCGGCCACCATACAGGGCCCGGCAGTCACCCTCGCGTCTAACAGATGTCCTTCATTCTCAGAACTCGCGCATGTGGCATGTCCTGTCTCATTCCCACCCAGGGCAGCTTCGACAGGGGTTTTTCAGGAGACCGTGTTCCTAAAGGGTCCCCAAGAGGGTCTCCACAGTCTTGATTGTCCCTGGGAAACGTCAATCACTAGTCTGCCCCGAAACCCATTGCCGTTTCTAGAAAAACAGTCTAGGCCGAGAGTAAGCATGTTCTGTTCAAAAAGGACCCCTGTAATGCCACGTGGTTCCCCAGTGGCCTTGGCCATATTCACCGACCGCTTGCTGACCTTCAAAACCACAGATTTTGGAACTGTCCCTGGGGGTCCTGTGACTGAGCCCCCACCCCCACCCCAGGAGCTGCGGACGACTCCACCCCGGGACCAGAGTACCTTTCCGACCTTCCCAAGAGCCAGGATTCTGGTGGAGCGGCCACAGCCTAACTCCAAGGAAAAATCGGAACTGATGGCTGGACAGGGAGGACCCGGGGTCGCTGGGAAGTGCTGGTCCAGTTGTGACCCTGTGCTCGGTGGTGCCGCGGTTCCCTGTTCCCGGTCATGCAGAGGCCGGGGCGGCCGGTGTGCCAGGCCCTCGGCGCCAGCTGACTCTGCGCTCACGGCGGCCCCGTGGAACTGGCAGTGGCAACGGAAAGTGGCTTAACTTCCTTTCTAATCTTGCTGGCTTCAAGGTTAGAAAACAGTGAATTTGCCCCGATATGTTTGAGAAAACAATAAAAATTGTTACTTTGGGCAGAATGTGGCTTTTTTTTTTTCTCTTACAAATTCCTGTTGTCTTTCAAAGCAGAGTATGTTTTTTTGTGTGTGAAAACACATACAATTTAAAGAAAATGAACAATGGTGAGCCTACCACCCATGCCAAGGAATTGATCTTCACCTCCAGGCTCCTCCCCGTGCGCCCTCATGGACCAAGCCTCCCCTGCCCCCATGGAGGAGGGAACTATGGTTTTAAAACTGGAGCAAATCGCTTGCTTCACCCACGTGAGGGGATCAGAACACAGCTCCCCACGTGGGCCACTTGGGCACGAGGGTGTTCTGAGCAGATAGTGAAGCAGCAGCTGATGCAGACAGAGCTGCTCACCCCTCCCGTGTCTGCCTGGAGGGACACGCCTTGCTGATTGTGAGGTGAGCCCCCCCTGCCCTCGAGGGCTGCCCGTGTCCCTGGAGACAGAGTCAGCACCGAGCTGACAAACCAACCTGGGTAATAAAACCACCCTTCTGTTCCATTAGCCAGCCCCTTGTGGCTCAGCTGGTAAAGAATCTGTCTATAAGGCAGGGGACCTGGGTTCAATCCCTGGGATGGGAAGATCCCCTGGAGAAGGGGAAGGCTCCCCACTCCAGTATTCTGACCTGGAGAATCCCAGGAACTGTACAGTCCACGGAGTCACAAAGTGGTGGACACAACCAAGCAGCTTCCACTCTGTTCCATTAGTTTCCCCCTAAATAAAATCTCTCAGTATGCTCATTTTACCTAAGAAGCCCAAGCTCCCTTTTCTTTATCTCGTCACTTCTCGACAAATGTATTGCCCTTTATTAAAACGGCATATAAAACCCTGAGTCTGACCACCTCTTTGGGTCAGACTGTTTTTCTACAAAGGCCTCCAGAACAAAAAAATACGTAAAAATTAGCACTAAATAAAAACTCTATGCCTTTTCTCCTAACTTGCCTTTTGTTGATTTAACTTGCAGACCCCAGTAACTGAACCTAAGAGGGCAGAGAAAGGCTTCTTCCCTCCCTATGTGTTCACGTCCTCAGATAGCGTGTGCAGTCTTGCAGGTTTTGCTCTTTACATAAAGTGATCGTACGGTGTCATTTTCTGTAGCTTGTTTCATTTAGCGAGTATTAAGACATTTTCATCATGAAATGAAATTTTCCAGTCTATTAACATTGCATATGTTTTCATTTACGTCAGTCCTCATCCATGTCTTTTAATAGAGCTTTATAGTTTTTCCACCTCTCTCAATTTTATTTGGATTTGTTCTTAAAAACATCGTTATTGTGAGGCTACTCTCCTTTAAGTAGAAATGCAGTTGTTTTCTGTGAATGGGATTATATCCAGAAAGCTTGCCTCATTCATGTGCAGGCCTGAGGGCTGTCTGTAGACACAGATCCTGGAATGTGTCTTCCTTCACGACCCTGGTGGTGGGATGCCAGTCCTTGACAGTGGAGGACGCTGGGTCCACAAGAGGAAGGGGCTGGGCTTCCCGTCCCAGTGGTTTTGGGGCAGGTCTCAGCCAGCCAGACACTAGGGTCTCCCTCGGATCACAGACCGCAGCTGCCGGGCCCCGACACCCCTGCAGTCTTCAGGGTCCCTCAAATCTCACTCAAGTCTCTTGTTTCAGCAAATAACTTTGGAATCAGCTCTGCCAGCTGGTTACCGTGGGGAGAACCGGACCAGACCCAGTTCTTGGTTCGCCATGAGCACCCGCTTTGGTCAGAGTGTGGCCTCCTTATTTACGTGTCCATCAGTCGTAAAATCCACTCCCCAAATGCCATGCTGTAAACAGCACCCGTGGAGAGATCCCCAATTCAAGAACAAAAACGTTCATCTCATTCCCTCTGTGCTCCCGTCTCCCCCTTCTGTCCTCCAGCCCCCCCCGCCCCACACCGCCGGGCCGCCAGCACAGGTCAGTGCACGGCCCCAGGGGCTGGAGAAGCCAGGCAGGTCCCTGCAACCGTGTCCAGGGTCAGCGAGTGGACCCGTGGAACCACACGTGCTACCGAGGACCCCTCTGCCCAGGGCCCCTCCGCCTCCCACCGCTCCGCCTTGGGGGGCACTGCAGGCAGCACCCAGCCCCAGAGATGCCCACGGCCCCCCGGGAGGCCAGGCCTGAGCTCCCCCACCTCCAGGGTGTGTGCCAGCCCCTGGACACCCCTGCCCGCCGGCCACCACTCACCACTGCTTCCTTCTTCTGGAAGCCGGCCTCTGCCTCCCTGTTCCCAGCCTGTTCGTGTGCAGATGTGTATAAGAGACAGCTGTAATGCCACGTGGTTCCCCAGTGGCCTTGGCCATATTCACCGACCGCTTGCTGACCTTCAAAACCACAGATTTTGGAACTGTCCCTGGGGGTCCTGTGACTGAGCCCCCACCCCCACCCCAGGAGCTGCGGACGACTCCACCCCGGGACCAGAGTACCTTTCCGACCTTCCCAAGAGCCAGGATTCTGGTGGAGCGGCCACAGCCTAACTCCAAGGAAAAATCGGAACTGATGGCTGGACAGGGAGGACCCGGGGTCGCTGGGAAGTGCTGGTCCAGTTG